>CAHIKZ030001293.1:995000-1227500 GCA_903632075.3 Acanthosepion pharaonis | reverse complement strand
AATAAATTGAATAACATATATTTTCTTCTTTTCTCCTCAGTAAACTTTGTAAACTTAAAATTTTGATCTTGAAATTAGCAGTTTTTAATTTTAATATTAAACTTTATCATATAATTTAGTAATTATTGATTAGAATAAATTCTTTTTTAATACTACCCATATTTTAAATATTTGAATAGCTATTATAACATGACTTCGTTGTCAAGCTTTTTGAATTTTCCTATACTTGTATTTTGATTGGTCCATCTAGCTTTTGTAACAACGTTTTCCCCTTGTGAAGGATTGTTAATTAATTCGAAACTTTTTAAACCATTTATTTTACATTCAACATCATCACTTGATAAGACACTGAGAGTGTTGAAACAAAATGGCTATTTTTGTAGTGATTTTATAACATATTTATGTTATAAATTTTTTTAAATAAAAATTATATTATATCTGCTCTACTTTGTATTGAGCACTCTTTTTAGAATAGTATTTGTTGGTTATTGAATTTTTCCGTATATAAATATAAATATGTATATATATATATATATATATATATATATATATATATATATATATATATATATATATTTTTTAAAACTTAAAAAAAAGAATATTTTTCGTGTTTTGAATAAATTTTATCCAACTCATTATCACTCAAGTCAGTTTTTTGTAAAAAAAAAAAAATATCATTGGATGATTTGTGTTTACGAAGATATTTTAAAATGAAATGCATTAGAATGCATTCGAAATTCTCAGAATTAAAAAGTAAAAACGAATGATAATAAATTTTATTCTCAAATCGGATTACCGTTCGTTTTCATTTTCTTATTCTGCTTAACGCTATACAAGTATATATTTTTTTAAATTTCTTTTCTCTTTGATTTATTTTCACATCTATAGTAAATAAAAGCATAACTTAAAAAAAAATTCTATGTTCACAGCCTCCATCTCTTTCTGCAATATCTGGGGAGTGGCCATAAAAACAAAACCTACTTGGAATTTCCGTCTGATCCGGAAGAAGGTGAGGAATAAGGCAAGAAAGAGAAAAGAAAAATGAACTCATAACGTCATCATCTGATTAAAAATGAAGAGAGAAAAAAATGTCGTTGTGGTCGCATCATCATCATCATTAAACAATTGAAAAACAATGAAATAAAATACTTCCTTTTCACAGTCCTCCCCACCCCCAATAAATCAGCTCCCCTTCTTCTATCTTCAAAATCTTTTATTTTCTATCGATATTGTTTTTTTTTTTTAGAGCCATCCAATCTTCTGTATGTGCCGTGTCACCTCAGGACGCACGCGATCATGGCTCTCTGTACAAATTGCTGTCCCTTGCAGCGCTTTATAAAATTTCCCCGTCTGATGTTTTTAACCTAAGCTCTGTTCCACCCTCTATTAACTCAAACTCTCCAAGTCTGTTTATGCGCTGTTTCTCCTCTTAACATTTATCTGTCCTGTGAGGATCAAATTTTTCGAGTCCACTTTCAACATTTGCCCCCCCCCCTCAAAAAAGCTCAACTGTCTCTTTCTGGCGCTAAGCATTAGTTTCCTCTTTTTCCATTTCCTACAAAACCTCATTGTTGCTCACGTGTTTGGCCTATGGTATCCTCAGCATCTTTCTGTAGAGCCAAATCACCGTCGCTTCAAGTTTCCTTTTCATCTTTGAGGAGATAGTTGCGGTTGTGGAGAAGGGATAGTGGGAAATGGCAGGTCGTTGGTAGGGCAAAATTCTTTCCAGGCAGCGGACCTCCTTCCACAACAACTAAAAGAGGCAAAGACACAAACAGCTCCCACTCCCTCTAGCAGCTCAAAGGGCGACTCTCTAGATGTTCAAAATCCTAAAAACTTTTTGAATGCGAAGATGATTTTAACTGTTGTTTTAACTGGTGTTCCTGGTTCAAAAGCCTGCAAATTATTCATTGACCATCGATTCCTGGAGGCTGTCCTTTTGACGTCCGTTTTTTGTTTTTTTTTGGCACCTGGATCCGACTTCTGTATTTTAACTCAGCTGTTTTGGTGGAATGAATAATGGAAAAAATTGGAAATTTAAATTGTCTTTAATATTCATTCAGAAAATCTTGTTGTCCGTTTTAATTTTGAAACGTTCTTTAAACATCCTTTGATTTAAAGATGAATCCAGTCCTAATTTTTTTCCCTACCTGGTTTAAGACCTCGAAAAGGTATTCTACTTATGTTAATTGACGTTTCGTTCTTGTGTCGTAAGCTGCAATTTCAATATAATTTATTTTCATTTTTCCTTGACCATACCCAGCGAATCGATCAGAAAAAAGCGTTCAATTAGAAGGAAATGACATGCAAAAACAAGAACTTTCCATCCCTGAGAAGTGAGTCTATCTTCTTCAATTACTTTAAAGTACTTTCATTAAAAAAACATTTTGAATTAATGCAGTTACTGATATAACAGAAGTAGTCTGTATTTATTCAATTGAACAGGCAACATGAAGACCCACTTCAGACCCACATTGGTATTTTTGAAATTCAATTTGTCAGTGTGTCCATACAGAGATGAAAAAGAGGATACATTTATAAAGCAATTGTTAGGTTTGAATTGGTTGAAAGATCAACGAAAAATAAGTAACCAGTAAAAATCACATTTTTCGCCATTTACGTGGGTTTTTACTATATGGGTGGACCATATTAAGTTAAAAGATTGTTAAACAATCAACTTATTTTTGGCTATAATTGAGTGAAGTTTGTATTATATTGCTTGAAAATTGAGGGAGTTTTTAGTTTAAAATCTGTTGAAATCGATTTTTCGTTTTTTGCCAAACTCAGTGGCATAGAAATAAAAATGAGGTATCGTTGAGCTCGTCATGATGTAAGTAACCTACATACAGAGTTTGAACGAAATCTGAGGAAAAGAGTTGAAGTTATTGATATTTGATTGGATTTATCGATTATTGATTTTTAAAAAATTATCGATTTTTTACAATAAGAACCTATCTCTTACATTGTACAATGCATGTGCCAAGTTTAGTCAACATCAGTTGGATGGATCTCGAGTAAAAATCTATAACACTGACAGACAGACAGACACACATCCTCTGTTTTATATAGAGAGATTTCAAGCTAATCACTTAAAACTAATTTAAATTGACTGGCAGGAGTTTTTTTTTATTATTAAAATAGCTAGTTAACTCCCAATATTTTTTATGAAGAATTATAGGGTATTTTGTAGTTTAATGAAGATTTTAATTACACTTGGTGTGCAGGGATTAAACTGCAAATTACCCAAATTATATTGTGATGATAGATGACTAAAAAAAAGCACAAATCAGCTATTTTAGCAAAAAAAACCCCCAAAACTATATAAACTCCAGTCAATTTAAATTAGTAATACAGGAAAGTATTTTACTTATTGGAAATGTTAAATTAAATCTATTAGCTTGAAATTAAAACTAAAATAAAAGTTTCAAGAAAGATTTTTCATTTTTAATAATTCAATTTAAACTTTAGATATCATGTTTGTTTGGGTGGTCCCTAATTTAAAGTATAATTAATCTTAGGTACCTCCAAAGATTTTCTAAAAAAGAGCATGGTGTGATGAAAAAGAGCATGGCGTAATGAAAAAGAGCATGGCATGATGAAAAAGGTCCCAAACTTAATAAAAAAAAAGTTTTATAGACAAAATATTTAAGAGAAAAGACCAAAGTATTTTTTGATTACTTTATTAAATTTTTTAATCCTTTTTCTAGCAGATTAGAAATTTTAGTTAAATTTTTTTTTTATGTCAGCAGTGGGCCAAAGATATAAAATGTAGCATCTTTTTTGTAGTAAAAAGCACATTTTTTTTTTTTAAATCTTGCAAATATCAAACAATTGCCAAGACTTATTCTCAAATAAACGAAATATTTTTTTAAATATTTTTTAGAAAATCTTGGTAAAATCTTTTTTTAATCGGTTACTTAATTTTATAAAATTTCAAAAATTAAAATTCCACCCTCTTCATATTTATATTAGTTAACACAAAACTCCTTGAAGAATTTAAATTGTTAATTAGTTTTTGACAAAGAGAAATACCATTTACTGAAAATTTGTTCTGAATCGTAAAATAAAAAATGCAATAAAACTGACATTATTTAATTAGAAAAGCTTATCAAGTTTGGGGTCTTTTTTCATCATGGTATGCTCTTTTTCAGAGGTACCTATATTAAACTATACTTCAATTCTTAAAACACATCTTCATTTAATAGAAAAATCTTTTATTGAAAAGTATTTAATGTATTTTTTGAGGGTCAAATACCTCACACTTCACTATCAATCAGCTTTGAATATGTTCAAGCTCAGCCAGGCTACAGCTTAGATGGAAGAAAAATCAGCAGCTGAGTAGCAATTGGTTCTTTGCATTTCAAGAAAGCATATGATTCATTACATGTCAAATCAGCAAGGGTCTGGCCGTCACCAACACTGATTTTTTTAAAATTTGGCTTACTTGTAAAGCTTCATGATAGAAATTGAATGGTACCTATTATACATCTCTAGGTCAAAGTGTTCCAGAGATATGACTCTTGCCAAAAAGGTGAACTTTGGAAAATAGTCACAAAGTTTAAATATCACTATCTCAGTTTTCTTTTCACCTACAAAGTTAAATAATATACCATTTTAAAGTACCTGGATGGATCTAAAAGATGATCTACTTATTTTTTTTGGTTTAAAGTTCAAATAAAATAATTTGACCTTGACCTCATAATTTGACCGTAACATTTGAATTTTAATTTCTCAAAAAGTGTATTTTTAAATTTGATAAATTTGTCTGCTTTATGGCAAGATATGTACAAAATATTATAGTGAGATTCTGTGGTCTGAGTTACACAAGGGGGTCTTGCTGACTTGAGTCAAATTCTGAATGGCAGATTTTGCTAACATTTTCATATCTCGCAATACAGTCAAGTTGTATATCTTTAGAAAGCTCTTTGAATGCTGATTAATATTCAAATAAGAACTATGATCATAAAATCAACAGAATTTATGTTAGTTGTGTTTAAATGTTGACCAATTCACTAGATAATAAACAACCTTATTTTTATTCATCATTTATTGCATATTTTCATATTATTTTATGTTATCATAACAATAATTCATGACACTTTTGAAATAATTATTTTCATTATGTCACTTTTCATATAAAAATCTATTTGATGTATAATAAAAATGTAAACAAAACCAAAAATAAGTTTTGTTTATTTTCTACCGAATTGGTCGACATTTAATTACAAAGAAATTTGTTAAAAAAAAACCTACAAAAATCAGTTCAAACAAATGAGGTAATATTTAATATGGTTGGCATGTAGAGTGAATCAGAAAGAAAATCTAATTACAGGTGAGTATAACATTAAGTAAATCATCTAAAGAAGGTGAAGTTTTACTTTCTGTTGGAAAAAGGGTGACATTTCAATGAAAACCTACCCAGTTTCTTTTTAAACACTTAATCATTTACTAGAGTTGGTGACTTGCCAGTCAATTATGATTATGAGCAGTGGTAGGTTGTGACTAAAATTAGTGGTGGTGCTGCTTCAGAAAATGTTTAGTCATTATTTTAATATTGTGTAAAATGAAACAAACACATACAAATAAAATTAATTTTATTTTTATGTTTTTAATTACATAATAAAATGCTAAAAAAAATATTTTTTTACTTATAAAAAAATGAAACCCATTCTTGTTTTACTTTGTGTGAAAAGGTAAATAATTTTCTTCTTGATCCCTGGATGACTTTTGGTGAAATTCTTCTCCATTGGAAGAACTGCAAGTGAATTTAAGTCTTTCAGGATTCATAGCACTCTTTAGAAAAAAAATATTTTTTTCCATGTTGAAATGCAATGTTCTGGCTCTGATCTAGTCAAGGGAATTGTCAAGAGAATTTTTATCAGTTTCATAATTTCACTAAGAACACCATCTAGATTATTTTGCAAGATAAATTTAAGCATCTCAATTATTTTGCAATATTCATGCATATCAAATCTGCAATAGACTACTTTTAGTTCAGTTTCAAACTTTTCTTTGTCAATCATGGAATATGCTTCAGTGGTCAGTATTATTTCTTCTGTAGGCAGTTCATTCTTAAAACTAGTGAAGCTTTTCTTGTTGAAAAAATTAACAGGTACTAATTGTTTAACAGAAGAATATCTGTCCATTATATCAAGACATATGCAGTCACACAATTCCTTTGCTTCCACCATGAATGTACTTTGAAGGATTCTCACAGTAGTTTGAGTTTATTTCTAAAATAGCAGTTTTGAAATGTTATATTTTCATTCACTATAAACAGATTAATTTCTCATGATTGCATTTGGCTGTCAAGTACTTCAACATTAGGTAGGTACCTCCATTTTTTTGCTAAAAAAATAGCGTGATGAAAAAAGGCCCCAAACTTTATATTAAGTTTAATGTGAAAATATTTGTTATTATTAAGAAAGACCAAAGTATTTTTTAATTATTTTTAAAAATATTATTTTAACATGTTTGAAATTTGGGTTAAAAAGTTTTTTTTCTTTTTTTTTTATTGAACAATGTAATAGTGCTGGTAATGGACATTTTTGCACCTGTTTTCTGGTAAAAGAACACATTAATTTGGAAAGTCTTGCAAAAATCAAATAATTGTCAGATTTTAATGAAACTTTCAGGACACCAAGTTTATACACAGCAACAATCAATGAACAGTAAAGGAACAGTCAATATCTAACCCTCATAATATAATCAAGTACTTCACTGATCATTACCCCTTCGAACAAGTGACAAAAGAGGAGAAAAATCACTACTGCTTTTTTAAAAATGCCTAAAAATAAGTTTTTACTTCATCACCAATATAATTTAACACAGAATTTTAAAAGAATCAAAATCTCATTGTTTTACATTTTGGTATTGAAACAATTTACTGCACAGTCAAGAAAATCAAACTTCATAATTATTTTCCTGACCTCATATCATAACCTTTTCATATGAATGACTTCAATATTGCAGCCCTTTCAATGCACCAATTCTATCCAGGGTTTTCACATGAAACCTTTTCAATCCTATGTTGCATTCCTTTCAACAACTACCAGTAACACTTCAATAGTATCACAATTTTTTTTTTAAGTATGGTGTTTCATAAGTGACATAATCATTAAAAGGTCTTGCATTTCAAGGGTTGTCCACCCTTA
Source organism: Acanthosepion pharaonis (assembly GCA_903632075.3). Taxonomy (NCBI): domain Eukaryota; kingdom Metazoa; phylum Mollusca; class Cephalopoda; order Sepiida; family Sepiidae; genus Acanthosepion; species Acanthosepion pharaonis. Next base: position 1,220,346 of record CAHIKZ030001293.1, on the reverse strand, counting down.
CAGATAAGTATTTTTTGCTGTGGGCAATTGTTTCATTTCACTTCTGCAGATGGTTGAAGAGTCAACTAAAGAGAAAAACGTCACTTTTCAAGGCCACAAAATATTCTGAAAAGTCTTATAACTGTTATGCCTAGTAGCAATTTATGTTTGCATATAATATTGTTTAAGGAATTGGATTATGCTTAAATAAAAAAAAATTTTCTTTCTTTATGTACAATTACCAAAGTAATAATAAAATTTAAGTACTTTAAAAATTTAATAACTAAAATAACTTTAACATTTTTAAACATAAGGATATAACAATTAATAATAAAGTATAAAATGAAAAAATAAGATCTTAAAAATATAAATTAATAATAAATAAGATAAAATTTCAAATTATTGAGTTAACCTTTATCATTGCATTAGATGTTTGTTATTGAATTAAAAAGTTCATAATTGAGATAATATTATAATTAATATAATTATTATAGTATCTCAGTTATTAAATTAAAAATATGATAACTATGATAATATAATTATTTATTATGTTATCTCAGAGTCTGTCTATATTTCTGAGATGAGGTATTATGTACAGTATTTACATTAGTCGGACTATTGTCCTCATCTTTGTCGCCATATTTGTCACAACAAATTGAGACAAATTGAGAAATCCTACCAAAAAAAAAATTTTACGAATATCGAACCATCTGACATTCCTACACCGATGCAGAGACCTACAACTCATCCCTTCAGGCTTGGCACCAAGACTTCCTATCAATTCAAGGAGAGCTCGTCGGGTCATTGTAGAAAGCAGGACATTTGTTGTCCATAGAGAATCCAGTACAATCGTTGGATGAAACATCGACTACAGGCTTAAATTCCCAGACGCTTTCTTTTTTCTTCAACAGAATTACCAATGAAGAAGACCAGAGAAGGATCCAAAATGACTTAGATAAATCCTTCAGACATGAATTTGATGTAGTCAAGGCTCGCCAAGTGCAAAAATTAAATAGATTGAAAGATCAGAAGGTGACACACAAGGTCCATCACCCACCAGTGAAAGCAGTAGTCAACATCAGCCAATATCAGCTGAGTGCCTCTGAGGAGTCAGTGTCAAATAAGGGTCTCAACTTAAACAACCATCAGGCGGGTGCCATACTTGGACATCATTGCCAGAGTTCAGGAGGTGGCCTTGAACATCCCTCAGGCTCAGGCGGATGAAATGAGATGGAAAGTGAGACAGCCCTTGAGAGAGCCAAGCTGCCCAGGTCTAACATAACAAAACTGGAGAGACTGGCGATTGAATCACTACAGAGGAATGAAAACATCATCATACTACCGGCTGACAAAGGTAATGCGACTGTAGTGATGGACAAATCGGAGTATACAAGAAAACTGGAAGACCTCATTAGCAATGGTAGCTACAGCAAAGTGAAAAAGATCCTACTAAAAAACGGAAACAAACTGTCACAGATCCTAATCAAGAACAAAAGATCACTTCGCACCCAAAACCTATAGGCAGTTATCGCAGCGTTACACTAAGCTACCTCACATATACGGTCTCCCTAAGATTCACAAAGACGGTATTCCACTCAGGCCGATTGTTAGTTGCCAAGGCTCTGTGTGCCACCCTCTGAGTCGCTTCCTTGTAGACATAATTAACCCATTGATCGGAAAGTCTCCTTCATATGTCCGAAACTCCACCCACTTCATGGAAATAATCAAAGATGCTCCCATCCTATCCAACCAGAGCTTGGATGTAGTGAGTCTGTTCACCAAGGTACCCACGGAGGAGGCACTCTCAGTAGTCAGGGATAGACTGACCTCTGACTCTTCCCTAGAGGAGCGGACCAGTATTCCAATAGATAATCTGATGGAGATGTTGACTTTCTGTACACAAACAACACACTTCGGAATGGGATCACACATATATCAACAGGATGAGGGCTTAGCAATTATCACCAGCAATGGCGAATATATACATGGAATACTTTGAAGAAATGGCACTAGAGTCTATATCGCTAAAGTCAACTATATGGTTAAGGTACGTAGATGACACCTTCATACTCTGGCCACACCAGGTAGATGTCCAGGTTCTACTGGACCATGTGAACTCAATAAGACCTTCGATACAGTTCACAATGGAGAAAGAGAGTAACAACTCACTCCCATTCCTGGATGTACTAATATCTCGAACAGAGCATGGGTTCAAGACATCCGTATACCGTAAACCAACATTCACCGGACAGTACCTCAATTTCGACTCCCACCATCCATACAGCGTAAAGAAAGGGATCGTCCGATGCTTACAACACCAAGAAAAAGTCATAAGTGGCGATCCAGAGACGTTAGATAAGGAATTGGTCAGTATAAGTAGTACCCTACAACGTAACAACTACCCTGGGTACATGGCAGCAGCCCCGAAAAACTGGGATAGGCGGGTACAAGAGGAGGAGGAGGACAACAACACTCAGAAAACAGTCTGCCTGCCTTATGTGAAGGGGTTATCAGAGAAAATACAAAGGATCTGCGGTCCATATAACATCAGGACAACCTTCAAAAGCGTGACAACACTTCGCAGATATCTCTCCCGAGTGAGACCCCCCATAGAGAGGAACATGACTAAAGACTGTGTGTACGCTATCCCATGCAGCTGCGAAAGGAATATAAAGGAGAGACAGGCCGCCCCCTCAAGGTAAGGCTTCAAGAACACCAGAAAGCTGTAACGCGAGGGGAAGTAGAAAAATCAGGCGTGGCTGACCACATATGGAGAGAGAAGGGAGATCACCGCCCCCTGTGGGATCATGTTAAGATCATAGACAGGGAACACCATTGGGTTTTTAAAGTCTCCGTTTTCATAATTATATATATATATATATATATATATATATATATATATGTATATCATTAAAGTATTTTTCTGTGTTGCAGGGAATGTCTCCCCAAAACTATTTGTCAGTATTTTCTACTATATCCAGCCACTCTTGATGTACTTTTCTAACAGGTTTTTACAAAGTTTGTGCATAACTTGTATCAACTTAAATCAGTTCCATTTTTCAGTTTATACCATAATCCACGACCGTGCCAAGCTAGGAACCTTCTTAAAACTCTGTTTCTGTAACAGGGTTGATTTTCTAATCAAAATTTTTCTTTAACAATGCAAAGCCACACTATGGTCCCATGCTGTTCCTGTGTAAGCTGTCATATTTTTATTTGGCTTACTGCCTACTGGTCTACACTGTGTACACTGACATTTATCAAGCCTGCTTAGGAATTCCTAGCATCCTGCTATTTATCACTTTTCTAGACAATATTATAGATTTTCTTTAAATTCATTACAAAAGACGTCAGGGGAAATAAATAGCATTTAATCTCTGACATGGCCCCTAATTGCCCCATTTAAGGTTTTAGGGCTCACAATGAATTCTTGGATGTTACTTTCGTATGTTAGCACAATTAGATTCTTTAATGTCTTTCTTCCCGCAATGCTTTTATATACAAATATCCTTGGGAAAGGCATGACTCCAGCTATGGGTTAAATAGTAGAATTTGTCTCTGGAAAAATAATTACTCTCAAACAATATTTAATGCAATATTTACTTAAAAAAATTACAATCTAAAATATATTTTGGCTTTAATAACCCACAAATGGTTAATAAACCATAAAAAATCATGATGCTTCACTCTCGGTGCTGTAATCATGCAAAAAAAAAAAAAAGCCAAGGGACTTAATTTTAGAGCTAGTATCTGATCTGTTTAATGTCAATCATTTCCTTTTAAAGTCTTTTTCATTTGTGACGTTTCCTGCTATTCACAATTCGGCTTCTGTCTATTCGCATGTTAAGAATAGACCTTTAAATTAACATGAGCCATAATGATTATTTAGTTAGGAATTTTTTAGGAGGCTCGAGGTGGGGGTGGGGGTGGGGGCTAAATGAATAGCAGATTACACAACTTTATAGAAATTAATTTCTTGGATTCAACAAGAATATACAACATTTGGAATTGCTAAAATGTTTGCTTCTTTTTTCCTTTCTTTTTCTTGTATTCCTTGATAATGTCATGTGTTGTAACGCAAACACTGATATATCCATTGATCAGTATTTAATTACCAATTGCTATCAAAGGAAAGAATTCAATAGAACAAAAAGCAATAAATGGTTACATAGGCATAAAAATATTAATGCAAATCAAATGTACCAATCTGAGATCTTGTCACTGGCCACCAACAAAACACAGATATGATATATATATATATATATATATATATATATATATATATATATATATATATATATATATATTCAATAAATTAGTAATGTCCAAAAACAGGGAATTTTCCCTGGAATTGATTAGTTTTCTGTGTTGCCGGAATTGGATTTATCTTCCTTGTGCTGTTCTTTTGGATGTCTGGCTTATAAATTTGGGAAGGAAACATGTGACAACAAGTCTCTGACTTGTTGCAGCTTTCTCTCCGGTATCTCCTCCCTGTCATTTACTTTGCAAAATATGATTATAACACATTCATTTTCACTTCCAGTAGCCCCTTGCACTTCAGTGCCATTATCGTCTTGCTTGGGAGGAATTGATTAAAAAAAGAAAGATATTACCCACACTTGATCACAACCAAGAAAAATCCATATCTTCAGTCAAAAAATATCAATGTCCGCTATCTGATTGACAAAAAAACCCAAAAAAAACTCGATATTGTAAACAAATAAAACACCTCTTAGAAACAAGAAGAAAAATTTATGGTTAATTGGTACTTTAATCTTTACTTGATTTAACTTTTAAAATAATTCATAAATTTTATTTTAAAAATATTATTTTTAGAACATGGGCGTTTTGTAAGGTGATATTCGTATTACTTGTTGATGACAAAGACAAAAATTCATCTTGACAGGTCTAAGCTGATTTGTTTCCATTTTTAAGTATGGTGGATGCCTTTCAGTTTAACTTAAATATAAATAATACTAACACTCTAATCGTGTATATATATGTAGGTTTGTTCATGAGATACAGCTTAGACGATGCATAGTACCCCAACTAATTCAGGAGTATATACCTTGAACCCCTGCCAAGGTCAGTGTGAAACAAGGGGTTTTTGAGCTTGGACTTTTTGCAGCATTTTTAATAGGAAATTTTGTGTCTGTTTTCAGTACACATTCTTGTATCAATCAGTATATATAAACAAACACATATTATATTCCAACTAATCCAAGTGTGTGAAAAATAATAAATATGTATAATACATTGTAAGAACATTATTAAATAAAGTTAATTAAGCATAACACAATATATATTAATACAATTCACAAAACTAATTTAGAACTTTTATAAAGGAATGTTTCACATGTTTGGCAACTACTTGATAAGTGGAGAAGGGGGAGTGTGTCACAGAAGAAACATAACTGTCATTTGTCTTGTTTTTTTGTAGATCGCCCTTTGAAAATTAATGTAATCAGTTCTTAGCAATTAATTGCATGTAAGTGTATTTATTTTTAAATGGGCATATGATGCATATTTTGGACATTTGTTCTGATATCTTGTTATATTTACACACTAAATATGGATTTGCTTACTTAAGGAGAAAAATGAAAAAGTTAGGAGAGTGAAATTTGGTCAAAGTATCTCTGAGATACTGTCTCAGATTCCTTTGGGCCAAACGCTCAATTGTCCCGGTCAATGTTCACTTAATGAGAAAATAGAGAAGTTTTCTTATATTATTTTCCTAATTTTATTTTGTTTTGATTTTATTTAAATCGCTATGTAATAGTCACAACATCAAAAGCTGAAGCTTATGAAGCTACATTCGGCTACTTCAGCTTTAGTGCTGAAAACATCTATGTTTATTGTAATGGATAGTTACAAGCGTGGGGGGGATGGAATGGGCTTATTTTATTACCACATTATGCCTCCCCACCCTAGTATTTATTTATTTTCATATAGAAGAAAATCCTTCAAATGACCGGGCATCTTGTGGGTCCTTTGGGATCATCAGGATGACTCAACTTTATCTTGTGTTTCTTACTCAGATACTGAGTTTGGGTGTTTTGTCTTGACACGCTTTCGTCGCCTTTGACACTCGGACTGTTCGTTTTTTGTATTAAGTCAGTGGTAATGTGAACCTGTTTCTGAGGTACCTGAACTTGAAGGCTTTAGGTAGTCCTTGCAAAGGGACCAGGGAGTGCTGTCAGCGGAATAATCATTTAATATATTGGAAGCAGGTATCGCAGCTACTTTTTTGGTGCAGTTACAGTAAAGTGAGTGACTTACAAGTGTTTGTGCCATTTAACACACACACACACACACACACACACAATTTGACAGAGTTTGAAATAGTTCATTGGAATAATACACTCACAATCACTTGGAGTGAACAACAAAATCAAATTTGGAGTCAAGAAAATTTAATTTGTTAAAAGCTTAGAAAATCAGAAACAATTTTATTGAACTTTTAGGAAATAATTCGGTAATAAATAATTTTCTAATTTAAATTTTGCAGAAATATTTTCAAGTCCGTCACTGAATTAAAAAAATATATAGTATAAAATGTTGGATTACCGCCCCCTGATGATAATTAAAGGCAGCGTGAGTTTTGAAAGAATCTTCCCCTTTCTTTGGTGACTTTGATAGTAAAAAACCTCTTCTCGTTCTGTAGACGTGTATGTGCCTCAGAGGTTGCTTTCAACTCTTCACTTTAATTTCAGTTCTCATTTTTCCTTTTGTAATATGAATACATTAGTTCTTTAAATTCCACGAGTTATGTTTTATTTTTGTCCGGACTCACATGAGTCTGCCAATATTGTTTGCGGAAAAATGTGTCAAATACATTAAATATTAAACACGTTCATACCTCATATCAAAATTGTTGATTACTGCAACAACAATTATAGGAAATAATAAAAACCTATTTCTAACACAATTACATACCCGCATACATACCATAAATACCATATTACAACACATCCAGGCTTTATTTCCTGCACAATATTACAAACATGCCAAAAATCCGTTTAAAAATCAGTGTTTGTTAAAAATTAACTTCACCATGTGAAATAATTGATCAATCAAAGAAAATTAAAAGCCCAATATTTCTGTGGCTTGCTTTTGGGAAACATTTGTTAAAAAAATCAACAGATTTCAAGTTTCAAGGATCAGAGATGTGGTTACCTTCAGACCGTTCAAAAACCAAGATGTGGTTACCGTATATACTTGTGTATCGTGTGACCACCAAATTTTCACTTATGGAAAATGATTTTATTATACATCTCATGTATCATTGGCGTTACATTTTTTTTTTTTAAATATGTCAGCGACTTCAAATGAATCAGCTACAACATCGACAGCATTAATGGCCAGTCGGCGACTTCAAATGAGCCACAGCCAACACAAAAAAAAACAGACAGTGAATCTTCGCTAACAACCAACGTCCTTTTCTCAACTACTGCTTTTTTATACTGTGAAATCAACTATTTAAAGTTTTATCTAAATGATAGCCTTTTCAGTGAACCAGTTACCCAAAGACTTTAACTCAACGAAAAACTATTTTTAATACTTTTTAACTCCTTTTCAATTTATGAAAATATTTTCTTTATTTTTATTTTTGTTTGGCATGCGAATGTTTGGATTTTTTTGCATAAAAATCTTTGGTGATTAATATTCGATAAAGAAAAAAGAAAACCTATAAAAAAGGAGACAAATTTGAGAGTCAACGGCCTGCTAACACGAAACTGTATTAACATTTCAGAGTTGAGGTTGATTCCTTGGATTATTTAATCATTTCACCCCATGTAACACAAAGTCACTAAGACGCAACAAGTTAATAAGAATAAGACAGTAGAGAGAAGGAACAATTGGTAATGTTTAACCTTCCTACCTGAAACAAAATAATATATCACAAGGATAGTTATTGCCTTGGCACCACTATTACTGTATGCACTTTTGACTCCCTCAGCAATGTTTATTTGAAAAATTATAAAAAATATGTGATCCAAGTGCAATGCGATACTTCAGAATCTACTTTTTTATGAAGATTTATTATCTAACATCTTATAAAAAAAAAGAATTTGAAAATTTTTTTTAAATTTATAAAAATTACAAAATTATCAAAATATGTAAAAAGAGGAGATGCTTTCAACCTATTTTAGTGAATTTATGTGGCAAAAGTGAATGAAAGAAATGCACACATTTTATTGGTTGAAAAATATATATAGGATTTAATTCCTAAAATACACTCTAGATTGATAAATGTTGAAAATATTTTCAATGTTTAACATTTGTTTTAAAGTGGGTAGGCCAATTAACTTTTCTAGCAGATTGCATTTAAATATTGCAAGATTAAAGTTTAGCTGGAAAGCATGGAGTAAGAAGTGCAGCAAAAGAAACAGCATAGAACTTACAAAACCATCCATCCTCATAATTGGTGCGATCTCAACGCTAGTCTTGTACTGCGCTTAAATTCATAAAGTCTAGGTACCATGACGAAAAGCTGATCTGAACAATTATCATGAAATTATTTATTTTTATTATAGGGAGGCAAACTTATCAGGACCGATAATATTGCTGATTCTTCTATAGTTTTTATCATGGAGCTCAAGGTAAATAGCAGAATTTCCGGACTATATGTGGCAACAATGGCTTAAGCAAATTGTAGATTTATAGATATTTATGATAGATTCTGGAGAGAATAATTGTCTCGTACAGCTGAGGAAAGCAATATTCTTAGCAGCTGGCCTAGTAATGTATTCAGTATGGTTTTTCTACTTCATGACAACTGAGAAGATGCCTCGAGTCACTTTTCCGGAGGTTAGTATCAATCATGCTGATGAAAGAAGATAGAGAAGGGTCTCTCAGATAATGGAGAGAAGTTTTGCTTTGGAGGCGTTGAAATTAGCAAGACATCTTTTGTCTAAGTTAACAACGGACTGGAGGTTGTTTTGGATATCCGCTGCTATTTTACCCTTATTGTACTGATTAGACTTGCTGTTGAGACATGAGTAAATGAATGGTTGTGTAAGCAGCATATATACCAAGTTGATGTCTTCGGGAAGGTCCTTAATGAAACTATAAGGAAATCCTTATATTTTACCATTTTATAAAGTTCCAATCAATTGGCAATTAGTCATTGTTTTGCCAACCATTCCAATATAGTGTAACTATAAATAGTCTAATAAATAAATAGTGTTTATTATGTTTGTTGTCATTCTCAAGAACAAAGAAAATGTATAAATTCACCATCATCAAATATTTAGGTTTTATTACAATTCTAATAAACACTTTTAAAAACAAACATTATGGGAAATAGTTCAAATAAAACACTCCATTTTATTGCACATAAGAAAATTCAGGTTTGCTAAATTTACTTTCATATTTATTTCTTTATAAAATGGTAAATAATAAATATTTTTTATTATAGTTGCTTCACATATTCTTATCTTCTATTATAAAATTATACTTGTAAATAAGCAATCTAATAAATTAATAGTGTTTAATATCTTTGTTGTCGACCTCAAGAATAAAGAAAATGTATAAATCCACTTTCATATGTCTGGATTCTATTAAAATACCAATCATCAATTTTTTTGTCGTGGGAATTAAAAGTGTATACAGTAATAGCGGTGTCAAGGGATAACCGTCCTTTTGAGATGCATTTTTTTTCTGGCACAAAGGTTAAACATTGCCAGAAGAGGAATCCCAAAGAGTGATGAGGATTGATGAGTAAGTAGACTGAATAGAGTTCCACAAGCGAAAAGTGCATGAGAAGAAACTATGAGAACTTACGGTTACCTCTAGCAATTTCAACAAAAAATAATGAAACCTAACTGCCAGTGCTGCGCTTAAATTGATGAAGTCGAATTAGCAAAAAGGAAAGTTTACCAGAACAATTATCATTCGAATATTTATAGAAAAGCAAAGACAAACTACATTCTGACGGTGGGAAAGTGATTTAAGCCGAGATGCCGGGTCAGGACCGATAACATTGAAGATTCTTCATTGGATTTGGATTTTTTAAATATATATCATTTCATATCATATTAATATGTAGCAATAACAAATTAGATCTTAAAGTTTATCATAAACTCACTAACAAAAATGATTAATTTTTATTCCACCAAAATAAAATCAGAAATAATCATAGGATTCTACCGCGATGCCCTTAAAATATGTATCCCAGAATACCTAGGCGAAAAGGGGAAATACATTAAAAAAACATTTAGACTTCTTCATTACCCACATCATTTCATCCTCGATGTCAGAAAAGTAGCTTACAAAATCCATAAATCTTCTAGCAACAACACAAAATTCATAATCCTATCCTCTAACATTCTTCCTACAAAATTTGCAAATAAATTAGTTATCTCTAATATTAGGATCTTTACAACGTCTAGGGCAATTAGAGATATAATTAGGAAGAGAAATAAACCCAACACCAATTCAGATGCCGGTATAAATAAATAAATCGCTTACAATGTAAAAACTCTTACATCGGTGAAACATCTTGAAATGTAAAAACCCGTATCTATGAACAAAAAATGATTTACGTTTTTCACAACCATTTAAACTCGCTCGTAATACACAAGAACAAAACTGACCATAATTTTGATTTTTAACATAATTCTTTACGGAGGAAATACTTCGAGGGATTACTTATAAATATTCTACCAACTATAAACACACGTCAAAAACATTATATCACCAACCTTTATTAAATCTATTTTTAAAGAATCTAACATATGTTTATCTAAAACAAACAGTGTGTACGTAAAAACATTCCAAATTCAACATGGGGAAAAAGCATCAAGCAATGTCTACTAAACTTACCTAGACGCAAGCTCTTACGAATATACATCTGAATCCCAGATAGACAAACCAGAATTATTATGCAGCTACATACATTAAGAAATATTTAAGATTTTTAAGTCAGGCTTGAAATTCATTTTTTCTTGGAACTTCGAAAGGATGCGTCGTCTTTCTTTGAATTCGGAACGCCATAAATTATACTAACGTTACAAAGGTGCATTGGAATGGCCAAAGATGAATTCCAAAAGCCAAGCAGAGTATTAAGAAACAGAAAAATTTAATTAGAAACAAAGAAAAGAGTATTGAACTGTTGTGTGATATCAGTCTTCCTATATGGGAATGCTAGACAATCTCAAAGATGAAATGATTCGAAGCAACAGAAATGTGGTTCTCCAGAAGGTTGCTGAGAATACCGTGGACCAAAGTAATGACAAAGTTTTAGAGAAAATGGAAACAAAAACGAAACTTATACAGTTTCATTGCATCAGTCAACAAATCACATTCAGATATTGGTTAACACTATGTAACTTTGTGGTACCTTTTTTATCGATAAGCTGTTATTGCCTTTGTAGAAGATTTTTACATCTTCACCACGGCCGATCATAATTGTCTTATGAATTAACAACTCTGTCAAATCCTCAATTGTTTCAACAGAAGCAGTGTAGTTTTTCCTTAACGTGTCACCTTTTCCAACAGAAAGTATAACTTCACTTTTTTCAGATGGATTCTCGAAGAACGTCACCAGCTTCACATCATAACGCCCATTCAAATTTAGGGGTTTTCTATATTTAATTTCTTGATTATCTGAAAAAAAAAAAATAGCTTTCATCATTTCAATAAAAACTAAAAAAAAATCATCCAAATATACATTTAATAAGTGTCTACACTTTAGTATATAAAGAAAAATATATTTACTTATGAAAATATTGGTAAGAAATGATTTGTCTATTCAGTTTGACTAAATATTATATGTTATTCTTTTACAGAATTATAAAGATATTTTACCATAATCATTGATTTTATTGGATCTTTATAAAAATTTGAGCTTTTTGTCTTCAAATTTTAGAGTATTTTTGTAGCGGAGACTTACCTCGGCGACCCAAAAGGGCCAGAGTCGCGTGTATGTTTTGCAAGGGAGTGTAGAGACGCTGAATCAGGCAGTACATCATGCAGCACATAAGTGGGGGTGTCGTTTTTATTGGGTGGTTCTGGGCGCTCATTGGTTGGGTTAGGTGCATAAAAGCATGGTACGTTCATTTAAGAGTAGTTTTTTTTTTGCTTTTGAAGGGGAGTGGTGTATTGGAGATTGAGGCGCAGAGAGTAGTGTGGATTTGTTTTGCCGAATGAACTTATTGGACTTGCACCAACCTTTTTTCCTTTCTTTTCCCATGTGTGCATCCAAGCAATTTTTACACAAACTAGCAAAGGGTAAAAAAGTCTCGGCATTTATTGTCGAACAAGGCCTTTGACATCCGGCTGATTCCGGAGTTAAGCAGTGCCGCGACTGACCTGCTGATGGTAGAATGGGTCGAAAACACTGAGTTTGTCCATGGCACAGAGCTCGTAAGACTAAGGCCGTGTATCGGCAACTGAGTAAGGAGAAGAAGGCAGGTGCAGAAAAGATCAAACGGCTCCTTATGACTGCACACGCAACAGATGCGTTCAATGCATTTGACCAATTCGTGGCGCGACGACTTCGGCAAGATGAAACAGTGAATGAATTTTTGTCAGGGTTGCATCGCCTGGCTCGGCTAGTAGGAGGGTTGATGCCCGAACGTTGGATGGCGTGCGAATCTGTATCCATTCGTCGTCTAGGATGGATACTATGACTGTGGAGCAGTTGCTAACACAGGCTCGGGCTATCGTGACTGATGACAAGGAACACGAGGAATCCTTTGCCGCGTCTGCTCAAGTTGCTCCCACTAGCTCACACAGAGGAGCTGTCATGTGCTATAGGTGCTCTGGTCCTAATCATATGGCCAGAGAATGACGTTCAAAAGAGGACGGATAATCGAGCCGATGGACCCGCCGTGAGATCCGGTGTTTTAAATGCGACAAGATCGGGCACATATCATCAGAGTGCACATATCAGGGAAACGCCTGAGGGAAGAAGACGTTAGCGCCAGTCTTCTTCCTAAACAATTAAAGAAACGGGAACTGCCTGCTGTAGAGGTATTTATCAGTGGACAGAAATGTGCCGCTCTGGTGGACTGTGGGTGTTCACAGAGCTGTATGTCGTCTTTGGAGACAGGAGTGAAAGTATTAACAATTGATAGGAGGACCTTGAAGTTCCGTGGGTACGGCAAAATCAAGTTGGGCATCGGACAGGTTTCGACTTGTGACTAGTGAGGACCTGATCGTTGAAAGACGATTGATGGGATATGATCTTATTCTCGGGATCAACGCAATCAGGGAGCTCGGGGGCGTGCACCTAACCAGATTGGGTGAAGTGCTCTTTCCGGATGAAGGCCTAAGCCTGTGTACTGCTATTTCTATCGACGAGCCTGGCGGTGAATTAAAATAAGGTGCAAGAATATATAGTGCCCAATGCTCCGGATGCGTACGAGAAAAAAGTCTTATTGTGGCAACAAAATGGATGGCTGTTGCCGTATCCAGAAAAGGAGCTCGGCACACCCAAGTGTTTGATTTCTTTTATGGCAATTGTACAAGAACACAAGTAGATGGTCCGACCAGTGCTTGAATATCGCGTATTGCATGAATTTGTGGAGGCATTCATTGCTGATACAGACGTGTGCGCGAAGAAGCTTAGAGAATGGTAGCCACAAGCAGCCGATGTATCGCTTTTTACCTTACACGTTTCGGTTTCGGGTTGAATGTGGCGCCGCTCATCATGGGAACTGCCATCGACGCAGTAGTGAATCAAGAATAGGTGATTAAGAAAGCCATGTCAGCATATATCGACGCCATTTTCATAAATGAAAAACTGGTTTCTACAGCACACGTAGGGCAGCATCCGATGCTGTAAAGATCCAGAGCGATTGGAAAACTGAACCAAAGTCCTGGGCCTGCAGGTCTGGGGCGAGGACGGCGTACTTCGATGGAAACGGGTAAGTGAAGTCCCAGACATTCCATAGATCGTCAACCGTCGGGGCATCTTCTCCCTATGCGGGAAATTTGTGGGTCATTTCCCTGTGCGTGGCTGACTCAGAGTGGCGACTGCATTTATAAAGAGGCAAGCGACTATTGATACGACGCTGATGAAATCCTGTCTAAACCTCGCAGACTGCTTGGCCCGAGTGCCACGGAGGTGGTTGGATTTACATAGGCAAGGAGAAGAGCCACCGCTGAAAAGTCTGTGCCATTGTGAAGAGTAGACTGAACGAAAATCAGATAACTAGTATATACCACGAAAATGGCCACCTTATACTTTGCCAGTGTCTAGAAAGCTTGTTGAATCTGTTAAAGCCTGCGAAGCCTGCCGGTCAATTGATCCAGCACTGGTGCGTTGGAAGAAGATGACACTAGGTGTAAAATTAACTTGGACTAGATTAGCGACGGACATTACCCACTACGCAGGCGGTCATTTTCTAACCCTTATTGATTGCGGTCCTTTTCGGTTTGCAATATGGCGGCCGCTGCATCGAGAAGACTCCGCTAGTGTCATTCGTCAGCTGGAATCAATTTTCTACGAGCGGGTCCCGCCAGCTTAAATACTGACTGATGACGACCCTGCGTTTACTTATAAAAACTTGAAGACATTTTAAATGGCTGGGGTTTCACTTGAGATTCCGATGCGCCCATGTACCGGTTGGGAATGGGATTGTCGAAGACAGTCATAGAAGTATCAATACCATCGCAGACAGAAAGCAATGTTCGGTGCCAGAGGCGGTCTATTCGTACAATGTCACCCCCAAAGACAGTCTTTCATCTTTCACAGCACCGGCCGACGCGCTGCATCCGGGTACGAAACATCGATATCACGCCCTCATTTGAATTGCTTAAGCAGCCATGTTCTTCTGATAGGAAATACCAACCTAGTCTTGTCAGAGTTCACCAATGTTCAATTACTGGAGAGGCAGCTACTTAAGAAATTGGTGGGACTAGGGCTGGATTATCCTGTCGGCTTTTAAAGATTGCTGTGTAGGGACACTCAGCCATGGTTATAATGCTGGTTATAAAAAAAATCTGTTTCTTTTTTACTGTGTTGAAATATAGGCTAATTGGGATAGCGAAATAGTAGTAGTTCTTAAAGAATATCTTGAAGAAACAAAAGAGCTATCTTCGTTTATTTAAAGAATTTGTTTCCTTCAGGCTATGTAAATGTTACTAAAATAAATCCTGCGTAAAATATAATCAAAACAGATATGGGTGAGTTAGTGGTTCTATCTGAGGTGTGTGTGTGTGTGGGGGGGCAGATAATATGTCATCCAGTCATAAATTTATCCAGATTCTTAAATGCTATAATGATATGGACTTTAGTCATTTATCTTCCAATTTTTCAAAAGGACCCCAGTGTCAACATGTGTGGCCCAGGTGTCCATGTTCATCTTTTAGTGGCAAAAGTGTCTTGAGTTTGTAACTTTTTCTAATAAGTGCTTCTGATTTCTACTATTAAATTCTGTCAGTTATCTTTTCTTTCTTTTCCCTTGCACCTCTTGACTGTGTAACTATTTTCCGCTTTTTTGCTTCCTGTCACCTACAATCTGCAAAAATCTAAATGAAACGCCAATCACCACCTTGTCTTCTTGGAATCTGTTCTTTTATTGTCCTTTGACAATATTGTCCTTTGACATAATAACTATTTAGAAAATAAATTACTTACTTGATACTTTTTGATGATGGATATTACGCCAATGTTTTTTTGTTGAACCTGACAAAGGAAAATACAACGAATATTAAATGCAATCCAATTTTATATGTATGGTAATCATTGTACAGTAATTAGAAAAAAGTGTTGAATAGTTTTCAGTCTGACCAAGTAGGATTTCAAAATAAATTCTCAGCTTTGGTCAGATTTTAATAAATGGACTGGGCTAAAAACTTTTCAGCACCTCACATATACAAAAAACAAAGTATAAAAGAGAAGGTAAGATGAAAGAATTTTAAAACCTTTTAAAATCCATTCATTTTCCCTTCAATTTGTAAAAGGGGCGATAGCTTCAATTTGTTTTGTCAATCCTAAGGTAGCAACGCCTCTAACTACAGGAACATGAATAAACAGAAACATGGATTTATGGAACAAACAACTAGAAATACCAATGAAAATTTCACGGTTTTCCTATTTGAATTTTCTGAGGAATCTTAATTCTTCAGTTAATGATTGAATAAGCTCATGGCGAGTTCTATGACAAATGAAATATCTGTAGAAATTCTATCACGTTGTTAAATGTTTGTTCAGAACAACTTTAAGAAAATATTGCAATAACAATCATAATTATGGATGCTGATTATTTTAAGAATTGGTTGGAAATGAAAAGAAAAGAAAAACCACTGAAATTGACAACTTCTCCATTTCAATGAAACAGAATTAAACACTTCTCTCTTCCCTTCTTTCTTTCATTTATTTTCTCACTAAAACCAAGCAACATATGTCTTGTTTTTCTATGCAATCAAAATGGAATAGTCCATTATTTATGAGGTATTGGCAGGAGATGTTAAACACTTGTATCTTCGCTTTCTTTCCTTCTGGCCAAATCCCCGTTTTACGAACATCTCTTAAAAACTTTAATAATTCAACAGACAATGTTATTTTCTTTATACTGTTTTTTTTTGGGGGGGGGGCAATTACCATACTAGGTTTTTCCCGTTCAATACAGTGTTTATAAAAATAGCGCTTTTATCACTTCTCGGCCTAAGATCTTTCTTTCATTTTCTCAATGAACAAGTAGTATCTTTTTCCTGCTTTCTGTTTAATTTAAATGGAATAGTCCATTATTTAGGAGATATTGGCAGGAAGTAAGGATCGTGTAAACTAACGAAAAGAAGGGACAGGTACAATTATAATATAACAATTATTTATTAGGTAGAATACTGGCACTGGAGAAAAGCAAAAGGCTGAGTCTCTATCAGATCAATTAGTTTGTTATGTGAAAGGGAAGTGTCGGTCATAAATCACACATACATGTCTGCCTTTCCTGGTCTCTCAATGTGGTTGCTCTCTCCATTGTCATTATACCGCTGTCTGACTAAATGCTAATTCTTCTCTGCTTATATATGTAGAGATAGGCACAAATTGACCAAAATTTTAGATTCTTGATCCGTTTGGGAAAATGTGTTCTTGCTATTTATCTAGAGCTCGTTGATAAAAATCCAAAGACGGCTCAGCAATATTATTGGCTCCGTTCGGGTGTATAAACTTTAGTCAATTTCCCACTGCCGTAAGGTTGCCACTCTTTGTCTTTTCTATAAATACTTTCATGGTAATTGTTTGGATGACCTCTTTGCTATGGTGGCTAAACTCTTTGAATTTAAGCGAAGTACTAGAATGGCGATGAGGTCTCACCAATTTTCAGTAATACAGCTTTTCACAACTCACCGCCCAGATCTACACAAAATCTTATACTTAGCGACCCAACTTTCTAACAATATGTAAATTAAAAGGGACAAACAAAATCATAAGAGAAAAAAGGGAAAAGGCAAAACCTTATATTTTTTCAGAAGAAAAACTGAAGCTAAGTTTTGTTTCAACTTTTGCCCTCATAAAATAACACATACATCTTCATGTATTGCCTTGTTGTAATTAAATCTTGTTAATTTGTATACTGGCGTTTGTCGTTGGCCACAGTTGGTTTAATTGTTCAGGTGATGATTTGGTGTGTCTATGAATCGGGTTCTTGATACTAGGCAACAATATGTCTAATTCTTTATATCTACCGCCATATTAGGCCATATGAAACATTTGCAGACAAATTTGGTTGTAGCTCATCTCTCATGGGGTGATAAGTCATGGAAATGATGGAAAATCATTGTTCTTAGCGATGTGGATTGCTCTTGGTAGTGTCACAGTAATAAGTTCAATTTCCAAAAGGGATGGGAAATTTAACTCGTCTTAAGGACGTATTTCCTGTAACTTCAGCAATGTGATCTTTCTATTGTTCCTCAGCTATTATTTTGTGTGACAGTGTATCTGAGGTAAATTCTGCAATTGTCATTCATTACAGTGTATTAGCTATAATATTATCTTTACCTGATATAGAATATATATCAGAAATATACTGCGAAATAAAGTCTGAGTGTCGAATTTCGTATGATGTACATCTATAGAATATTGTGCATAAGTAGTTTGTTAACTGTGTATACCGTGAATTCACAATCAAAATGTGTTTGAAGTGTTTTATCAACAGATAAATTGCTAGTAATTCCCTCGAGAACTTGTTATATTTCTGTTATGCTGTGTTCAGCTTTACACTATTAATTTTATCGTATAAATTTTCCCCTGTTTTGTCACCCATGTAAAAATATTTGTTCTACGGAAAATAAGAACATCAAACCGTTTTTAAATTAAGAGGCAACAGAAGAATTATTGTTAAACTTTTAAAAATTAAGTTTAAACTTTAATACAGCGATCAATTTTGAGTTCTTCTGAAGTAAATTGATTCTTATCGCATTTCCTCCTCCCTAGCTATTGTGATGATGGGCAAAGCAAGAGTCCCCTCCACAGGAGCTAGCTTAAATGCCACCCGATAGGGCAGCTTTTAAGCTGGTATTATATAAAACTATTTCACTTTGATATAACATCACTTTCTCACCCTCGTAATGTGGCTTTTCTGTAGTTTCAAGTTAATTGTTCATGATGAACTTTCCTCTATTGTACCTAGACTTTATGAAGATATGACTGTAAATTCTATGCTGACAGTTTCTTCTCTCCCACTTCTCAACAGAGGAACTCTCTTCCGGCTTCTTGCTTCCCGGAGAACTTTGACATTTAAATGCAATGTCAATTGTTATCTTCTGTATTAACTGTTGTTCTTTTATTGTCTTCTCTCCTTAATAGTATATTTTCAAGTATTCTCATTCAGTAATTCCTTGCATCTTAGTAGCTTTATTGCCTTTCTTGGAGTGAAATAAATAAAAAAGTGATGAAAGGATATGGAGAGTTCCAGGAATATGTTGAATTCTTCATCAAAAATTCGTAAAGGTTCCAAGTTCAGGCTGGTAAACTTTTGACCTGTTTTTGCCCTTCTGTTAAGGTGTGCTTTTGGCTGTTTTTACATGGTATAAGTTTAGCTTCATTTCTGTTGGGCTATGAATCAATAGTTCACCCTGTCTAAGACCGAAGAGTCGCTCGCGGTTACAGAGTAAAAAAAAATGGTTGATGCTAAGGGTGGAAGATAACCGAACCCAGACCGTGGTCAACCCCATTCCTGAATTCACATCATTCGCCAAGAACTCCTGATCAAGACCTTGTACCAGCCTTGAAGACCAGACGTTAGAAATTTAAATTACTACTAACACAAGCTGCAGACTCTAAAGAGGGTTACAGTGTTATTTAATTCTTTATTCCAAAGAATTCTTTTTTTATGTAGCTCTTTGCTGTCAACCAGTTCTTCACTCCAGTTTGCTTCATCAACGATTTTTCTCTCTGCGATCAAAAGCACAGCGTGGTAGAGGGGGTGAAGGATCGTGAGGCAAACCACACCAAATAGATCGTCTAAAAACACACTTATCAATACAATAACAGAGACACACCAGCAATGGGTTAATGAGTGAGGGGTTATCTAGATGGTAACTACAGTGGTCTGAAGGAACTTGAGGCCCAACGTGAGGCACAGGGTTACATTATTGTTTGCCATTAACAAGGATTGACTCGGGACTACAATGTCACCAAGATGAAAGGGGTTACCAGAAGTGAAAGAGAAGGAAAAGATTTTAGAGGAAACCAGAAATCCAATCCTAAACAGGAAACAAGGGATAAACCTTCTACTCCTGTTCAAAAGATAGGGGAGGTGTATCAGCTAAACAATAGGCAAACCTATCAACTCACTTTTGTGAAAAAACAATTTTCCCCAATGTTTAAGCGGGTTTGAACTAATAATTACTAACTCTACTCGTATTACATTACAATTTTACTGTAGACTACCAATGTGACATTACATTTATCATAATCTTTCACTTGTTTGCATCTTTTGTGTTACACTGTTAAAATATTGGGCTTCCGTCCTAACAGCACAGGAAACAAAAATTTTGATACGTCATAACTTGGTTGGGTTGTGAATTGAGCTACCAAGATAAATTTAGTACCATTTTCATGCTTTGTGGAGGTACTTACGTCTGTATTAAGAGCTTTTAGATATACTAAGAATTTCAGTTTGGTATACTTATTAAAATAAATAACGAAAAGTAGCTTATGTTTTATATTATTAATTTCTAAATGAAGATATTTGATATTGTGATTTATTGAAAGACTTTTTTAAAATCTAAGTCACCCCATGTAAGGTAGTAAAACCACTATGACTAAGATTAATGAGTTTGAGAGAATTACAAAACAGAAGTATTATTGAAGATCGAGAACAATAGAGGAGTAATCAGGAAGAGAGTACATAACGATTGACATTGCATTTAAATTGTTGAAGATCAAACTTAACTGGAAAGCAAGACGTCAGAAGAGTTCCACACACGAGAAGTGCGATAGAAGAAACTGTTGACATAGAACTTACGGTTCCATCTAACCATTTTAACTGTAAAATGATGAGATCTTGCCGCCAATCTATTGCTATGCTTAAATTTGTAAACCTCATCATAATAACTCTTTTTGTATGTGCTGTGTCCCTTCAGGACGTTAGCGATCATGACTCTCCACAATTTCCTCTCTTTTGTAGTTCTTAATAAATCTTATTTTTGTTATCTCTCCATAACCATGCTCTGCCATCCATTTACTCAAACTTGCTAGGCAGGGGTTATGCATAGTTTTTCCTTCATCCCTACAATGTTTCCTGTTAATATCAAATTTTCCAAAGAAACTTAGCATAGAACTTATGTTACATCTGGCCAATTAAATGGTAAACAGATAGAATCTTGTTGCAAATCTAGTACTGCACTTAAATTCATAAAGTCTAGGTACCATAGTGAAGGGCTAATGCAAACAATTACGATGAAAATATTTATAGAAAAAGTCACAGCAAAGTAACTTTATGGTGGTGGGAAAATAACTGAAGCCAAGATGTCAGTCATCTTTGAATTTTATCAAGAATGCCTAAATATAAAGCAGGAACATCAAATTATATATCACAATAATATTTGGGGAATGGACGAATGGTAGACAGATATGCAAGATAGATTCAGGAGAGAAAAATTGTCTAGTACAACACCAGAATCAACTTTCTTATGGATTTTGGTCATTAAATTATGTATAAAATTTATTGTTTAATAAATATTTAAATTTTCAATGTAATAAAAGTAATAATCTATGTATGAACAACTATTTATAGGTTTAGAGATAAAATCTTCCAACTTACCATTTACAAAGACCAAACAACTCAGCTGCAAAGAAAGAAATCCAAAGTAAAAAGAAGGCTTAGATAAATCAATTTATTATTAACACAACCAACATACAATAAAAATTATTTATCCTATGTGCCGTGTCCCTTCAGGACGTTGGCGATCATGGCTCTCCACAATTTCCTGTCCTTTGTAGCTCTTAATAAATTGTCTTTTTGTTATCTCACCTAAACCTTCAAATCTGCCACCTATTTACTCAATCTCCAGGACGTTGGCGATCATGCTTCTGGACTAGCAGAACCAGTGAAAGCACAGAGGCTATTAGGGATAAAGAGCTATTAGGGATAAAGAGCTATTAGGGATAAAGAGCAGTATTTGGCTATTTTTTTTTAAATAATAGAAACAAAATGCACAAAAGCTGGCTTTGGGGCGTCAATGGACGTTCCAACATTACAATAACCTGTAACACACTGTACAAATTGTTACAAAATACTTAGATGAAAGCAAAATTAAGGTTTTGGTGTACCCGGCAAAAAGTCCTGGCATAAACCCCATTGAAAATTTAGAGGCATATTTGAAGGGAAAAAGTAAGAGAAAGATGTCCTTCAAATTTGAAGGAATTGGAAGCATGTAACAAAAGACCTCTCAATGTGTGTAGTGATATTGTAAGAAAATAGCAAAACTGCAATAATCAAGAATAAAGATCACAAAATTGATTATCAAGGCAAAAGGGCCAACCATTTTGTCCTATGATAAATGTTTTTTGTGATAGACATTTTATGACGGTCGTCTTCGAGTATAGAATCCAGAGGTGAGCAGTGAATATTTCGGAGACAGTAGGAAAGCGGAGTTGAGGTTAGCAGTGGATATCGCAGCAAAGTAGCAGAACGTAGTACTTCCTTCTGTCATCTTCGCCTGACAAGTTGGCACTGGTCATTCGGGTAGGATAAACAAAAATGGCCGCCTTTATACACGACGGATAGAATGTTCTGCGGCTTCTGATTGGTTAACCTTCTATTGGTAGACTATAAAGCGAGTCAAGGCATTTGGAACAACTCACTAGTCATATATATATATATATATATATATATATATATACACAAAAAACTTTTTGGTGTTTATTGTTCGAGATCACAATAAAAAATTTTGTTATGGGCATCAGTGGACATTCTTTCAAATCCATTATTTCATCATTTGTGAGAAAATGTACATGAAGTTTCCATGAAAATTTGAGGTATTGCAACTTTATTTGTAATTATGCAAGTGGGTGAATAATTCTGTCCACAACTGTATGTACACACACCCACACCCACACTCACACAGGTTCTGTGCATTTCTCCTTTGAATATTTGTTTTTGATATTACCCAGGATGGGAAACTGGTTTAAAGTAGATTTCAAAAAGGAAAATTGAATATGTGGTTTTTAATGTGAAGAGAATGAAAAATAATAATAAAAAAATCAATGTTTTATAGTCTGCCGTGGGTGAACTTTTCTAGGAAGATTTTATTAAAAATAGGAAACAAACTTACCAAAATTATGTGGACGATTATAGTCTCCATGTTTTCTGAAAGGAAAAAAATATGGGTTAATGTTAGACTTTCTGTCCACAAAATATGGTGTCAAAAGAATGGTTATTCCCTTGATACACCGCTTTTTTTTCTCACTCAGCAATGTTTATTTACAAGATTATAAAAGTATATAAAACAAGTATAATGTGATATAATTTTACTTTATAAAGAAACAAAAGTGAAAAGAAATCTTTATTAAAAGCAAAATATGTGATATGCTCTCAATATATTTTAATGAATTTATGTGGTGAGAGCAAATGAAAAAAAAAAAAAAAAAAAAAAAAAAGCCGGGAAAATGCAATTTTTTTTTTTTTTTTTACTCATTATGTGCTTATTTATTGCTCACTGATATTTTTAGGAATTTATGAATATAAAAGATTTAGATTATTATTAAATGAAAATTTTCGCAAGACAGGGATTTGGAAGAAAGGAAGGAAGGGAAAAGGAAAGCAAAAAGAAAAAAGAAAAAAGAAAAGAAAAAAAAGAAGAAAAAGAAAAAAGAAAGAGAAAAAGAAAAAAAAGAAAAAAAAAAAAAGAAAGAAAAAGAAAGAAAAAAAAGAAAAAAAAAAAAAATTAAATAAAGAAAAAAGAAAGGCTTAACGTCTGCCAATATCTCATAAAT
The DNA here is from genome assembly GCA_903632075.3 of Acanthosepion pharaonis. Lineage (NCBI taxonomy): Eukaryota > Metazoa > Mollusca > Cephalopoda > Sepiida > Sepiidae > Acanthosepion > Acanthosepion pharaonis. The sequence continues at coordinate 1,196,972 of CAHIKZ030001293.1, read as the reverse complement.
AATGGAGTGTTCTGTTTTGATTGCGTTGAAAAACAAGATATATGAATGGATGAAAAAAAGAAGATGGAAGTGTTTAACGCCTGTTTCAGTGAAATGGAAAAGTTGTCAATATTGAATATAAAAATTTATTTTCATATTTATTTTTGTTAAATGGTAAATCTTTCATTATCATTTGGTTCACATATTTTTTTATTCTTGTAAATATAAATTATTGTAAATAAGGAATAGTATTTGTTACGAACGAAGAAAGGCAAAAGCATATAACTCAAATTAGTCGAAGGACTATAAGAATAAACATGTTTTCACATGCAAATGACCCAGGATGGTTCCAGATAATAACATTGCCACCAACGATAGTAAAGAAAGACACAGATTTGAAATAAAAATGACTTTGTGAAACATTCATTCTAATTCAATAAAGTGCAGCAAAATAAATTTAAAAATACTGACCTGCATTTTTTAATGTTGAAAGAAAGAAAGAAGGCGGAGGCAGTTACGCTCTCAAGCGTTTTATCGTCTGCTTCAGTGAAATGAAACTTACCAAATTTTAAATCTTTTCATTTCTATTCGCTTATTTAAATGATATAGTGTATGAGTATTCAACTGTGAGAAAAACTTTATAGAAAAGTCTTTCCAGAATGCTTTTCAAATCTGATAATGTAGCAGCAATAATAGTAATAATAATAATAATGATGACCAGCAGTAGCCAAGCTAACCTGATCTACCAGTGTTGTTACAAAAACCCAAATAAATTTCTTTATGTGTATATATGTGAATTTTTAATATGCAACAATAATAGAAATATTAATAGTCATGCAATAATATTAATACCTAGAAAGACCCGTGAAAATCTTACAGTTTTCTTATTTGAATTTTCTGATAAATCTTAATTCTTCAGTTAATGATTGAATAAGCTCATGGTGAATTCTACGACAAAGCATTCATAGAAATTTCCCTATCACACCGTTAAATATTTGAGCTTAACTTTAGGTAAATATTGCAATAACAATCAAATATGAATGTTTGTCCATATTTTATGAAGTGGGTACAAATGAAAAGATTTGAAATTGACAACGTTTTCCACTTCACTGAAACAGATTTTAAGCACTTATCTTCCCTTCTATAGGATCCAGAGCTTATATTGTGCTCAAAACATTAAAAATTAAAGAAAACATGGGCTCCAAATTAGATTACACAACTAACGTAATTTGATTGGTTAAAAAATATCACATGCATGTCATCGACTATGTCTGCACGTCTGACCTTAATTTGAGCTGATCGAACGTACAGTTGCGCCAAAATGTAAAAAAATTTTCTGTGGCCTACGACGTGATATATATTTCACTAATAATAATCTCAAGTAATTCAAACGTTATTTTATTTATGGTAACTGGTTTTGGGCGATAACCTAAGTCAGTTTCCGTCATTCGATACTGTGCATCTGAAAAATAACGCGTTTATCGCAATCAACTTTTCTTTTTTTTTTTATCGCAATCAGCTTTTAGCATTCTGCTACCACTTTCTTTCAATATCAATTTTTGTGCAAATTAAATATAAAAAGTGGATCACAGAGCCTTGATATTTTTCTCACTTCTCATTGGTCAGTTAATATTAAAATCATGTTCTCAACTACGTCCGAATAATATTCGACCTAGTTTCTGACCTGAACGAAAATACAATTCCGCCCAAAATATGTCTATTCCTCTCGAACCCATCACGTGACCACATTGATTATAAAGTGATTTCTCAAGCGTAGCTTAGATGTGGCACAAGGCCGAAAGTATGGGGCACCCAGTGAGGATCGAACTCACTACTCAGTTGCAATTGTTCTAGCGATACAAGCTTGCTAACTATTACACCGCCTCGAGGTGCCCACCATATTGGTTATAAAAACTTAGACACAATTTCGTTCTTTCTCTTTTTGCCTCTCTTGGCTTCTGACATACAAGATGTAGTAACTAAAGAACTCATTTCTTTCTCTACGGGCAAACGTTATGAAACGCCATCACACACGCACATATACACGTACGTACGGAACATTCACATATACGAATTCACTCAAACACTTACATTCAACAATTTTCAAGAACATTGTCAAAATTCTCTCACTCGTGTCGTTCTCCCAGCAAGTGAAATAAATATCAAAAATTGGCTCAACTAGTGAGATTTTCTTGAGCAACCAACAAAACTCTTGTCAATATTCACCTGCGAGAAATATTACTTCAAAAACCTTCTGAAGTTACAAGTTTTTATCAAACATTATCGGCTTTCCAGAATTTTCCTCACACAAACTTTCAACTTTGTAACTATTTGACAAAGAACATTCGTTAAAAGTAATTTTTTTATTCACAGACAAAATTCTTTTTTCTGTGAGCTCAGATAAAAATATTTCTTTCTTAAAAAAAAAAAATCTATTGATTAATCACAAGTGTATGTCATTACGCTACATTTAAAATGAAGATTGTTTGTTGTAAAAACAATTTCTAGTGTTTATCTTGTTTGCTTTTCGTTTGCTTACACATTTCTAAAGTAAAAAAAAAATGTATGCGTTGATTTAGGCCGTGAAAACCCCTACAAATTCTTGGTTTCTTTTTTTTTTTTTGGCTGAGATCAAAATGTATCTTATCGATTTAAATCTGATTCTCTACTACAGTGTAACCCGGATATAAGAGAGTTGTCGGGACCGGAGAAGTATCTTATATCCGGGTTTCTCTTATATCCGGGTTTGGTCTAATTTATATACATTAACACAGGCTCTAATTTGTGACCAGAGAAAATCTCTCTTATATCCGGGTTTCTCTTATATCCGGGTTACATTGTATCTCTCTTCCTTCTTACATTTTCTAAATGGATTTCCATGCAATCAAAACGGAATAGTTCATTATTTATGAGGTATTGACAGGGTGTAACAGTTGTACAAACTAATAAAGGGAAGGATAAGAACAAAACTTGCTCTACTTGTATCGTTACAAAAAAATCAAAATGAGTTTCTCTTATATGTGTATGTATGGGACTTTTTAAAAACGTTGATGTGTAGGCGTTGACAATGTCAGCAGCAGTAGTAATACGACCAACGTAAACAATTGCCTGGAGATGACTAATCTGTGGTTATTTACATTTAAATCTAGGCAGGAAATAAATTTTAGAGATTTTTCTCAGAAGCGAAAATGTTCAGTAAAGTATGAAATGAAATTTTGGCCAAACATTGGATAAGTAAGATCAATTATCAAAATTGATAGAAAATACGTAATCAGTCCCAAACTATATATTTTAAATCACCCCAAGCAAGGCGATAATGCCACTCAGACGGAATAGGTTACTGGGAGTGGAAGAAAAGAAAACTTTAGTAAGGAGAAATGACAATACATGAACAGAATTAAATGTAGAAAGACAGAAGGTTGCAATTGACGTTGTATTTATGTTTAAGAATTGTAAGCGGCAGGTGAGCAAAAATTTGGAAGAGAGTTCTAGTTTATTGTTTACTAGAAAGACACGTGAAAATTTCATGCTTTTCCTAATTGAATTTTCTGATGAATCTTAATTCTTCAGTTAATGATTGAATAAACTTACTGTATGACAATAAAATATCTGTAGAAATTCCCCTATCACAACGTTAATCATTTGAACTTAAAAATACTATTATAATTGAGCCTGTCCCTTCCTTCGTTAGTTCGCACGACCGTTACGTCCTGTTATTACCTCATGAATAATGGACTATACCGCGTTTTGATCAGAGAGAGAGAGAGAGAGAGAGGTAGGGAGAGAGGGAGTGGGATGGAGAGAGGGGTAGGGAGAGAGGGGGTGGAAACAGATACTACACTCTGATCTCAGCCAAAAGGCCGGGTATTTTGCAGTGCGCCCACCCCACTAAAGAATGTGACCCAAGCTCGTAGTTTAAAGCGGGATTAACGACAATACCATAGAAAAATGACCCCCCACCCTGCACTTCCCCTTTTGGGAGACAGCTCAATTGTTGAGCAATAAACCCAACCCTATCCCGAATGAGATGTATTGCTAGAGTAGGAAGGTTTTTAATATTATTAGAACCTCCGAGCAAAAGGTCAAGCAGTGATGGCGGCTGCAATAAAAAGCGTATTTGCGAGTAAGCGAATAAAAAGGACTAGGCTATCCGAGCCATTATCCACTGCACCACCTGCACACCCAAGCTTACAGCATCTGATATTCCAAAGCAGAGTTCCATAGGAGAGAAGAAACTATAAAAATAGAACTATAAGACTTAGTTGCGAACTTTTGACTTTACAATTCAAGAGAGAAAATTGATGCTACGGCTTTGCATTGATTTTATCCTTCCATTTTCTATAAAGAATTGTCGTGACGAAGTAAAAAACAAAGTCTTGTTTTGAAAAAGAATTTGTGTTCTCCTTGCCATTTGTTGTTGAAAAAGAAAATCAAAATCAAGACCGGGTCGACATTAGTAGACCGCAAATATATCGTAGTTGTTTGTACTCACTAGTCTTAAAAAAGAACAACTTTTTTTCGGGTATATTAAAAAGTTGAGAAATTAAAAAAAAATATGTAAAACTTCATTAATCAAAATAATGTCCGTTAAAGGCTTTTCTAATTAAATACAGTGTAACCCGGATATAAGAGAGTTGTCGGGACCGGAGAAGATGTCTCTTATATCAAGGTTTCTCTTATATCCGGTTTTGGTCGATTTTATGTACATTAACACAGGCTCTAATTTGGGACCAGATAAAATCTATCTTATATCCGGGTTTCTCTTATATCCGGGTTACACTGTAATACATAATTTGCATTGTAATTTTGTTTATTTTACAATTCAGAGCAAATTTTCTCATTAAGACACACACACACACACACACACACACAAAAAAGAAGAAAAAAAGAGGATTTCTCGAAATGTCCTAAAATTAAACAGTGGGGGGAGTAACTTGTAAAAAAAGAAAAAAATTCTAAAAAGGTTTAAAAAATAATTTAATTTTTCAATAAGTCCTAAAAGTTTCATTAAAATCCGGCAATTATCTGATTTTGGCAAGAATTTGGTTTAGCAAATTTTTGGAAGTACTTAAAACTTTATATTCTAAAAGTTGTAACTCTAATGAAGAAAAGGGATTTTTTTTTCCACAGATTCTAATTAAAATAAAAGCTTCACCTGAAAATAACTGTCATTTGTTTTTTGTTGTATACGAGCCTTTCGTGATTATTCACATGCTTGACCAATGCAAATGTCCGCACCCCCAACAGGAAAATCTATGATAAAGCTCCCAGCAAGTCTATGATACTGGCCCCACCACATATAAATTTTCATAAAATTGAAATTTTATTGTAACAATGTTAAGCGTTTTGTTGCGAAAGGAATAGAATAAAGATTAAATTTTCAAACCATTTTCTTTAAATTGTAATTTTCTTTCTGAACAGTTCTTTTAATTCAATGAAGAGGAGGAGAATATTTATCTATAAGAAGATTTATTCCAGAGATCATTCACAAAAGAAGATCTGATTATATCTTTTTACTAGTAATACTAACCAGAAGTTCACGGCTAGTAATTAAAATAAAATTTCTAGTCCCAATTTTTACATATCTCGAAAGAAAACCGAGAGAATATGATCGCTTAAAATTGAAAACGTTTAAAAAGATTTCAAGTATAGGATTTATTTTTATAAGGTAAAAACACCTCATGGAAATGTGTATCGTAGTACAAACAAATGTTTGAGGTAACAAGGTTGATATAAGGCCAAAGCACACAAAGGGAGATGAAACGAGCCGAGTTTAAAAAAGAAAAATACGTTACAGTTATTGAATGCACAAAATGAAAAGAATTACACAAATTAGGTGCTTTGTGTTCCAATAATGGCCAATATACAAATAGAAAAAATATATAATGCAAATTTAGTATATTGTGCAAAAAAAATGATACCCTTTTTACAATAAAGGATATAAAATTATACCTTTTACAATAAAAATATAAAACGTATATAAAAGGTTGGGAAACTAACATCGAAATGTAGTAGCACGTAGGGCCGTGTATCAGTTTTTGTTTTGCTAGCGTCGGCCGTGTCTGTAACCATGGTGAACATGAGAATACACATCATTAGAATTGCGGCTGTCGTTTGTTCAACTCTAAATGTTTATCGTCTGTTGAGTTCTGGGTTTGGAGACGAACCGATCATCAAATGAAATGAACCAAATTAAACTTGTTAATGGAATAAAACTACTTCGAAAAACTTCTCTACAAATTTTCACACTGTTAAATTTCTATTGCAAAAAAGAACTGGCCCTACGAAAATTGACGATAGAAAATAGAATCTCATGGAGTCCCCTTTTAGAAACCATTCTTTATGGCTACTAAATTATTATTTCAAAAGAAAATACAAACGATAAATTTAAAGAATAGTTGTTGCAGCGGGCCGAGAGGTGTGAGTGCCAATCGACCGTACAACTAAAAAGGGGGACACAAGGGCAAGGAGATGGCAATAGCAAAGAAGGATGACAAAGGCAGACGGTCCGTTGTAGACGATAGAAATCGTGTCTTTATTTGCAAACGGTGGATGGTAAAAAAAGACAGAGGTCGTTTGAACGGTGTCCGGACGATAACGGGCGCTAGACGTCAGTGGGCACTGGATAAGGTCGTCAGCGGGTGCTGGAATAGGTCGCGGGACGTCAGTAAAGCGCCGCAGGGGTGAGCTGTAAACTGCAGGAGTGAGCTGGAAGCGGTAGGAGTGCTGGAAGCTGCAAGAGTGAGCTGAAGGCTGCAGGAGTGCTGGAAGGTGCAGGAGTGAGCTGGATGCTGCAGGAGTGTGCTGGATGCTGCAGGGGTGAGCTGGATGCTTCAGGAGTGCTGGAAGGTGCAGGAATGAGCTGAAGGCTGCAGGAGAGAGCTGGAAGCTGCAGGAGAGAGCTGGAAGCTGCAGGAGTGCTGGCGTCATAGTGAAGTGAGTGGAGTCTCGAAGAGTGGTGATCGAATGACTTTGGGAAGTTAGCCCTGAAAAAGACTGTTTGAACAACTACTGCTGGGTCCCGTCAGCTGCTGGGCTTGATCGACTTGACTGGGCGCGTCAAAGTCGCGAATCAGGGAGGCTTCCCCCGGGCCGGCGGTATTTACTTGACTCCCACGAGGTCAAGATGTGACACAAGGTCGTTTTTCGTGGGAAAAACCCAAGCGTTTCCGCATAGGGTCACTGGTCAAAGATTGGTCATAACATGTCCAAGCTGGTCAAAGGTTAGTCAAGTTCTGGTCCAAGTTGGTCCTGATATGGTCCAAACTAGACTTTGCCATGGATCGCAACCCAGCCCGAATGCTAAAAACCGCTGCGAAGTCTCGGGGATATAGGTATGACGGTTCATACAAGAGAAAGCGGTGACGCTAAACAAATAAATGAATATAATTAATTCCGGGCCGTATTAATTACAGTCAAAAGTGTGTTCGGTGTTTGTTGACTGTATTTAAATTAATTTCGGTTCGAAATTAAAGGTCTTTTATTTTTGTTTAGTGGCGAAAATTGAGTTTTGTGTGTTTCTGACAGTTTGGAAGGATGTCGTTGCTATTTTTAGCACACAAGGGCCGTGACCTTTCTCTATCGGCAGGCATAGCCGGGGTTGTTTAAGAAACGGTGGGAGTGGTGTTTGGGCACACTGCGACATAGTAAAAGTAAAAGCAATTGATAGGTAAAGCGAAGTCTCAAAAATAATAATAATAATAAAGGAGAAATTATTTTCCACAGATTAAAAATAAAACTTCACTTACAAATAATTGTAATTTTTTAAAATTATTTTTTATACCAGTGATTCAGAACAAAAATCATTTTTCACATGGAAAAATACTTAAATCACATTTTTCCTAATATGAATGAAATTCATTTGGTTTCAACTTGATCTCTCTCTAGTTGGCTATTAACTTTTTTGTATTAGAGATTGTGAGGGTTTGTTAATTAAAATGTATACTTTACTAGTTAATCTAATACCATAAACTAAACTACTCTCACCTTTTAATTACGACTAATTCTTTTGTTTGTTCAACTAGAAATAAATGTTTATTTTCAGTTTAGCTCCGGATTTGTCAATGAACCGATTGTCAAATGAAACGAGCGAAATTAGATTTGATAATGCAACAACTACTTCGAAAAACTTTTGATGCTTTCAGATTTGTGCGTGCAAAAAGAATTAAAATTCAAATAATAACGTCAAAAATGCGGACAGACTCGCTCTTGCATTAAATAGAAAAGGAAACGAAAGTAAATTTAGTTTCAGAGAAAGATGATTATTTTCCTAATCATTTTTCCCCAGGAGACAAATTAAATAAAATAAAAAAATAAATGACACTTTCTTCTGTTTGTATAGCAAAAGAAAAGAGATTCAATTAGCTGTATTTGAATTTTTTTCTTGTTCTTTAATTGGATTTTTTCTTTAATTTTTTCGTGTAGGTTGCGGTTAGTAAATCCCTTCCGCCATTTGACTCATGAAATTCAAAATAGCACAAATATAAGAACAAGGAAGAAGTTAAAAAAAAGTTTGCTGATATGAATAAAGAAAGAGAAAATGAAAACTTATCTTCGCCAACGTATTTCGTTCTCGGAACTTTATCAAATCAATTATATGGAAATTATTTTGTTAGAAGTATTTATAAACAAAAATAAAAATGTCGGTAATTTTTCAGAATTTTAAAATTTAATAACGTGTTGAGAAAGTGTTTCTGATACCCACCCAAAACGAAGAGAGACTCTGGTCAGGTCGAAGAAAAAAAAATGAATAGCACCTAACTAAAGTTGCGAAATACATTGCCGTTTTCTGCAACGTTTAAGACTAGTGGATTGTTCGTTTTCTAATATGATACGTCTATTGATCAACACTAAATCTTTCCCGATATGTAAAGAAGCTTTTGGGTACGTTTAATGATCTTAAAGAAGAATTGTGTTCTTCAACGCTGAGATCTACTGATGAAAATGTTTGCTTGATATTGCTGTGTCTGCAACTTTTAATTAAAATGACCGTCACGCAGCCTAAATAAAAGCCTTTTGGTGGAAAAGGAGACTGCAGCTATCCTAAAACTATCAGAAAATGGTAACACGTAGAGTTGTGTAACCACTTCAATCTAATAACTGATCAACGTTCCGTTGCATTCATGTTCTACAATAGAAAGCGAACAAATGTAAGAACAGCAAAATTCAAAGCTGTAGAGTTGAGGTGACTGGATTTAGTTATTCAATCGCATACAGATCTGGACCCAACAAAGTTGTTCCAGATGATTTAACACGAGCTCACTGTTCAGTCATAAAGGTTAATCTCTAACCGAACTTCATAGGATTCCCTCGGTTGTTACATTTTGTATGCAACGTAAAATGTGAAAAAGTTTTGCTTTCAGTGACAAATTTGCTTCTAACTGAAGCCAAAGTTCTTCAAACCTTCTGCCATGGAGAATTGATAAGGCCATTATGTTCCATGGACCGGTTAAGCATAGATTTTAACGGGCCCTTACCATCTAAGTATTTCTTAACGGCTATAGATGAATATTCCCATTTGCTTTTTCATGTCTGTTCAGCGAAGGTGACAGAGGTGCATCCTTTATCAGTCAAGAATTAAAGTTTTACCTAACTCAGAAAAGAATAGCCATAAACGCATGTACTCCAGATCATCCCACAGTTGAACGGTACATATTTGGATAAATATTCACCTGTCATTAAGAACAAACAAGATAGACCTAAAACTTTGGAAAATACTTCTACCAAATGCTCTCTCATTCTCTTTGTTCCCTACTTACAACATCTACCAATACTACTCCATATGAAAGGTTCTTCATTTTCCCCGAGCACTCTTCAGCTGGCTTGACCTTACTATCTTACCTATACTTCTGAGGAACTTTGTCTGGTCAAGTAAAAAAATGATAATTTTCTCAATAGGGTTGGAATTTCTTGACGTAAATTCTACATACGCAAATATTAGGTACCCTGATGGATGAGAGTCTACAGTCTCTCTTCAAGACCTGGCACTTTGTCCATCCATTGAATTGAATAGGAGAATAAGTATCCGGAATATCCAACATGCTTTTATTATGTTCTCCATTAACAAAATTTTATCGTCTAAATGTTTATGTTATTATTAAGAGGAAAGATCAAAGTTTATTTTAATTATTTTTGAAAAATTTTCCTTCTTTTTAGAACAATCTGAATTTTCATTTAAAAATCTTTATTATATATTATATATATTGATTTTCGCACCCCCGCCATATTTTTATACGTCCAATTTTCTTTGTGTGGCGAATCTTGGCGTAGCAACAATCGTACTGGCCTTTAATCTAAGGGTTGCTGTTGTGTGTGGAGTGACCTTATCTGCTATAAGTCTGGATTGGTTAAAACTGTGTGGTGGGGTTATAAATTTGAGAGGGGAACATGTGACAAGTCTACGACTTGTTGTAGCTTGCTCTCAGTTACCCCCCCCCTCCCCTAGTTGGTAAAATATGATTATAACACTCCTGATGACCCAGGCCGCCCGACGTACTCACTTCAACTATACCCCAGCATCCTAAGTCAGAAGTAGTCTCTAATGACGTTATACCAGTCTCTAATCAAATTCAGGCTAATTCTGAAGGTGGTAATGTTCTTCGGAATACACCAAGAACACGAAAGGCACCAACAAAGTCTGAAGGAGGTTCGGGTGTTAGAAGAAACATTATACATTTGTCTTATGAAAATTCTCCTTTTTTTGTAAAGTAATGTTTTCTATGCAAATTTATTGTATGCGAATGAACATAGATTTTTTTTTCTTTATAGTGTAATGATTAGCAAGCTTGTCTCGCTAGATCAATTACGACTGAAAATTGAGTTCGATCCTCACTAGGTGCCCCATACTTTCGGCCTTGTGCCAAATCTAAGCTATGCTTAGAAAATAACCATTATGTGGAGAGACGACGACAGTGTCCTTTTGCTCCGATTATTTTTTGTGTTGAATAAAGCCTTTTTTTGTGTGTGGTTATTTGCTGCTTCCTCTACCTTCTGTTTTGAATTGTGTTCAAAATACAAAATCCCCGTATGAAATTACTTTCCTCATTGATTTTTTTTTCTGTAAAAATGTATTGTTTTTTAAACAACGTCTCTCCACCGGTGGGTTTTCCTGTCATAAGATCTGAGCCTTTGTTATAAATTTGAAAAGCAAATGTTACACATTTCACTTCAGTCATCTTTTTTATTAACCATAAGTTTCTTTTTTATAATTTTTTAAATACTTCACTCAAAGGAGAGTGCAATAAACAAACTTAGTCTTCTGTTACATTATTAATTTTTTTTATATTCACCTTTTTATAATTTATATTTTTTTAATATATAATTTTTATACCCTTCCTTCAAATGAAAGGTTTATTGTATCATTTTTTATTTACCCTTTAATTATTTTTTATATTATTTTGCATTTCTTTTTTAGTAGATTTTTGTTGTAATAATCATGACGCTCAGCAGGGGCTGGGTGGATTTGCCATTTTTGTCATCGTTGTGATGACTTTCAAAGCCATTCTCAATTGCATGGATGTAGTTTTAGTCGGAACATCATCTCTTATGCTCTGCGACTTCTTCATTACCAAATAAGGTCGTGGTCCCCATCGGAAAAGTCTGAGGAAGAATGGAAGATGGCAGGTAAAAGAAATAAGAAGGGGTACCTCAGTCTCTCTTTGGCTCTAGATTCGATGACACATACAATCCCCGAGGAATGACATTACACTTTATAAATCGAAAAAAAAAAAAAAATGAAAAAGGTCGACACTTTTGGGAAAATCCAATGAATTTTAATCCACGAAAATTACCCGCCACCAATTTTGGTCCATTCCATATTGCGCCCCACTTCAAGGAGTCCACAACAAGTGAAAATACGGAAGACAGAAACAAATCGAGCACATATTTATTTCTTGTCAGTAAATATTAAAAAAATACTAAAAAAAAACAAAAAACTTATTAGTCAGTATCTTAAAATAAAAAAAAGTAGTATAAAATGAAAAATAATATTAGTAGCATAAAATAAAAACACTAGTATAAAATATTTTTATTAGTAGTACTCGTATAAAATAATTTTAAGAGTAATAATTGATTAAACTAACTTTTTGTGCAAAATATAAAAAAAAAAAAAGATTTTCATTTGCACAAATAATGGTTATTGTAAAATGTAAAAATCATTTATCTTTTTATACTTTTTAATGAGTTATTACTTTTAATTTTTTTAATACTAATATTTTTTTATAACGGATACAAATATAATTCGCACGTCTATTTCCGATTAATTCTTATAAAAAATTAACAAGTAATTATTGTTAAAAATTCTGAAATTGAAATTCTTTTCAGATTTAATTCAAGATGACTTTTTTAACATTCGGTAATAAAAATGAAAAATAAACTCTTTTTTTTTACTCATATTTCTATTAATGAAAAAACTTTTGAACTAGTAAAAGTAAAAAAAAAAAAATGGTTAACATAATAATGTTTGAATCGTAAAAAATCTAAAAGTTTTTTTGAATTGAAGTCATGAATGACTTCGTGAAAGTAAGACAAACTGAAACTAGTTTTATTGGTGAGACTCCGAGAAATGTGAATTTCATCAACACAAAGTAAAAGTAAATAAAATACGATTCATCAAGAATTTCCGATAACCTCTGACTACGAGCAAAGGTCAAGACCAAGAGATAGACAGACTGAGATAGACTTTAACTAAAAACGCCTTTATTTTATCACAGAATCCGGATCATACATTTAAAAAAAAGAGAGAGAGAGAGAGAGAGAGAGAGAGAGAGAGAGAGTTAATAAGAAAAAGTGTGTCTTTATGAATTCGGTTAAAAAAAAAAACAAGAGAAAATAAAATAAAAGCAGGAATTGTCGTTGTATTGATGAAAAGTAAAACATTTAGGAAATTTCGATTATCTGGAAATCGATATGAAAATTTTTTTGACTTACATTTGATTTCACGTGAGGGAGATAAATTTTTCTTCAAATTTCGGAGATCAAAAATATGAGGTCTTTTTCTTTGTGTTGTTTCGCGCAAAGTGAAGTGAACCTCAACTCAGTGTCATATGAGCTTCATTGGACGAGAATAATAATCACAACCTACCCGGTTTGGAGGGGTTTTCCTTCGATAACAAAAGAGGTAAAAAAGTACGGAGGTGTAAGTGAAGGGGAGGAAGGAGGTATAAAAGAGAGAAGAAAGGGTGTGAAACGTCACACGCACTTTTCATTTTAACAAACAGACCACACGTAGTTCCTCGTCTTCCTTTTACAACAAACGTTAAGGAAACAGATAGGAAACCGGGATGCAAAATAGCTTATCGTCTGCTTTATTCAATAACAAATCAAGAAGAGGAAGAAAACAAAGACAATGAGTCAGGCGGGTATTTTTCTATTAAGAAAGAAAATGGTCAAGAGATAATAAAATTGATTTTTTTAATCTTCCGGTCATTTTTGCAGCGAGATCAGTAAATAGAAATGGATATATATATATATATATATATATATATATATATATATATATATATATATATATAGATAGATAGATATGAAAAAAGAGCCGAGATAGATAAAGATGAAAAGGGTCTACGTATAGATAGAGAGACCCAGTTTCTATCTATCTATCTATATTTTTTCTTTCGAACTAATATTTTTCTTATTAAACTTAGCAATCTTGAGAAATGTGAAATGGAAACATAAATGTCAATAACTACAGAATAATATATATATATATATAAATAATATATATATATATATATATATATATATATATATATATATATATATATATGCAATTTTTTATATATTATATATGCGCGGTACTTATTGGAAAGGGCTCAATATCAGTTATAGAGCTAACACATTTAATTGGATTGATGTGAGTTTATGACCCTGGGTTTCACGCTATTTGCGATCGTCAGACAAACTGATTAATTTTTTTTTAAATTTTGGATTTATATATGGTTGCGTATATTGGTGTTTTTATGGAAGTGGGAGGAAAAATTGTCGTTGGAACGCTACTCATACTTACGCAAACATACATATACGCACGTACATTCATTGATGTGCGCGCACACACACACACACACGCTCACTCACTGGAGCTAACACAAACATAAACATATGTGAACAGTGTGGGACTGGGTATATATGCGCATCCATGTGTCGTTGCGTACATGCGTACGCATTTGGTCGCTGTATTCAATGTTGGATTGTGTAGCGAATATTTTTTTATATCTGTTGCGCTGTCAACGCACAGACCGTTATTCTATTTTGTTTGCTGAATAATGTTTTCTCGCACACGCGTATATACGTATGATGGGGTTTGTGTAAGACTATGGTAGGTAAAAATTGCTATTATTTAAAATTTTTAAGGCTGTTTTGTTATTTTGAAGCCGGTTACTTGCTTGTTCTTTGTCGATTGCGCTTATGTAAAATGGTAGAAACTCCAATTTGTATAACTTATTAGTATTTATGATGTGGTATTAATTTTGCTGGGGGGAGGGAGAATAAGTATAATCGTGGACTGATACGGTAATGGTAATTATATATATATATAAAGAAATATAGTCTTAAGGTGTGCTATATTTATGGAATAAAGTGCTCAATATCAGAGATAGAGCGTGTGTAAATATAAAAGTAACATAGAAGTCAACACTTAGAGGCGACACTCTGTTTCATGCTAAATATTTAATCGTCAGGCCACATATGTGGCCTGACGATTGAGACATATGTTATGGTTTGAATTGATTGCATATAGCATGAAACAAACAAACTGTCGCCTATATATATATATATATATATATATATATATATGAAAGTGAACATTGAAGTCAACGCTTAGAGGCGACAGGCTGTTTCATGCTAGACGCAATCGTCAGGCCACGTGTGTTTTTTTTTCTTGGCTATTTATATATACGGGTCAGTGGTGCATTGTTGGTAGTCTATTTGGCGGTTATTTTCCCAGAAGTCGTTTATTTGTTTATTTATTTGGGTTAATTTATTTTGCTTGTTTTTATTTATTTTTTCTTTTTCTTTTTTCTTTTTATTTCTTATCTTATCTTATATATTTATTTATTTTTTATTTTAATCGGTGTTTTATTAACGTAGTAAAAATTTATTTATATCGCTTGTGTAATTGTTTTGTTTTGGTTTGGGAAGATAATAAAAGCTATTTATTTAATTTTGGGATTAATTGCTGCACTTTATTCTAACTATTATTTTGGCAGGAGGAGTTTTTAATTTGTTTATTACTTCATTTATTTGGTTTGATTATTTTTACTTGTTTTTTTCTAACGATTAATTTATCGGGAACGGTCTGTTAGTTTGTTTATTTATTTGGATTAGTTTAGATTGATTTATTTTACTTGTTTTATTATTATTTATTTATTATACTGTATATTTTTATTTACTCTTTTCGGTTTGAAATGAGGCTGAATCGATTCCTTGGAAGTAGTATGAAGTATCCTAGTTGTAAAGGTTGGGTTTAGTGGAACTAAAAAATGGAGCGCTCATCTGAAGATTGCAATAAAAATAGCGATAATATTACAGAAGGTATAGACTAAGTACCTCCACTATTTCGGCATAAATTTATTATATTGAAGTTTAAAATGAATTTTTTACAATGAAAAAACATTCTTGAAGATTTCATTTTAGCTTTAATTGAAAGTTTAATAACTAAATTTACGATTTCTATTAATTAAACAATTCTGGTGTATTTCAGATAGAAACTATATACATTTGATTGTCAAATTTAATTTTCAAATTTTTAAATTTTCTTAAAAACGGCCATTTTCTTAATTTTAAGAAATTTGTAAACAAACACAAATTTATCGATTTTTAAAATATTTAAAAAAATTCTGACACGTTATTTTAGTAAAATTAAAAATTTAAAGTTAAATTAATCTGATTTCAAAAAAATTTTTGTTACTTATCGCATAAAAAAATATAATATACAACCAATTATTAACGAGCGGTCCCGTTCATCTGTTCGATCTCATTGATAATGATTGATTGACGAGCCGATGACAGCTACTACTGATGACCATAAATGACATAATTTTAAGTCTGAGTTTTTTAAAAATTATTATATTTGAGTATGACACAAATACAATACATAAAATAAAATTATTTAGTGAAATAGTAAATGAAAAAAAAAAAAATAATTTAAAATTTAAAGTTTACACTTTTGAACGGAAAATACAATCTGTTTAAGAAACGAAATATTTTGAAAAGGCCACGTAAAGGGACAAAACCCTAGATCACATGACCTTGTTATAATAATGGCAATTTCTGTATATCATACATGGAAATAAGGAATGTATTAAGTCAAAAAATACAACATAAAAAATTATTTTTTAAAAAAGTAGCGCAACTAAATTTATTAAACTTAGCAATTTTGGATTCGTAAATTTTTTTCTACTTAATTACTACATAATATCGAGGAACCTCCTAATACAGAGCTTTACACGATTTAAAACTATTATAAATTATTATAATTAAAATTTCTTAAAAAACGAAAAATTCTTGTAAAAATGTTAATTATTCATCAGAAAAAATTATTTCTTCAGACAATAATGTCCTTAATATTACTTATTTACAAAAGCAATTAAAAGCTTTTCTAATTAAGTAATATCATAGTTTTTATTGGATTCATTATTTTTCAATTCAGAGCAGATTTTCAGTTAAGTAGCTCAAATTTGTGAAAAAAAATTAGGTTATTTACCATCTTCGAAGACTCTACTTTTAACAAAAAAAAAAAATTCAGGAACCAAAAGGTTTTGGGCGAAATTTCATTAAATTAAGTAAATGTGGGGTAACATATTTTAAAAAATATATTTTTTACCAAAATTTTCTAAAAAAAAAATTTCAAAAATAATTTCATTGATTTGTGAATAAGTCCTGAAAATTTCATTAAGATTGGACAATTATTTTATTTTTACAAGAATTTCCAAATCAATGTTTTCAACGGTAAAAAAAACGCAAAAAAAAACTATGTTATTTTAAAGGTCGCCGCGATGACGTAAAAAAAGACGATTTTAACCAAAATTTCGAACGTGTTAGAAAATATTAAAAATTTCAAAAATAATTAAAAATATTTTTTTCTTTTCTCTAAATAATAACATAAGCATTTTGACGATAATACTTTATTTTCTTTAAGTTTGTGGCATTTTTCATTTACGCTATGCTGTTTTTCCGCGAAAGCAGTGGACATGCTTAGTATAGATTTGAATAAATGACAAACTCTACCTTACTGCTAAGAACTTTAGCGACCTCGACTGAGTTGGGGCAGTTCGAATTCGAATAATGAATAGTCTGTGTTTAAGTTTTAATATCAGACTGAAAAACGGTCAATATATCGTTGTGTTGAAAATTCTTCCCTTCTTTCAGATTCCTTGCTATGCCGTGGCTTCAGCAGAGAGGGTGAAGACAGCACAGGGAGATGATAGGTAACTGGCCGACATGTTGACATCTGTCATCTTTTCAATTCCTCTGAGAAATGATGCTAATACGATGTCCTAACACTGAAATAAAGAGAGCAAAAAGAAACACGTAGAAAACTATTTGTTGGTCATTAAATCTGTGATACATTGTTGGAGTTCCGACATGATTATTTGCCAACAGACCAATAAAATTCAAGACAACATCCAACGCAAAAGTAGTGAAAACCTTGCAACATTGCGTCTGTGAGTAGAGAAGCTGGTGGGTAGAGAATAGGTTTTTCTTCTACAAGACCACGTAAAAGATTTTGAACACTATCAAGGCTGGAAAAAGAGGACCCGGACCAAATGAAGGAATGATGCTCTATTTTGCTCTAACCTGACTCTTGTAAAGATCAAGCATGGCAAGAAACAGGTATTTTCTGGATCGATAATCGACCGTTTTTCAAAAATTGAATTCGATTGTATATATAAGTTCCATTTGAAGTCTGACGTTCAAACCGTGGAGCCTCATTGTGAGTGGAAGAGTTCATCGTCACTGGAGAAAACTCGGAATCTGATCGAAGATGATGAACTGATATCAGCTTGTTTTCTTTTTTAAGTATTGGAAGTTAAAAACCAGTTTCCCCCCGTTGAGCTGCTTAAGCTAGATCAGCCGAGAGATCAGTTGCAAGACTTTGATCATCTTCTTTAGGGAAGTGCGTCCATAAATTAAAAAACAAAATAAAAATCATCCATGTCATCAATATTCGTATACCATTTAATACTTAACTGTATATCTTCAAACTTACTGTTTTGAAATTCTATAGAAAACTTGGAAGTAATTTAATCTTCCAACACATTTCACTGATATATATATATATATTCACCTATCACCATATTATCCAGGGATCCAGTAACGGTTTTAAAACAGTGTATAATAATTTCATTGTCAATAAATGAATGCAAAATTTTCAGAATGCATCAAAATTATTTGCATAAATCGCGTAGTTAGCCACCAACAGTTTTGTGTTTCTTTTATTCTGTCAAGAGACTTAACAATTTGTGGGAAAAGTCACAAACTTTAATCGAATGGAATAATTGGATGAAAAAAAAGAAAACATCTGTTAATTAAAAAAAAATTTCCTTTAAGGTAAGAAGTAGAAAACGAAACTAAGGGAGATAATTTCTTTGATTTTAAGGGAAAGTACTCTATAAAGATGCAAGGGAGATAAATGCTATACAAAAATTGTAAAGTAAATTATCCTTTACAAATTTTTGGCGTTATTTACAAAGACCAAATCAAAAGAAACAGCAACAAAGATTGTGTAGCACCAATATTCTTAAATCTTAAGTATCTGTCGAGAAAATCAATATTCAAAATTCCTACTTGTCAATGACAAATACGTCTGCAGGCGGATCACAATTTCTAAAAGTTTTTGTAACCCACATTATGAATACATTTTCTTGAAACTTTGAACTCGATGAGATGGTCCATTAGCTGCGGAGTATTGACAGGATACATTAAGCACTTTTATCTTTCCTTATTTCTTGCTTTCATTGTCTCACTGAAACCAAGTAGTGTCTCTCCTTCTTTTTCCATGAGATAAAAGCAAAATAGTCTATTATTTACGAGGTTAAACACTTTTATCTTCCCTTATTTATTTATTTTCAGGCAAATCCTCGACTTACAAACATTTCTCTTAATAATAATTTTAAAATGATTTAGCTGATCATGTTAATTAATTTCATTTATGGTAATTGGATTTTAGGCGATTGCCTTACTTGGTTTCCATTGTTCGAGATTGTGCGTCTGAAAATTTATCGCTGTCGTCAGAAAAAATATAAAACAGTGTGAAAAGCAGATACAATGGACAAAACAGATTTGAAACCTGAAGTGGGACGTATTATGAGAAGCTTCCGGGACTCCAAGGTGGCTTCCCACTCAGTCGTGGGTGGAGCACGAGGCTCATCAGACTCCATTCGCACTGATTCAGCCAGTCGATCATACCATGTTGTATGGGAGATTCTCATCTGAGGAAGCCAATCTGACTGAAACATCAACGGACTTACATGAAATCATTTACTTGTAAAATCCCGTCCAAAAGCCATTTCACGGGCGGTTGCCTCTGCTTTGTCAAATATTAAGAACTGCTGAGAGAATTCCAGTCGCCATATTTGTGAGGAAGGGCGTTTTAATGCAATGATCTTTGGACAAAATTGGATACAGAAATGAAATGGAAGAATCTCAAGACGAAGCCTTCTTCTGCGACAAATGGAAAAGAACAAAGAAAGGACAAAAGACAAGGATTATTTAACTAGGATTCAATATTGGGAGAACGGGGATATTTTGGTTTGGATTCACTCACGGCAAAGCTAGATAGCTAGATCTCTCTCTATGTATATCTCTTCCCCTCTCTATCCTCCTACTCTTTCTCTCTCTCTCTCTCTCTGTCTGTCTCTTTCTTGTTTGTCTATTGTATGTAGCGAAGAAAGAAACACGATTTTTTCCGTGACTCCATCTTCAAGTGCAGGAGAGAACAAGGGAAGAAAAAAGGCAGAAAGTGTGATGGAGATGTTACCCTGTACACTCTCTGTTCGTCCAAGACGTCAAATATCCATGGTTGATCGATGAAGTGATCGCTTCGAGCCAGGTCCTGCCTTATCCCACGGTGTAATTTGCTTTGATTTTTTTTCTACTTCCCTCAGTTTTTTCCCCTATAACCTTGACGTCATCTTCAGTTACTGTCCCAAACTGGACATATAGCGCTTTTCCAAATATGGTGACCACTTCCCTCGTTTGTAAAAGTTCAAAATTCCTTTCAAGTAATTCTTCATATCTTTCCACTGGGCTTCCATTATAGCTGTCTACAATTCTAGGGAGACTAAGATACCTTCCTACCTAGGATAATTTTGTACTACTTTCACCCTGGCAGCATCCAGCCCTGTTACCTTATTCTCCATTTTGTCTAATAGTAACTCGCATGGGTTCAAATCTATCACAAAGATAACCAACCATTTCGACCGTGTTATTATCACTTCGCTCGATTTCTTAAAAATCATCATTAGTAGTATCAGTCTCTTCATACCAGCCATTCGTGTCAGGATAAGAAAATTTCCTTGTTTTTATTCCCTTAACCACTGATGGTCTTATTTAGATGAAGAACTAATTGTTCCCGAGTACTCCTTCTACTTCCATGTCTTAGTTTCCCAATTTACTTTTCTTCTTATTATTAACCTTTAATGGGCTGATTGGATGCAGACAGAGGTCGGGTCTCATCAATAGCGCCGCCAGACATAAACGGGCCCCATGTACAGACCACCGACAGCACCAACAAGTAATTTTCTCCGCCCCCCCCCCGTGACGTGCTATCCACACCTCCATCCCACTCTAGACAATCCCCTCTGTTAATTACTGGAGAGAGGTCTGAATGAGCCCGATGTCGTTGCGCACCTACCCGAACCCATCCGACCCTCACATACAAGCACATTTTATTATTAAGATTCTTGGTTCCCCACCCTTCCCAATCTGTTCTTAAGGAGTAACTCTGATTCAACTTCCAGTTCCTACTGTAAATGCTCTGTTTTTAATTAAACAGTATTAATTACATTTACCGTTCTGAATGTTCGATAAATTTCGTAGTATAAGCAGAAAATATATTAAATAATTGTCGGACTTAATTCATTCCATTATATGTTATCATTGTTTACGTTAAGATACGTTTCGTGAGCAGAAATGAACAACCGAGAAAAATCGTTGAAGATTGTATGTTTATAAACAGTAATTTGAACTTTTCTCTGGTTCAATAGTATGCCACGTCAGATCAAATAACGGTTTCCGTATAGGAATACAGGTTTGATTCCTGTCAGAGAACGCATATTTTCTACGAAATTTCTCGAACAATCAGATCGGTAAATATAATTAATACTGCTTAATTAAAAAATTGAGCATTTACTCAATTAAATTGTATCTCTAAAAATAACATTAAAAAGAAAATATTTTATATTTATATATATATATATATATATATATATATATATATATATATATATATATATATTATATTGTGTGTGTGTATTTAGGCAGTATTTTTTCATTCATACATATTTCATTAAATAATATAGACAAGTGTTGTCTATTTTATGTAAATTCTTTTCATATCGTCTGATAAACTTAATAACATTATTATTAAACGATAAGGTTATTAAGCTTTATCGAACGATATGAAAAGAACTTACAAAAATAGATAACATTGTCTATATTATTTAATGAAATATATATATATATATATATATATATATATATATATATATATATATATATATATAATCCTCTCTCATATCAATTACAGGGCAAAACTTACCTCTAAGATGACAATTTTTAGGTGATTAAAAAGTGTTCAATATGTAAACTAGAGCAATACTAAACACGTTTCACTTAAAGAAGATATAAAATCGTCTGATTAGAAATTATCTAAAAAAATACCTTTACTCTGAAAGTATAAAATCATATACACAAATAGCTGTTACTAAAAGCATTCTTGTTGAAAGATTGCGTACACAATATTTATATTTCGGCATTAAATAACCCATAAATATTTATAAGCCGCCAAACAAGATCAATCAAGCAAACAACTCTTTCATTACATTTTTTTTAAAGAAATCAAACAATATTACAAAATATAAACTTCAGCAAAACTACAAAATAAATTACACATATATCTGCTTCAAGTAGTCATGTCCACACAATCATTTATATGCACACAAGCTGAGTCTCATCTACTATGTATTCAATTGTGAAAGCAGAATAACATATTTATTAATTCAAAGTTCCCAATAAAATGAAATTACTGTATTAAATGACCCATAATCAGTCGCTATACCTTTAAACAAAAAAAAAAAAACCTCAAATACAGCAAAACACACTATCATTTAGTATAAAATAATCTATAATTCACCTTATCATTTGAAACTTGTATAATCCATGTTATCTAATATTTTCTGACGTTTTCGTATATGATTGTGAAAAGATATTGCTTGGGAATCAATTCGGAGAAAAATTACTGCGTCAGATATTTTAGAACACATCTTTCAACATCTGCAACTTTAGCTAAATAATATGGCCTCTTTTTTTCAGTCTCCGTCATAGAAGCTTCGACTCCACTGCATAAAACGACATGTCATTGTCATTGCTTTAGCCGGCAAAAACAGATTCGGGTATTAAAACATTCATAAATGCCAACAGGCCCTTCGTGTTTCAGACAAAGAAATGAGAACCAGGCAACAGTGTCTTCAGTGATCAAAAGAAAGAAAAAAATTCCTGACGGTCAAATATTGTCAAGAATGTTGAGTTTGTCCAACAAGTTTAGAGTATGTTGGATGAGAACCCAGAAAATCAATGAGGATCATTGCTAATCTAGTCCATGTTACGTGGTCAACAATTGGCGACAAAAAGACATCAGATACTAGGAGGAGGCAAATCATGTCCAACAGTTTCCCGGTATGATCTGGTTTCATAATTTAATAAGAAAGCCTGAATCAGTTCAAGTATTTGGACAGACAGCCACATAACTTTGAAACTTCTTAAGTAGACTTGTATGCAGGACACTGTCGAAAACTTTCAAGATGTCCAAAGCAACAGACCGAGTTTCAGCATTTTTATCTAGAACTTGATAAACTCTTTCTGCAATTATCATCAGTACATCAGCAGCTGACCTAGAGAAATGAAAGCCATATTGCTTGTATGAAAAAAGGTCTTGCGATGTCAAATGCTTAATCAATTTAGTATTGATTAAGGTTTTAAGGAGTTTCTCCAAAAGAAGTGATAGTTGAAAGGGTCAGGTTGTTCACCTGAGTTCTTGAAAACTGGAACAACGGATGGGAATTTCCAAGAAGTAGGCAAACAAAAAGCAACGAGGCCATTATTATACAATTTAGAGGGAACAGAAACTAGTTCCCGGGGGTGGGGGGAGTACATTTCTTAAGGAATATTAAAGGGATATGATCATGTCCACTTGCTTTGTGAGGATCCAGGTAAGAAATGATAGCAGAAACCATAGAAGGAGTTATATGTATATAACTCAACAGAGACACAATTCTAAGTGGGAAGTTAATCAAGGATACTCCAGATAAGTCAAGAGTAGTGTTTAACAAGAATTTACGAACGAAACATTCAGTATTATTAGTAAAAGATGTTAACATCTCAAATATATTGAAGAGAAGAGGAATAGAAAACTTACTTTTATTTAATACACACTATTTCAGAGCGCGGCCATTAATCACGAGAGCCAAAGTTTTTAGATTCAATACGGTGACTCATTCTTTCAGCAAACAGAGAATTAGTTATTTCGATGGCACATTCATATTTAAAACGTACAGCACAGAATAGGCGTATGTTGTGACGGGAGCTGTCACGCTGGTATAGCCGGAAATAGTGGTTCGTGTGGGCTATAACGACAGAATATGCTGGTGTGCACCATGGAGATGATTGAGGTTTCACCTGAAATTTCCGACAAGGAATGAAATTATCACCGGTGGCTTTGACCCAGGAGGAAACCTAAGTGATGCAATTCTTAATATAAAGGTTATAAATGTTAATCTAAGGAGCGCTTCGAAGAAAATCACGGTGTGAATCGCAATCAGTGTGCGGGTAACGGAAATAGGTTTTATGAATAACATATTCCTATCTAATAGATTGAAACGAAATATCAACAGATACTACAGATTGATCAGATTTGCCAAGAGGACAGTGGTACGGCACTCGGTTAGAACTTGGAGAAGAGAGAAGAAATGAATTAACTAAAGAAACTTTTTGATTTATGTAAGGGATTGAGTAATGGAAAATACCGACAACATCAGTGATTTTAGAATATTCAAACCACGTGGTCGTGGTGCATATTAAAATACTTGAACATAAAGAGGTTCGCAAATGGATGGAGAGAGAGAGAGAGAGAGAGAGAGAGAGAGAGAGAGTGCTGTTTCTATACTGTCAGAGATTATGTCTAATATACTGCAGTCGAGAGAAGGAGGAAGAGTAATAAATGAAAAAAAAGATAGATAACAGAGTGTAATAACGAAAATTGGAAGGACATGAAAGAGTTTGTCTGGGGCTTAAGAGACAATTCCCTTGCCATGATTATACCGGATGTAAACGCCAAGGCCATGCGTGTGAATGATGGAATCTATTCGGTAAAGAGGAAGATGGAAAAGAGAATTCATTGGTAGCAATGGAAGAATTTGAATTAGTCTCACAAAGTGCAAAGATATCCGGTGACCATTCCATGCGAAGAGATTCTATACTGCTGAAGTTGGAATGGATACTACGAATATTAGAGAAAGAAAGGTTGACGGGTTAAAGTTTTATCGTATTTCTTTTCATTGTCTTTGTCAGGAGGATATTTGTATTGAGGAGAAAAGAAAAGGAAAAAGGACAATATGATTATTACTATTTGTCGTTAATATCAATACAAACTAGCCAGAACGAGGCAGAGCATAATGTGGTATCTGGGCTTCCCACCGGAGATACATGCTGAAACATCTACCCATGCGTGATATGACACTACAAATAGCGCGATATTATGCGATTGTTGATCAAAGTAGCCTTCTAAGCTCTTCCAAAGAGTTCAGGCTCCTTACTAGCAATCGGATGAAGCAGTCAGCGAACTGTAAACCCGGTAACCTCATAATTGAAAGTCTCTGCCACTGATTAGGCTGCCAACCAATAAATTATTATGGTCATGGAAGAAGAAAGAACTGGTAAACTATACTCTGAACAGAGAACAAGGGATGGTCCTTTAACACTGTTCAATAGATATGGAAGATGTGTGGGCCGGATGATAGGTAAGCCTATCTACTCCTATTAACCTGTTCGCAGAACAGGAGGCTGGGCGATTTTATCAAGACTGCAACACTAGTAACGCTGCCAAATAAGGCTGTAGACCCAAACCAATCCAAAGGGGATTACTGGATGATTAATATCATTCTGAGGGAATCGAGGATTAAGGCGGGGTTGGTGTGTCCTTTAAGACTACGGCCTCTACTATTGGGATGGCAGGCGGATTCAAGTAGCTTCTTAATTTTCGTTACTTTGAACTTAGCGCAGCCCATTCGGATTGGTCAATCAGAATAAAAACAAATCAAGCCCTTCAACCAACTTCTTCTTTAATTTTTTTCTTTTTCTTCCTTTTCTCGTAAAAAGAGGGTGTCTCTTGTTTTTAAATCTCAATAAATTGTCTACTCACCAGTTATTTACTAACGCCTGATGAGAAGCGTTAATACGCATCAAAACACCACTGCATTTGTGTAGCATTTTCTTTTTACATGTTCTTGATGTAATATCCTAAAATAAAGAATATTGCTCTACTTTGTATCGTGGCCTCTTTTAAATTGATGGTTACGAACATCGGAATTGGATTCTATTCATTCTCATTTTACATATATATATATATATATATATATATATATATATATATATATATATGTGTGTGTGTGTGTGTGTGTGTGTGTGTGTGTGTGTGTGTGTGTGTTAATATCCTTGAATCAGATGTTTCATTTCAAGAATTAAAAAGACATGTTCACGGTCAAAGCAAAACGGACTTATCAATGGTGCTTTGGAAAGGAATGACTATCTGAAAATAATTTTCTTGATTATTATGGCCGAAATTATATTTCCAAATTAGCCCTGAATGGAATGAGTGAAAAGGTGTCTGTGTGAAGAGTGAGTGACTTTGCTTTCTACTTTTGATTCTTTTTACCTTTGTTATTTTTCTGTTGGCCACTATCAAGAATTCCAGTCATTCTAGTTACCAACAAAGATAGGTGTTTTCACGTACATGGCAACATTCAATCTCTCTCTCTATATATAATTGAATGCCTCAAATTGAAATACAAATTAAACAATTTAAATTGGAGTGGGACTGAATGTAAAAATCAAAAATTAATGGTAGCAGAGAGAAAAAAAAGAAAAAACGCATATTCGATATCGTAGAACAGGTAAATTATTGTGCATCCGACTCTTCTCTACTAAATTGAAGACATTACAAGCTCTTGGTTGAGATCTTCGGAATGTAGATGACTGTGACTTGGTCACTTAAACAGAACAACAAATGCAAGCGCAGATGGATAATATTTCCCGTTCTTGCAAACCGTTAGTCCTGATTATCAGTTTGGACAAGACAGTGGTTATCTTCCAATTTGCTCCCAATATCGATTCGCATTCTCTCTTCTGTTAATTCTTATAGCATCAGGATGATTTCGTCAACACAATTTAGAAAAAAAAAATTGTATCGGAAAAATATTCACCAGTATAAGCGTTTGTATTTTTTAAATACCCTTTTTAATGTTTTTTTTTTTTTAATTGTCAAGTTTTTATCGGATCTTCCCAATCAGGTAAATAATACGAAGTAGAATCAATCAGTTGTATCCACAGAAGGCGTGGAATTGGCAAATATAATGATAGAAAAGAAATAAGAAAACAATAATTGAAAGAAGAAATTGTTCACTTAAATGCAAATCAAATAGTCAGTGTTTCCTGATTCTATAAAGAATGAATTCTTTGCTCTGAGATCAAGACGTGCACTTAAATGAATCTTGAATATCTGACTGACACTTCATCATATAGCTCAATGTAAATCGTGAAAGCACCTTTTTATTTATAAACTATTTTCCTATGGTTATTCGTAGAATTTCCTTTTTCATTGCATATAGAAAATTCCTATTGAAATGATGCAAGAAATGAATAAAGAAGCGGAAATAAAATAAAAGATGGCGTCGAAAGACTGTGTCGCATCGAACAATGAACCTGAAGAAAAAAAAAAAACGAGAAATTATGATTACATAATCCTTTATGAATTATAACAAGATTTGAATATTTAAACCCAGCAATATAATCTGTTTTAATCAGTGACGACTTGGGAAAGAACATTTGCTTTTCGTTCATTTTATTAAATAAAAATAAAAGATTTTTTTTTTTTACATTAACCTTTTTAAGAAGACTTTTACTTTTTTTTTCTTTTTTCATTATTTCTATGATTTGTCGAGCAACTTCAGAATTCTTTCCACACATAACTATTTATCTATCGTCAGTGTCCTACGCTATTGGAACTCCAATTCTTTAACTCAAACGGAAGTAATTGCTGATTATGAAGATATGTAATTGAACCTGGGATTGAAGAGTATTGATCGGGGAAAAATCCAATAGGGAGTCTGTTCCACAAAGTAGCAGCTCTGAAGAAGATGCTGTCTGAGTGGAACTTCCTTCGTACCAGTGGAATACGAAGAGGTTGAGAGTAATTCGACCCTGTATAGATAGCATAATGGCCCTAGATGTAAAAGCTGGAACTGGTGTATGTTTAATAGTAGAAATACTCAACTCTTGCTCTTGGGCTATTTTATCATTCAATGCATAAATAACAAAGATAGTTGCTGCCCTTATGATAGAAACTTGACCCTGTTCTTCACATTTATCAAGTTATTGTCTTATGAACCAGTATTATTCTGAATATAAGAGAAATATGAAGTGCGGTTCTTTAGAAATTTACTGTGTTATAACATTGAAGACATCAGATCTAAAAATAACCGGACTTAAGTCATGGCGTAAATGATAAAAGAACATTTTTTTCCCTGAGAAATATTCTTATTCTTATGACTAAATTCCATTTCCTTTGTATGTTTACTGTATACATGATAAGTAATTAAGTGGAAATAAATAATTAATATTAATTAAAAGTAATAACATTAAGGATATTATAAAGGAAGATATATAAAAATGCTTTTAAAATTATTTTAAACTTATCCATACGTGATGTTCCGGATAATTATGTAAAAAGATTTCGGCTAAAGAGTAAAAGAAAAGACCTCAAGTACCTGTTAGTTCCGTATCGATAATATAAGTCAAACCAATCAAAAGACATAAGGGTGAGTATCCTTTGGTCAGGTTTTTCTCTCCCAAAATTGAAGCCACAAGAACAATACGGAGGGTCACGTTTATTCCTACAAATAATAATAATAATAGACGAAATATTAGTTAGGATTTCTCAGATTAATACACAGATTTATTCAAACTGGTATTCTTATTTCTGTCTGAATTTCTGGGGATGAGGAGTTATCATTATTTACACTATTTACATTCGGACTATTGTCCTCATCTTTGTTGTTCCTATAAACAAAGTTTCGGCCGCTATGTCTTTTGGTCTTCGTCAGGTGTATGCTGATCCGGGGAACCTATAGCTGATTCTGAACTGAACCCTTTATTTAATTTATCGGGGTACAATGATCTCATTCCATTGCTCGTGTCTAGGGACATCTCGTCTAGTTCTTATTTTAGTACTGCTAAGTTATTGCTCGCCCTGTTTCCACTTTTTCAAATACACACTTCCCGGCCCAGAGATTGAATTCACAATTACTATATCACCAAGTTCACGAAATAACACTTTAATCCACTAAGCTATTGTCCCTTTTAGGTTACACGGATTGACATACATTTGATGAAGGCCTGAGGCCGCAACTGCCGAAATGTTGTGATAACAAGAATAAAGATGATGAAAATAACCCTTAATGTAAATAAAGAGAGTAATGGTAATTCCTATCTTTCTTCGTTATACTCAAAATTTCAATTCTTGTACTCTTCGGCTTTCTACAAGTGTTTAGTGCGTTCTATGAGTTTTAATCTTTTATTCGATCATTTGGAAGCGATTGTTCTCATTTCACTGTCTATGCCTAAAAGATAATCCTCTAGAATTCCCTATTATTCAGGATTATAAAATTGTAATGGATTGTGATCAAAGTTATAAAAATGAAATTGATTCTGAACAGCGTTATAAAAATATACTACATTCTGAACAGCGTTATAAAAATTTAAATAAATCGTTATATTTGAAATTATTTATAAAGAATGTAGGACAGGTTCGGGAAGGCAATGGATTCAGAATATTATTAATTTAAATAAATCGTTTCATTTGATTTCTTTTTAAAGAAATGAAGAATTTGGATGATTAATTTATCGAATTTCAGCCACTGAACATTCTTCAGACCTTTTTATTTTTAAAGTGTTTAATGTTGTTGTGTTGGATATATGCATTTATTCCCAACAAGAGCACATCAAGTACTCCTGCAAGATTTTGAAACGTCAATCGTGAATTTCTGTTCTATTCAGCGGTTCTCATCTATTACTGATATCTACGCATGCGTGGCTAATTGAACGGTTTGAGTCTAGTGTGTGTGTGTGTGTGTGTTAATCTATTGAATCCGCTTATTCTTCAGTATTGTCTCATGTCATCAATACAAAAAGTATAGACACTGAGATTTAAGGTTCAAGAAACACAGTGAGACTGTATGCGACATATTTGAGAAGCAATGGCCCAGTAGAACAATTTGCAACATTTTTATATATATATATATATATAATAATAAAAGAGCCACTTACGGTAGATGATTACTGAGCGAGATTGTTCTAAGAGAGTAGGGTGTAAGAAGTGCAACTTATGAGGACGTGTACCGGTTGATTCTGGAAATGAAAAGATAATTGTAGTTGTTAAGGAAGTATCCTCACGGGAGATTGTGATAGAAAAAAGCTATCTAAGCGTAACTGAACCCTTATCAGAGGAGCACAAAGGGACTAGGGATGGTTTGCCACTGTAAGCATGGCATGTCGTGTCCTAGATATGAATAGCTGAACTGGTAGCATTAAAGAATGAAACACGTCCAAATATCTGCCATAGTAATAGCGAGCAGGTAGTTTCTGTTTCTTTTGCGGGATAATGGTTACAGGGTGGAGAATAATTCATCACCCGGAAGGCGGTTTAATTACTTTTGAACTCCGTTAGGGATGGGTCGTGAGGGTTAGGTAGCAACAGTCCAGATATGGCAGCAATACTCCATTCTTGGTTTGATTTGACTCTTGCAAAGATCAATCATGGCAGCAGGAGTTCCGTATTTTCTGCAACGATTCAAGGAAGCGGCCATTCTTCCAGAATCTTTTGCAATGTCCCGAATATACCCGTTCCTTTTTAGGTTGGGAATAAGCTTTAGACTCATTAGGCGGTCGACGCTAGTAGCCTCTTTTAGGGTATGATCTCTCATCAGGCATAGATTTAGGGTCTGACCGATGGTGATGAAATGTAATTATCTTTGTTTTGCAAATATTAAATAACAGTCAATCTGTCTCCCATTGATCTATGAGTGTTAGGTCAGAGGATCGGCCAGGCACTGGTCATTCAGATATTTGAAGGTGCACCCATACACCGGGCAGTCATTTGCATATATATTTACTAAAGATTTGAAAATATATCTTTAGGTAAATAGTGGATATATTGGTGAGTCTGGAAATAATTTTAGATTTCGTTTCAATAATCATAAACAAACCATACGTCAAAACAACCCTTATTCCCCCATAGCTAAACACTTTAATCAATCAGGGCACTCATTAGAAAACTGTAAATGTTTATTGATAGATTCCGATTTTAGTTCCACATACACATGCAGAAAAAAAAGAAACATATTGGATTTTAAAATTAAATACACATAAACTAGGGTTGAATAGGGACTTGGGTGTTTTAAATCATTATAAATATTTCAATAGTTAAGCAATTTTTTTTAGATATAGTTAAAAAAATTTTTAAACAACATTTAAAATATTTATGACAGTTAGATTTAAGTTAGGAATATCCGAACAGTGACGTTCCATATCATGTGACGTCCGCGTCTCGCGAAGGACGCTACTTGCTAACAAACAGTAATTTTAATTTATTTGTAACAAACAGTTATTTCTGATGAAAGATTGAGGACAATTTGAAATATCAGATATATATATAAATAGATAAATACTTTCATAAAATAAAACATTATTTTTTTAATTTGCAACTTTTTCTATATATACATATTAAAGAAAGTATACGTGGCTTCTCATTATGCTATATATATATATATATATATATATATATATATATATATATATATATATATATCGGGTGTAATAATAAAATTATCCAAATCGTGTAACCGCAAAATTGTCCATTTGTTAAATTAAGATCTGAATGGTTGTATCTTAGAAATGATTAAAGATATCTTATTGGAATTCTCTGAGGTTTTTATAGCACTATTCGGCTCTACTTTAAACAATAAGAATGTCTAATTACTCTCAAAGCTTACCACAAGTATCGTGATGAAATCAATCATAAACAAAAATGACATGTTCATCATTAATTAATCATAGCTAAGGATCAGAAGCTCATGAAGGAGTGAAATAAAGTTCATATATATATATATATATATATATATATATATATATATATATATATATATATATCATTCCAAGATCATTTTCCAACTTATTCAAGATGATCTTCGCCCTCTCTAACCTTCTAAATTTCTGTCCTTGAGTTAGGGTTAGGGTTAGTTAGGGTTAAAGTGCCTCACAGGTTTCACGTACGATTTCATTTTCAAATCATTTTTCACTGCTCTTTGGACTGTCATAGCTAAAACTATCACGTGCCAAACGCCCTATGAATTGGGTTGAATTTTTTTTAATTAGTCTCTTTAACTCTAAGTTGAAATGATGATTCCTCTTCCTGTTGTGACCTCCTGACCTAGTTTTCCTCTCTACTATTTCCTCTTTTTTAAACTTATTCACCGTAATCTTGATGGTTCTTGAGTGAGCGTTGAAGATAGAAGCCAGAGTATGAATATTGGTGTCATTACTGAAGACCTGAATGATCTTTTTCCTCTCACCATTGCTCAACTGGGAAAACAGTGGATCCGAGACAAAATATTTTTGGTTGCTCTCTTTTTAGCTGAATAACTCGAAGGGTTTTTCATTGATGGCTAAACGCCTTATCTGAAAACCTGGCAAATAGAAACTCAATAAGTTTAGTGATTTTTTTTAGATATTAAACATTTTGTGGGTTAGATAATTATACCATTACACGATTTGGACATTTTTTATGTTACACCTGGTATATAGATATGAACAAAGACTTGTACCCACAGAAATAGAACAAATAGACGTCACTTGAACAAAATAGACGTCATTATTGTAACTTTAGAATCCTTTCGGCCAACGCTTTTTCAAAATGTATTCTTTGGCGATATACAAACACAATCAAGACACATTAATAATAATAATGAATGAGGAGGGAAAGTTGGAACGCGATTAAAATACATTTTACTTGTAAATAAATTCACGAATGAAAAATAATTATTAGGAAGTTTAAAAAGAGTATAAAATAGAAAAAAGACATTTACAGTCCCTTAATCAACCGTAAAGAACGCATAAAATGCTCCTTTTATTTACATAGGATCGGTTGGTAGAATTTGTTATACAAAGCCTCGAGGACTCTGAGATGGTAAACAGAGCGAGCACTATGTAGAATGGAAAAAAATGTGTCCCCATACTCGGCAGCACAATCAGGATTATCCAGCAAATGCTGCCCAATCGATGAATCGTGAACTGCTTCTCAAAATACGGC
This sequence comes from Acanthosepion pharaonis, assembly GCA_903632075.3. NCBI lineage: Eukaryota > Metazoa > Mollusca > Cephalopoda > Sepiida > Sepiidae > Acanthosepion > Acanthosepion pharaonis. The sequence goes on along the minus strand of CAHIKZ030001293.1, from coordinate 1,164,139 downwards.
TTTGACTACTTGAACGCAAATAAGCAGGTAGATGTTGCATAATCCGCGTTTCCAACCTCTGCTTGTTTCGTCCTACGTTCACCGCTTCACATCGGCATTTGAATTTATATACAAATATGCTTTTCTGAAAATAGGACAAACGATCCTTACAGAAGGAAGGGAACGCGGATTTTGTTTGGAACACAGTACGCAACTTAACAGCATTGTAGCATGTTTCAATGCAAGCTGAAATTATTTCAATACTAGAAAAGGTAGGGAGTTTATAAAAAATGAAAGGAGATTATTATTCCTAGAAATCCTAGAAAAACAAGGAATATTATAATAAAAAAGAAAATTAGCATTCTTAGAATGACTATTATGACCTTGAATAGTCTATGAATTGAAAGAATGTTAATATCCCTGGTTAATATCCCTGGTTATAGCAGAAGTACATGATATAATTTAAGAGATGAATGAAATGAAATTGTCCATGTTTTTGTGATACAAAAATTTCGTGGAGTAAATATGACAGCCCAAGCAACACTAATGAACTATGCAAGATGCCTTAAATTAAAAACTCAATGTGAGTCGAGAAATCTGTTTGAATCCGCCAAGAAGAATTTCTAATGACGTCATGGCGATTAGCCTAAGCGAAACATAATATTATAACTGCAAGGAGCAAAGTTATGACACAAAATGAAATGAAAGAAAATGATTATTCTTTGAAATTGTTGAATGGTAAACAATATTAAGAGAATTACTATTATGTCAATGACTATTTAAGAAATACTAAAATAACTTAATAATATTCTAAGAAATACTATTATGACGAGGACTATTCTATATGGTTTACCTGCATGGTAAGTATTTGTGAATTATCATTTCTTATTAATTCTTTTTCAAATTAAATGAGAATATTTGAATTCAGAAGGTTATTGCAGAAAAAGAAACAAGTTTTTAAAATTTATGAATTAATTTAAATATAAACTGTTTATTTATTTTTATTAGTATTCATAGCATTAATTTACATTCATTCATTGAATTCTTTAACTTACTTGTCCCCAAAAAAGAAAAATGGCTAAAAGCATTTGCATGCTGCGATTTTTCATCACATCTGGATCAAATATTATTTTCCATAGTTCAAAGCATTTGCTTGAAAATTTACTTCTAGTTGGTGGTGGTCTGTTTCCATAAAGTTTAGTTTTTTTTTCAGTGGCATCAGAATTGTTTGTCTGAAAATCAATAAGATTGAATTCTATTATAAGTTTGACTCAAAACTGCATAGACCAAACTGTGTTACAGAATATCAAAAATATTAAAATTGCCATTAAATTAAAATGTGTAAAACCCACATAGATTCATACGTTCCGCTCGCCACACAATACATATCTATCTATCTATCTATCTATCTATCTATCTATCTATCTATCTATCCCAGTCTGTTCATTATCTATCTATCTATCTATCTATCTATCTATCTATCTATATTTGTGTGTGTATGTTAAATAATAGTTTATTAATATTTTTTATTTTTTAGAGGAATTTGGAATTTTATGTGTGCTCGAACTTCCTGGGGTTGATCTTTGAGGTCAGATGGAATACAAAACAAGTCGATTCTCACTGGCTGAACAAGCAGGAGAACCATAGATAAAGTTTTTTTTCGGTGAGTTGTTTCTGAACCGTCGATCAATGTAGACATGTACTCTTCCGTGTATGAAACGTCTCCCGAAAGACGGATCGACTCCACTGGTTAGACAAAAAATGTCGACATGAACGTTATTAATAAATAGTTAAGTTAAAATTCCCTGTGTTGAAGTTGTTTTTTTTATCTGTCGACACAAGACAACTAGCGATCACTGGCCGAGCGAGAAGAATGCAACTTTATCATCGAATTGACTCCGACGCCCAAGACCACTCCACCAGGGAGGCTGTGCAACAAAGGTTCAGTTAGGGCCCAATGACGAAGATCTCCTTAACACGAGTGAGATATGCAACATCTGTGTGTGTCTATATAAACAACTAGGCTCATCCTTTCATAGGAATTAACGTAGTCAACCTTTTTTTGCTCTGTTTAGGTAATCTAGGTGGGTAAGTCGGTGTTTGCCATAAGTCATTTTTCTCAATGTTCTCTTTGATATGATGGCGCGTTTAAGCTACCTCGTCAGGGTGTGCTAGATAAGAGAGTCGACATAGGGTACATACGGTGTCCAAGTTTTCATTCGATAGTTTACTCGGAACATAGGCTCGTCCAGATGCGGGTAAACTTAAATAAGCCTTAGCCTAGATTCCCTGGTTATTGGAAATTCAGCACGTCGTTGTTCGAGGTGAAGAATTTCCGGAATCAGTTCTTACCATCTTTACAGAGAAAACTGAGGGGCTGTTTTGGGAAAAAGTAGTGGGGCAATTTTAAGTCCCTGATTAGGTTGTTTACAACTGATTATAACCAGCGGCTCAATTTAGATAGATTAGTAGCGTAAACGTCAGATGAATCTAGATTGAGTAATCGAATCGAGAGATAGTAGGGACGTAGTCGTTGCTAGGGTCAAGCTGGCCTCCTTGCTCATTCATAAGTATGGTAGTTAGGGCTCGTTTAAAATGAATATCTTTTGAGGCGACTAACATGACCGAAAAACTCGATCTTTTAAAAAATTTCTTAAAAGCAGCCATTTTCTTAATTTTAAGAAATTTGTAAAGAAAACAAAATTATCGGTTTTAAAAATCTTCCAAAATAAAATATATATTTCTGACACGCTATTCGAGAAAAAATAACAAATTTAAAGTTAAATTAATCTGATCTGAAATAAATATTACTTATAGCATAAAAAGTAATATACTGACATTTCTTAACGACGAGTCCTGTTTTTCTTTTACAACGAAAGATTTTCATTTGTATACAGTCAGATTCAGTTTTTAATGTTCTGTTTACAAACTAGTAAATTCGTTATAAATTAGAACCCAGAAAATGTGCTCACCTTCCTTTTTCTTATTCTTCATGTTGGCTGTCTTAAGCAGCCGACACAAGGCGCCATAGACAACAAGGTTTAAAAACAATCCACTTATTAATAAAAATGTTCTCATACCATAAAAAGAAATGATTCGTTCTAATAAATAATTAAGAGCAAATGCACCAATTCCACTTCCACTTTCAGAGATTCCTACGGCCAAAGTCCGTTTCTTTTTAAAATAAGATCCAACGATGGTGTTACCGGCAAAATATGCTATTCCAGCAAAACTGCCTGAAAGAACAAATGAGAAACTAAGTTAAAAAGCGGAAGAATCAGTGAACAAATGGATAGTTATTAAAAATATATCCAGAAATCATATATTTTTCCATTTATGAAAAAATCTAGAGAATTCCCTGCTTCAGTAGACATCTTTGGATTACAATGAAAACGTATTTTCTTTTATAATCACAACCTGAATTTTTCTTTGACATACATGAAGATGAGTCATTATGTAAGAAACTGAATTCAGTTGCTTATGATTGTATATAGGTAAAAAGTAATGTTTCGAATGGTTAACTTCAATTTCGATAGATCCACCACTTGCATAACAGAAAGACATTCGGTGTCTCCCCTACACCGAGAACTTTCTCTAAGTTTAAGAAAAGGCAGGAGAATCCTTCCGGAAAGAAAGGAAATCACAGAGAGTAGCCATTTTTGTACTGGCAGCTTCTTCAGTAATGAAACTACGTAGAACCATAAAACTGCCAAATAACGACATCACCACCAATCAAAGCACCTCTTACATACACCCCAATCCCTGAGAAACCCTGGCAAAATATATCGATTGACTTGTTCAGCCCCCCCCCTTTCCAGACCAGATACACATACTGGTGGTACGATGCAACCTGAGCCGATTTCCAGACGCAAAGATTGTTCACTCAACTGGGGCCAACATGTCCTCCCAGCGTTAGGAGAAATATACAGGAACTTTGTCAACCAGAATGTCATAAATGTGACAATAGACCCCCATTCAATGGACGAGAATTCCATGTCTATTCTACAAAACAAGGCATCAGAGTCTAAGCCTTATTATACCCCTATCAACCACAGGGAAACAAAGATGAATGCTTTAAAGAAGCGATCCAAATTAGATTCGAAAAACAACGCCAAACCCAGGTAACCATTGACGAGTTCCGCTAGTGCGCACCCAGCCACCAAACTTATACCTGGAGATATGATGCTCAGAGGTGGTTACCGGATAAAGTTTCCCCAACAACCAAACCCCACTGAACACCGAATTTAGGAGGCACAAATCCGCGATGAGCACAGAAAAGAGGTTGCCAACACTAAAATTAACGCTTCCCTTTGGCGTAAATACAATGAAATAATCCAGGAAGACAAAGTCTTGGTGAAGCGATCATAAAAACACAAGCAAAATTTCATCGCTATTTGACCCAACACTCTATGGTAAGTGATGTACAAGGGAGTTGCTACGAACTAGCCCCAGACAGCGATTACAATAACGCCCTATTGTCAAACACATCAGTGACATAAAAGTATACAAATCATGTATACACCTCCAAACATATTACACCCACAAAACCCAGCCCAGAGGCAAATACAGCCCCTTGAACATTTGCCCCAGCTAACACTGCCCCCTAATAACAGTGACAGCTCATACGCTGCCCCAATTAGCTCTGACCGAACCCCCGACAACAACACTGCAATCACCCACCCAACACCAACAACGCTCAAAGAAGAGAGTGGGGTGGGGATAATAAGGAAGGACACTACCCCAAAATTTGTTGACTTCGGCGTCAACATACCAGGGAGACAAGTTGCTAATACAAATTAAAATATGGTAGCGGCATTGCATAGCGAAAAAACACTCGGAGTTGTCTCCCCTACACCGAGAACTTTCCCTGAATAAGTTTAAGAAAAGAGAAGGAAGGACTTTGTACTGGCAGCTTCTTCCGTAATAAAACTACATAAAACCAAATTCCATAATCTCTTTCTTTCACCACCGCATGGCAGATTGTCATCATAGAATACAGAATTTTCATAGAGACAAAAAGAATCGTTGGAATTCTTGTTCAAATATCAAATTTGGAATCATAGAATTCGTGGAACATTTTAGCTTTACTTTTTATAATTAATATAACTATTTTTTGTTAATGCACTTAATTCAGCGATAGATCTAAGTCACATCGAACATTATTCAATGAAAATTTCAAATTAAATTTCAACTAACGTTTCAGGTTACAGATTTATCGATCCTCTTTTAAATAGAATAATATTAAAAACTTTATATGTTGCTACATTTACACATGTATGCAGATAAATAGAAATATTCATGCTTCCAAATGAAATGATCCATTCTTCTTAGAATGAATCCTTTCTGGAATAATGTGTTTCCGACACCAGAAAAAATTCCAGCAAAAAAAAAAACAAAAAAAAAAAACAAAAAAAAAACGAGCAGACAGCAGCAATTAATTCCCGAATGTACTACAGTCATAGATCCTCATAACCACTACTACAATATCTATCACTTACTGCATTCAGAATTGCCCACGATGATTAGAAGAAAGTTGTAGAAAATGTAAAGCACAAACAGGTCAGACTAAGATCGAAGGCAAACAATTTGGATGTTGAGTGTTGTGGAAGACCTCTAACCATATTCTAAATAGAGACAAAGCGTCGGTGTATACTATTATAAATGGCTTCGAGGTAATGCCATCTTCGTCAGATAAGGCGAAGCTCCCCGTCACGATCTTTGCCTTGAACTGAACATTAGATGACAAAGGCCAGGCCCTTCCCGAATTCCGCCGTCTCACTAAGAACAATCTGAGGAATACTTTTATTACAGCACAGGAGGTCTCAAGACTTGACCCTAAGAAGTTTACTGGTGAAAATAAAATCGCCGATTTTAGCGAAATTATGTGCTTGAAGGAAAAATCCTTGACTCCTCCTGCTATTCATATACCTTTACTAGAGCCAAATTAGGCTGAATATGCGATACTGTTGACCTATATAATCAGGAGCTGTAGAGTCTTCACTTTCCATTATCGATAGAGTCCAAAAGCGTCTACGTGGCCATGTGGGTGATGATTTTACCATGCATCTCCTTCCCCGAAGTTCAAACCTAGAAAGTCTCGCTATTTCTGTGGAAATTCTTCAGATGAACCACATTCCTTAGTTCCATAAATTCTAACCTTCACGGCTATTAAACTTCCGACAATATACATTGTAGCAAACAACCTTTATTCACTTCGTATTCCATTCGTAAACAGCTTCTAAAACGCTTGTTTATAGAACCGACTCCCAATTAAAATCTAGGGTGTACCGTTATCTTCCCATATATCCTGCCTCTTACACTGTAAGCCTCTACCACGAGTGGCTCTTAGGTCTTGTACAGGTTGAACATCATGTTAAAAAATATATAGATTTCCTTTCTAACAGACAAATGTGTTATACATAAGACTAGCTGGTCGCTTTCAAGGTCATGCATTAGTGAGTGTGGGCGCGCTCAGCCGTACACTCTTCAATCCCTATACACTGGTCGCCATTTCTCGACTTTTCATGTCCACCATGGCATCCTTCTTATTAAGAATCCAGTCACAAACTCGCTGAGATCCGTTCAAGAAGAGTGGAAAATATTCTGTATACCATAATATAGGTTTTACTTAATAAGGTGTTATGTTTCTCTAAATCTTCAAATGTTGAATGTATAACTAATTCTAATTTTTTAATTCTATTTTCCCATCTTTACACTATATTAATTTTATCTTATAAATTGTCCCATGTTCTGTCACCCATGAAATAAAAATAATTGTATGTAGGGAAAATAAGGATCTACTTACATCAAATGGACTTTAAGCAACAGCAGAAGAATTATCGTTGAACTTTTAAAAGGTAAACTTAGACATTAATTCAATTCTTAAATGCTGCAATCAATTTTAAGTCCTTTTGTAGTTTATTGATGCCTATCACATCTACTCCACCCTAGCTATTGTGATGATAATGGCAAAAGCAAGATTCCACTAAATGAACTAGATTAAATGACGCCCTATGAAGCCATTTATCGTTGCTTTCATGGTTCAAGGTGAATAACTCTTATTTTCCCATCGGGCGTCATTTAATCTAGTTCATGTAGAGGACTCTTGGTTTGGCCATCATCACAATAGCTAGGGTGGAGTAGATGTGATAGGCATTAATAAACTATATATATATATATATATATATATATATATATAGCCTCGCATAATCTGGCAACACTGAATCTGAGCTCAAGGAAAATCGTTCCCTGCGCCTAACTTTTCTAGGGTTTTTGAATGATCTGTGAATCATTAAAATCGAACCATTGGGAGAGGAGGAGTTGTTTGAGCACACACACAAACACGTTCACTGTACTTTATATATAAGATGAAATGCTTTCAACCTTGACGAGACACCATTTCGTTCACATGAATGTATCTTTTATTGATTGATATTATCACAAAATCATTTCCTTACTGAAACCATAACACATGCTTTCTACTGTGTGCCACTTGTCAGGATTTGGATTAGGCTACCTAAATAAAGCATTTTTGATCTTATTCAACTGTTAAACATGTATACATGGTACCCTATTTGAATTCCTCAGACCCACCCGTTTGTTCAAAATCACTTGAATTAACCCTTTTTCCTATAATGATACCTAAAAGGAAATTGAGCAGATCCTCATGACCATATTTAAATGTTTATAGAATTTAAAATCCTGAAACATCATTGATTGCTTCGAAATTTGTATGAAAGAGCATATGTTCACGTGTATTTTATTAAGTAACCAGTGGATGTATAACGTAATTTATCTGTATATATGGACGTAGATATATAGAAAAAGAAACTATATATACGTTTTCACACATCATATATATGTTTGTGCCAATTCTGATGAGGAAGTAGTGATTTTCCAAGCGTAGCTTAGATGTGACACAAGGCCGAAAGTATGGGACACCTAGTGAGGATTGAATTCACTACTCAGTCGTAATTGTTCTAGTGAGACACGCTTGTTAACCATTACACCGCCTCGAGGTGTTCCATTTTGAGAAGGAAGTATGTTATATAATTGCGGAAAGATTTAATAAAATATTCATAATTTCTTACCCGTGAACATATTTGTATTTGACTGATATCGTAACAAAACATCTTGCTTACTTGAAACTTTACATTGATTTCTCACTAAGTGTCCCACGCAAGGACTTCGACTTTTTACAATAAATCAAGTATTTTTGAACTATAGACTGGATTTGTGGGTATGTAGGTGACACTTACTTCCATTCGATTCTACTTCTGACTGATACTGAAGTGGCTTGTTCGGTGGACCTTTCATCTCTCACTTTACTGTTATTCTGTTATTCTTGACTGTTATTCAGAATATAAGCCCACAACTGGAATTCTCTACCTTCCGGATGAGTGACACTTGATCCAGAACGTTTTAATTTATTTATTAACTGATTTTATTTACGTTATGCATACTCGTGGACAATTGGTAGTTGCTTATTAAAATAAAGATGTATAATCACTTTATGAAGCTGGCCCAAAACTTTTCGGCTAGTGTATGTTTATGTCAATGTTTAAAAGGAGCTATGTTATTTAAGTGCAGAAGGATTTAATGAAATTATCTCGGCCTACAGTGGACACCATTTCTTTCTCAATGACGTAATTGTAACTGATTGATATTGTAACAAAAAAGTCTGATTACTTGAACCTTATCACTTGTCTCTCGTAAAAACTTCGACTTAACTCAGTTAATCGAGAATTTTTAGCCTTACTCAACTGCCAAATATATATATACATATATATATATATATATATATATATATATATATATATGTGTGTGTGTGTGTGTGTGTGTGTGTGTGTGTGTGTGTGATTTTGAATGATACAATCTGGCCTTCTAAGTAGAAATGGTAGGAGGCAAAATCATTCCGATGGATACTGCAACAAAAGCTTCTGCTCATTTGAACCGTATTCTTTGTCATCCACAATGTATCACTCAAAATCGACTTCGACTTGACTCACTGAATTGAGCATTTTTAATCTTATTTAACTCAGAAATATTTATATACCGTAACTTTCAGCCGAACCGAAATGGCAGGAGGCAGCATCACAGAAGTAGTCTTCATAAAATTATCCAACAAGTTATCAGACGTTAAGTCGAACAGTTCAGCTTTATTTCTTATAATCAATTTTTGATTCGTTTTTTATTTTTGTAAAAAAAAGAAATAAATGTACACATATTAATTCCTTTATTAATTTTTACTATCTGCTTCAATTCATTTCGATTAATCGATATTTTATAATTGATTCCTACATATTATTCTTTTGTTGACAATCCATGTCTCCCATTATTGATTCCATTATTAATTTTTACCATCTGGTTCAGTTCAGTTCAGTTCAGTTCGATTAATCGACATTTTATAATCGATCTCTTTATATTATTATTTTATTGACAAGCCATGCGGACCAATATCGGCTTCATTGTCACACCACGATTATAACAAAAATTACTACTACAAACGCTACAAATACTGCAACAATGGCAACTATTAATAATAACAATAATAGTTTATAATAATAATTATTATTAACTGAAAATTCATTTGTATGTGTAACGTAAATATTTTTTACTAAAGCTTTAAGTTTTGTAAAATCAAAGTGGCATAACATTGTGAATCCAGGATTGAAATAATCATTCTACAGAAATATCTTTTGGGTGAATACGTTTGTTACGCTTTGAATATAATGAACGTATCAAGAGACTTTTACGAAATGTTATCGGAATGTTATCAAAACCTTTCCAAGTTTAATTTCAATTATGTACAATAGAGGAATCTGTTGAACCTCTAAAATGGCGATCAGAATCAGTAAATATTCAATGCTCAGGATACACAAAGTAGAACATGTGGCAACAAAAAGAACTGACCTACGAAAAAAGAAAGTAATAATGAGGTTTAATTTAAACCAGAATTACCTTAATTTAGGACTTGTGAAAGTGGATTAAATGAAACAATAAGGGAAAATATTGAAAGCTGGACTTAATATAGGAAGCATGACGAATATAAGCGTACTACTAGATTGGCATTTAGGTCTCATTGTTTTACTGATGAATTAGCGACATGTAACCGTAGCTTCTATTCTAATAGTCTATTTTCGTGCACTTTTCAACTGGAGAACCCTATTTCTTGCTTAACTGACGCCTATAATCTTCAAAAATTGATATGCAACGTCAATCGATATCTTCTGATTTTCTGAAATCTGTTCTTTTATTGTCCTTTCTCCTCACTAATGTTTTCTCATTCACTTTTACTCCCAGTACCCGCTTGTGTTGTAGCGGCTTTATCGCCTTGCTTGGGGTGAAATGATTAAAACAAGAACAAATCATAAATGAGACTGACTTGAAAGGAAGTAAACAACTGGGAGAGTAGCAGTTAACCAAATGAGAAAAATTGGAAAATGAATGTGACAGCTGTGCTTATCAGGATTGACAATTGTTCTAATGAGCTGTTCTCCTTGCTACCTTGACTGCGTACATTTAAGCGGACTACTAGATTAACATATAAGTCTTACCGTTTTACTCATTTAGATGTAACCATAATTTCTTTATTCCAAATTCTAGCCTGTGGAATAGTCTTCTGTTTCTTACTTCCTTGGTTTTTGCTTCTATTCTTCAAAAATAAATGAAATGATTAAATGAAACTTTTGGAATGTGGTGGAAAGGGAGATACAAATCCTAGACGGGCAGTCAATTAACTTATAAGAACTGTGTCATGTCATAACAACAACATTTCGTAAAATTTGAAAGAGTACTTCTAGAACTTCGTCGAACTGGTGACAAGAAGAATTCAGATTCTTCTAAAAGCAACATGGAGTCAATACGGAAAGCGTAGGCAAAATAAAATGGCCGACGAATATAAATCTTTGACATGTAACAATGCAAATCCCACAAAGAAATATAAAAATCTAGGAAAAAAATGAAAAAAAAAAAAAATGTAAAAAACTGAGGAAAGTGCTGGATCAAACAGAAGACTTGTTTCCACTTGTCTGACAGCAACCAAATATAATCATGTGAAAACAAAACAAGTACAAAATAATAAGGAAGTAAAAGTAAGTATTGGTATCAATTTACTAAAAGTATTTGCCCCTTCTTACCTGAGAGAATTCCATACATAACATAAAGAACTTCAACTTTGTTAACAAAAAAAAGCATCCAACGGTTGACACAGCAGAAAGGAATCCTCCGTAAATGATAACTTGTCAATGGCTTGCATTAAACATCATTAGAAGCAACACAAATGGACCTGGTTAATGAAAAAATATTCAAGTCAAGAACAGAATTGTCTCAGGATGGCAAATTTCTTCCTTTTATACGTTGGCCAATTTGTAAACTTAGCAGCAGAGTACTTGACTCTGCCGAAAATAGAACCGACCATGGCTGTTTTCGAAATAGAAACATCATAAATTTCACTGAACCCAAGGAGGAGAATTCCATTTGAGAGAGTCAGTCCTCCAATTGTAAAATTAATCATGAATCCGGCAAAACAAACAACCCAACCCCAACCGCCATCAGGAATCAGGGGGACGTTTCGATTGTCAGGTTGTAATTCTGATTCTATTTCCTTTGTTGGGATATTTTTATTTGTTTGTTTCATTCTAAAGAAAAAAGAAGAAACATCCAAGTTATGGACAAAGTTCCAAAGTTGATGAAATGATCAAATGCTTCGCGAAACACCCAAATTTCTCAAATAAAAATTCTCACTCTCTCTCTCAGACAGAAAGTCAAACACACGCGCGTGCGCGCGCGCACACACACACACATTAAATTAAATCCACGAAAATCGACTGAAATTTAATGTTTATTAAATAATCTAATGCTTATGCGCCTAGCTTTCTCAAATAAGAATTGTATCTATCTCTTATGCATATGTATATTCACATGAGTATAAATTATATCACGATCACAAATCCATAGCCGCTTAAGGTCGTAGGGGCTCTACATATACTGAAGCGGCGTTTCTTGGGGAAAATAGCCTGACGGAGGCCAATCCCTTTCAAGGCCGGTTTTCCATCTACTTGACCAGTTGCCAACCAAGGCTATAACACCAACTATTCACCGATAACTGGAGGAAGAAGAAGAGGATTTATACTTTTCCCAAGGCTATTAGTACATAAGTGAATGGAATGGATACAACTGGAATTATTGTTTGCCGAAGAATTTCCAAAACAAAGTAGACGTATTTTACTACGATCCATGCGATTTAAAAAAATTATCCTGGGAAAATTGGGGGGAAATATCATAATTATTATTTGACACACAAAAAAGAAAAAAAGTCACTAAAGAATTTCCACATTTTTTTCCAATGAAAGTAATTTCTGTTTTTAACCATTTTGCTTAGCTTCTGGAAGGCATCTTTCGCTATGCAAATGCGTTCGGATTTAAATGTCACATTTTCAATCATTTGTTAAAACTTTTCACAAATATTTAAATGTAAAATTATTATATTTTTTTAATAAAATATGTCAGTAACAAGTCACTTCCAAACAAAATATATTTCTAAACAATATTATGTATTTTAATTCAAAGTAACTTCTTACCTTCATTTTAACAAGTTAATAAAGATAGATGATATCACTATTCAATATTCGATCACAGTCAAAAGTAATTGTTGTATTTTAATAAAACTTTCAGAACTTATTACAGTAAATATTTGTAAAAATGTTTTTCTACATATGTTAACTTCCACTCATTTAATTTTATGACATTTCGAGAAATTCTTTTTTTGTATTGCGTAATGTTTACATTAGTTATAAGAACAAGTACTAGGAAAATTTTAAACCTGGAAATCTTTTTGGTTTAAGAGGATCCCTCGTCCCCAGTTACAGAAAATTTGCACTGACTTGTAAAATAAATAATAGCAATAAAAGTATGATGTCATTTAATTTGAAAATTTTTTCATTGCTTTTAAGTCAAAAATTTATAATAGACACTAATTTTTAAGAAAAAAATGGATGAATAATGAATTTTTACAAGAATTATATTCATTAGGATAATTTATAAAGTTTTAAATCTTTTATTAGTATGTATTAATATTATCTGTCAAAAGCAATATTTACTAATCATCAAAACATACTACAATTCCTTGTATTTTAAAAAGGCATTTGAATTTATTTTATGTGTGTATAAGCGTGTTGAGATTTATAAATACGGACATCCATCGACGAAATCATCAAAACATAAGGGCCATATTTATAGCAAATTTAAGATTTATTGGTAATTTTATAACATTTCCTTAACAAGCGCCTTCGTAAGTATGGCTATTTCAATAAAATATTTGATTGCTTAAAATATTTTCTTGAATTCTTAAGATTCTTGTGTAGTTAATAAAATTGTATAAAACAGTCGTTTATTTTGTATTCGCTAAATAATTTTTATAATTATGTATTTTTATGTGTTTTAATTCCTTAATTGGAAATATGAAATTTAATCTATTATTTTGGAATTAAAACTAAAATAAAACTTCAAGAAATATTTTCATTTTTTAAATACATTTTAATCTTTAAATATTGGTTGTTTTGGAGGTTTCAAATTTTATGTAACACTTCTCCACGACAAAGGCCGTACGTATTCATTTTGTTTAATACAGCCAAAGCGAGAAATATTTCATTTTTATTTAACACTCTTCGACGAGATATACAAGATATACCTATTTAATGAAAAATATACGAACGTTTGAGCAGGTAGTGAAGCTTTATTCAATGCAATTTGACTACTGCTCATAAGTGAGGTTCAACCATTTCTTTTATAGTCGAGTAGATCGAGGGGGAGACAACAAAAGTTGCCTCCCACAACTAGATGTTAACCATTGTTTTATAATGAGGTATTTCGAGGATATGGTGAAACAGAAGAATCAAATAATATGGGTAAGTTTCAGGCTAATGTTATTTAGAAAGATCAGTGCATCCCTAATTGTAGGAGTAGTAATGGGATCGAACCACCGACATTCGTTATTACCTGAGAAATGATAATGTCAGATATTTCTTCTAGGCCATATTGATGATTACAAAAACAATATGTTTATTTTTTGATTTTTATTTTTTTTCGTAGATATTTCTGTAAAATATCTCGGGATGAAGTGAATGTAGAAAGGAAGAAAGAAACATTGATATTTACGTTTTTTTTTTTCTTATTTATATTCAATCGTCTTTTTGTCGGGATCGAACCCTGATTCCAGTTTAAGTAGAAAAATTCATAGACTTCATTTTGATTTCTGACATGAAACAATTTATATAACTACTGGACCTATTGGATAAAAGCGGTGGTTGAAATAACCCAGTGACTTGTCCCAAAGAGTTGTGAGTTCAATACCTGGACACAGAAAAGATAAACAAAAAGCAAGAAGAGTTGATTTACGAAAGGGAAATAGCTGAAAGCAAGATACCCAGAAAAGGTAATACGTGGAACAAAAGAAAAGTTTCGGTTCGAAAATCCAACGTATATCACCAGATGACCCCAGGGCCAACAATAGCCGAAACGTCGTGAGTATGACAATAACAATGAGAACAACCTTCAGAACAATGCAAATAGTGTAAATAGTAACAATACTACATCCCAGAAATATAGATATTTAATGAAAACCTTGTACTTTTATTTTTTTCTTATTTATTTATTGATTTCTATTATTATCAAATATATTATAATAATTCTTAAAGTGGTGCCTTACTTAACAAACAGTTTAATCCAACATCCAGTGTAAAATATATATGCGTGTGTTTATGTGTGTATTGTATATACTTAGATGGGACTCTTCACCCCATGAGGGGAGCCGATTTAAGAGAACGAAAAGACTAATTTTAAACTTCCGCTGCTTTTTGGTTATACCCAATTATAGGAAAGACTTCGGCGGTAAACCCTGATGACAAATCTGGTCTCGGAATCCCTAAGACAGTTCAATGTTATGTCCAACTTCGTCTTGGCAGTACCAACGACGACGCCGGTGCCAAGCTGTATTGACTACTGTCTTTTCCCTTGGACAACATCCGTGTTGTGGAGAGGGAAGACTTTCTGCATAGGCAGACGACGATCTCTCATAAATCTCAGAATCACCTCACCACGACGGCAAAAGACGGAAAGCAACAGTCTACTGATGAGAGTTTTCTGAAGGTCTTTCTGTACGGAAGACTGAGGGAAGGAGAGACGGGAAGACGCCGTTACGATTGCTCACACTGGAGACGTGATTTACAATGAGAATCGGAGCGAGGGAAAGAAAGAAAACAACACGCGACATCGGAGGAAAGCGTCTTCACATGGATTCCTTAAAATCGAGACTGGGCCTGTACAGCCATAACAGATACTGTCATGCCATGATCAGCTGAGGCATAACTCTTTCGACGCAGATTCTCAATCCCTGGAGACCAACGGTCACATAACGATTGTAACAACAAAAAATACGCATTTCGCAAAGTGATCGATGGATTTGCCAAAAACAAATGAAGAACTGACTAGATTTGCAAATAAATTTTAATTATTTCATTCTTTGTATGTTTTATTATTTTCTCAGCTTTCTCTCATAACCACTGGCGATATTCATGGCAGACCCGTCGCCAGAGTATTACTCATGAGTGTGGACATCAAGTCAATACTTTTCAATAAAGTATATATATATATATATATATATATATATATATATATATATATATATATATATATATATATATATTATTTGAATTGTTTGCGACGATGGATTTCTCGCCAATTAAATCATTAACCTTTGCATTTGTTTTTGTGTGAATAATTCATGAATATATATATATATATTGATATTGATATTTCGTCCTGGGTAAGACATTAAACTACATCCGTATCCTGGGTAAAACGATAAACTACGTCCAGCAGCAAGGCCTCGGATCAGGAGCGTGGAACCACCTCTTAATTCCCGGTGTTCCCCGATCCACCATGCCCCGGGGTGGTAGCACCTGTTAGGGTACCAGCTATGAACAAATAGTTAACTATTACCAGCAATACTTTTTTGACAAAAATGATTACCAGCAATACAATTTTGAAGGAAAAATATTACCAGACACAGATTTGATAAAACAAAATATTGCCAGCAATAAAAAAATTGTCGCCATTAAATAACCCATTGAGGTGTTGATATGCCGTAAATAAACCAATAAACCAAACAATATATTGATATAATAGGAAAGAACTGTTAGATTGAGGATCCGAAGTTCTTTAGTATTTTTGTTTTTATTTTTTAAAAACAGTGCTCGATACAAATGTAGAGCCTAAATTTAGGATTATTTTTTAAAAATATGAGTCCATCGCGAAACAGAAATTACTATGGTCATCAGTATCCAAATTTAATTTCAATATTAAACCTTAACTCTTAGGTGACAGCTTCATCCTCAAGCGATGTTTGGAATAACTAAGCTATAGTTTTGAAATGGAGGTGTAATCTGGGGTTAGTTTTTCATTATCAAGGGGTCTCTGCTTTGATGAAAGTAGGGCTGATTGTTATATGTTAAGTTTTTTAAAGTTCTGTAAGGTTGGGTTGTTTTTTTTATCTGGCTACAATGGCTATATATATATATATATATATATATGTGTGTGTGTGTGTGTGTGTGTCTGTGTGTCTGTGTGTGTGTGTTCACTATTTTTTGAAATGAATAAAGGGACATATAAAAACACACATCAACCGACTGGAGAAAATGAAAGCGAGGCAAAATATATAAAATAAAACATAAGTGAATAGATTGACAGTCAGATAGATAGATAGATAGATAAATAGATAGATAGATAAATAAATAAATAAATAAAAAATGTTTGGGACTTATTTTACCACATAAATGCATGAGTTCTTTTCCTTTTATCAATTCCACCAAATGAATGAATTTTGAATCTTCTGTTTTTACACCGAAACTCAAAAAATGATCACTTCTTGTACAAGAAAATTTCACTGAAGATTATATTCTTGAAAAGGTACTTACGTTTCATCTTCTTATTCTTCATATTGGATTTCTTAATCGGGCAACGCAAAGCGCCGTAGACAACAAAGTTTTAAACAAATCCGCCTATTAATAAAAATGTTTCCCTCATAGCATAAAAGAAAATGCTCCATTCTAAGAAATAATTCAAAAGAAATGCATCAATTCTAGTTCCGTTCTGGAAGATTCTCACACAGTCCGTTTCTTCCTAAAATAAGATTCAACGATGGTGTTTCAGGAAAAATACCACATTCCAACAAAAATCTTTGAAGGAAGAATCGTGAAGCAGGGAAATATATACGCTAGAAAGCGGGCAGCTGAATGAAAAGGAATTATAGTTATAAAAATGACCTTGAAATAATTAGCAACAATATATATATATATATATATATATATATATATAGTTAAGTTACGAAGAACTTGGTAAACCGAATGGATAATTCCAAGGAGGATGAAATCCTGAGAGCTCAATGTGAATACAGAGCTAATATTTAAGGAAAAAACAGACCACTTTAAGGTACCATTATATATATATATATATATATATATATATATATATATATATATTTTTTTCTATGATGAGGCATTTTATTTACACTATTGACATTGTTCGGATTGTTATCCTCATCTTTGTTGGAATATTCACGACGTTTCGTCCGTTGTACGCTACCGACTTCATCAAGATCAGCCTATATTTCTGAGATAAAGTAATTTAATTTTTTACACTATTTACATTGT
The DNA here is from genome assembly GCA_903632075.3 of Acanthosepion pharaonis. NCBI lineage: Eukaryota > Metazoa > Mollusca > Cephalopoda > Sepiida > Sepiidae > Acanthosepion > Acanthosepion pharaonis. The sequence continues at coordinate 1,146,452 of CAHIKZ030001293.1, read as the reverse complement.
TTGGGTAGTTTTCCCCGTCATTTCTGAAATGAAGTATAGTATATAGTTCGGATTTTTGACTTCGTATTTGTTGCCATATTCACGACGTTTCAGCCGTTGTACGTTCAAGCCTCCTTCAGGATCTGTCTAAGATGAACTATTTAATTTTTTACACTATTTCCATTGTTTGGATTGTTGTCCGCGTGTTTGTTGACATGTTAACAACGTTTCGGTCGTTGTGCGACACTGCTTAGCGCTGGCAACTGAAAAGAAGGTTTAATAGATAGAACGATGAATATACCAATCAACTACTATGAGAAAGATTGAGAATTTCATTTTCTCAAGAAACCGGAGAATTTCGTAAGGGATAATTTTACGAAAAGGCAACGTGGCGACCCCTGACAATTGAAAAGTGATGGTTATAAAAACACAGACCAGAACTTGAGAATAAAGATTATTTATGACTGGAATGCAGTGACCTTGATAGGGTTTGGGGAAAATGGCCGACCAGAGAGCCATCTGGTAAATATCTGATTTTGAACAAAACTTAAAATTTTGCGTAAAATGTAGTTTGATGTAGAAACAGAAAACAACAATTACAATTTCATGTAAGATTAATGACAATAATCGAAGCATCAAAGTTCGGGATAACTGATTCTTATATAGTTTGTAACTGATTCTTATATAGTTTGTAACTGATTCTTATATAGTTTGAAGCAGAAATAATCCATTGCAATCAATTTTATGTAAGATTAACAACAATAATCGAAGCATCAAATGTCGGGGTTTTAAACACTAACAATAAGCCATTTTTTCCATACCCATTTTATTGCTGATTCTTATATGTATTTTGATGTGTAGAAACTGACACGTCAATTAAATCTTATTTCATGTAAGAAAACAAAGTTTTATCGTCAAAATGTTTGTATTATTAAGAGGAAAGACTAAAGTATTTTTAATTATTTTTGAAACATTTACTGTTTTCTAACACGTTCGAAATTTTTGTTTTTTTATGCGTCAACGGTATAACAGGTCTGGTAATGGACAATTTTGTTCCTGTTTTTCGGTAAAATAACACATTAATTTGGAAAGTCTTACAAAAATCCCGTAATTGTCGAAATTTAATGATACTTTAACGACTTATTCACAAATGAAGGAATTTATTTTTCAATTATTATTCTTTTTGAAAATCTTGCTAAAAATATTTTTTTGCACCTGTTAACAAGATTTTCAAAAAATAATAATTAAAAAATAAATTCCTTTCGTTGGCAGTTTTAAATTCTAACACATTCATGAAATTAAGTAAATGTTTTCTATTAGTTAAAAGACAGACTCCTTAGAGAATGTAAATCATCAGTTTTTTTTAAACTCTTACTAAATTCCCTAAAATCTGCTCTAAATGGTAAAATGAAAACTGTAATAAAACTAATTATTTAATTAGATAAGCTTTCAAATTTTTGTGTGTGTCTAAATGTTCTTTATTTAAGTAGGGTGTTTCGTATGTGACATTATCATTGAAACATCACGTGTTTCAAGGGTTGTCCCCCCCTTTATGGAGAATTCTGCTCTTATAAAGCTTTTCGCCTCTGGGCAATTGTTTCATTTTATTTCTGTAGATGGTTGAAGAGTATAATAAGTATACAATTACCTAAGTAATATTAAACTTAAGTACTTTAAAAATTTAATAAAATAACATTTCATAAGCAGGTAATTTGATTGTTAAGTCCTGCAATAAGTATCTAATAAAAAGTTTCGGAACAGTTATATTTAGGTGTAAATGTACATGCTTAATTTGAAAATAACAAATTTTGATAAAATCTACTATTTTGGAGTTATCGACAATAAAATTTTGGACACATTCACGTCACGGCAACCATTACTGGCATTTTTTGCATAGATTTGCTCCGGAATAGACATTCACTTGTTTAGATTACTGTGCACGCAATGAGTTCTCAGCTGCGCAGTAATTGAGACAAGTAAGGTCAGTAAAAAGGATGTTAACAAGGTAATCTTCTGCGCATATCTATTCAGCAGCAAATGCATGCACACAACGCCAGTAATGATTGCCGTGCCTTAGCAGCCAATGATGTGAAGGAGTCTGAAATTTTATTATTGATAACTACAAAACGGTAGATTTTATCAAAATTTCTTTGTTATTTTTTTTTAATTAAGCATGTAAATTTACACCTAAATAAAACTGTTCAGAAAATTTTTTATTTGATAGCACAGAGCTTAAAAAGCAAATGTCCGTCATAACCATAAACATAATCATATAACAATTAATAATAAAGTATAAAATGAAAAAATAAAATCTTAAAAAATATAAATTAATAAAAAATACCATAACATTTTTGTTTGTGTCTAAATGTTCTTTATTTAAGTAGGGTGTTTCGTATGTGACATTATCATTGAAACATCACGTGTTTCAAGGGTTGTCCCCCTTTATGCAGAATTCTGCTCTTATAAAGCTTTTCGGCTGTGGGCAATTGTTTCATTTTACTTCTGAGGACATTTGAAGAGGTAAATGTAGAAAAAAACGGCCCTTTTTCAGGGCCACAAAATATTGTAAAAAATCTTATAACTCTTATGCATGGTAGCAATTTATGTTTGAATAAAATAAGTGTACAATTAGCAAAGAAATAATAAAATTTAACATTTCATAACAATCGGGATATAACAATTAATAATAAAGAATAAAACGAAAAATAAAATCTTAAAAAATATAAATTAATAATAAATACCATAAAATTTCAAATTATTGACTGACCACTATCATTGTATATTATTAAATAAAATTTTATTTTATTGAATTAAAAAATTAAAAAAAAAAAAAAAGAAATGCATTTAATCCTTTTTCTCTCCTTCACTTTAAGATGGGGTCACTGAATAAATCGTGTTTCTTTCTTCGCTACACATAACAGATAAACAAGAAAAAGAGAGAGAGAGAGAGAGAGAGAGAGAGAGAGAGAGATGAAGAGAAAGCGAGAAATCGAGCTAGCTAGCTTTGCCGTGAGTGAATCCGAACTAAAATATTCCCATTCTCCCAATATGGAATCCTAGTTAAATATTTATTGTCTTCATTTGTCCTTTCTTCGATCTTTTCCATTTGTCGCAGAAGAAGGCTTCGTCTTGAGATTCTTCCATTTCATTTCTGTGTCCAATTTTGTCCAAAGAGGTCATTGCATTGGAATGCCCTTCACTACAAATATGGCGACTAGAATTCCTCTCAGCAATTCTCAATATTTGACAAGGATAGGTAATCGACTCTGAAATGTCTGACCAAGAAAATATTTGTTGTGAATTTTAAAATAAATGATTTCATGCAAGTCCGCAATTGTTGTGGGCGTTTCAGTCAGTTTGGCTTAGGACTTCCTCAGATGAGAATCTCCCATACAACATGGAATGATCGACTGGTTGAATCAGGGCGAGTCGGAGTGACGAGCCTCGGGCTCCACTCCCGACTGAGCAGGAAGCCACCTTGAAGTTCTGGAAGCTTCTCATAATGTGTCTCACCTCAGGTTTCAATTAAATTGAGTTACAAAAACTTTAAGAAATTACGATCCACTTGCAGACGTATTTGCCATTGACAAGTAGGAATTTTGAATGTTGATTTTCTCGACAGATACTTAAGATTTAAGAATATTGGTGCTACACAATCTTTGTTGCTGTTTCTTTTGATTTGGTCTTTGTGAATAACGACAAAGGAAAATTTTGTATAGCATTTATCTCCCTTGCATCTTTACAGAGTACCTTCCCTTAAAATTAAAGAAGTTATCTCGCTTAGTTACGTTTTCCACTGCAGAGGATAGCGGCTTGGATTGAGGAATCGGAGAGCTGAGTTCAAATTCCAATCAAATCCATTACATTCACTTACGTGTTAATACTCATGGGAAAGGTATGAATTCTCGTTTACTCCCCACCAGTTATGGGTAAAAAGCAGGACAGACCGGGTTCTATAGCCTTGGATGACAACTGGTGTACTGCAGAAAGAAATGGCAACCTACTGCGTGAAAAAATCTGCTTCGCCAGTCATGTATCGAAAGATACATGATCGCCTAAGCGTGTATCACGCATGACACGCTTAACTAACTGACCTTGAAGGAAGATTTTTTATTTGAGAAATGTTTTCTTTATTTCAAGCAATTACTCCTTTCGATTGAAGTTTATGACTGATGTAATAGAATAACCTATCACCTCCATGAGTGACTACACTATAGGTAGTAACTACCTATAAGTATATGTAAGTCAACGGACTACAGAGACTACCTGGAATCTTTTCCGGCTGTACTGGTCAAACTCTCTGCATTCGGACAAAGAGGATCCCCAGACGAGGCTATGTTGAAGGGCAGAGTCTCGTCTCGGGAAACAGCTACCCAACCCCGTTTTATATGGGGTTTGCAGGCAATTTTTGACCGAGCCTAAGTGATCGGATTACCCGACATTAAACTCGGCCTTGTGCCACATCCTACCTCGTGCGGAGGCTGGTAAATATCGACTGGATGAGATCTGTTACTCGGCTCCTAGCTGTTGTCGAACACTCTGCCTTCGGGCAGAGAGGAACCCGGATCAGGCTATGCTGAAGGGCAGAGTTTCGCCCGGGGGAGGTTTTTACAGGGTTACAGGGGAATTTTTTTTTCCTACGGGCTCGGATTGCCTCACATTAAATTCGGCCTTGTGCAACATCGTACCTCGTGCGGAGGCTGGTAAATATTACTAGCTGAGATCTGTTGAGTACGACTCAGACTTACGCGAGAACTACAGACCTTCCAATAGTAGCACACACTTCTGTAATGACCTTGTACATAACTGTTACATTTATTCTTATTGTACTGGTTTTTAACAATAAACCTTTACTTATTTATCCACCTTGTTTTTCAAACATATTTTCCTATTAGCACGGAATATAACAATGACTTTTTCCTATATATTTTAAGTCTCTTGACAGAAGTAAAAGCAACACAAAACTGTTGGTAGCTAAATATAGGATTTGTAAAACTGATTTGCATCCATTCGACAAATTATTATACACTCATTTAGAACCATTGCTAGAGCCATGGATAATATGGTGATAGGTGAGTATATGTATTCGTGAAATGTGTTTTAAGATTAAATTGTTTCCACGTTTTCTATAAAATTTCAAAACAGAAAGTATTTGAGAGAGTTTGCAGATATAGTCAGGTATAGAATGTGGTACAAATATTGATGACATAAAATTTTTTCAATACTGTTTTTTTTTTTTTTTTAAATTTATAGACTCACTTCCCAAAATCAGACTCTTGCAACTTATCTCTCAGCTGACCTAATGTGAACAGATGGACGGAGAAATTTTTTTTTTGTTTTAACTTTCGATATTTAAAAAGGACAAGCTGATATCATTTCATCACCAGCGATCAGAGCCGGTTATTTTCTCCAGTTACAATGACGTCTTCTACCCTCAATGAGGTTCCATGGTTTCTTCTGTTATTTTTCTTTCTAACTTTCAAAAGCAAAAAAAAAAAAAAAAAAAAAAAGACAAAACAAGCTGATATTATTCAATTATAAATGACCAGAACCGGTTATTTCTGAGAGTCACAATACTTTTTCCACCCTCAATGTGGTCTATGATTTCTTTTTTCTAACATTCAATATGCAAAAACAACAAAAGCTGATATCATTTCATCATCAGTGATCAGAACCGGTTATATCTTCTACTGACAATGACCTCAATCCCCCCATCCCCCAATGAGGCTCCATGATTTGAATGTCTATTAGGTTTCCAGTTCACTCCAGACTTCAATTAGAACTTTCATATACAATTAATTGGAAAAATGATCATCTAATCTATCAATCCAAAAAATATCTGACTCCGTCTTCCATGCTTGATGTTTTCAAGTGTTAGGTTTGACTGAAATGGAGGAATATTGCTTGGGGGGGGGGCTGGAACGTCACTTTCCAGCCTTGACATAGTTCGCAATGTTTTCCGGGTTCTTGTAAGGGAAAGACCTATTCTCTAGTCGACAGCCTCTTTACCACAGACGAAATGTTGCAAGGTTTTCACTACTTTTGCGTTGCATGTTGTCTTGGATTCTGCTGGTCTGTTCGCAAATCCTCATATCAGAAATCCAACTATGTAACACAGATAAATGACAAACAGTTTTCGACATGTTTCTTTTTCTTCTCTTTATTTCAATGTTAGGACATCGTAGTAGGATTATTTCTCGGAGGAACTGAAAAGGTGACAGATGTCGACAGGTCGGCCAGTTACCAATCATCTCTTTGTAGTGACTTCTCTCTTTCTAATGAAGATACGGTGTAGAAAGAAAAGTAAAAGAGGAAAGGATCTTCAATGCAACGATGCACTGACCGTTTTCATGTATTTTTCAGTTTGATATTAAAAGTTAAACAAAAACTATCCATTACTACTAGGATTCCATAATCACAAAATTCAAACCGTCCCTAACTCAATCGAGGCCTTTAAAATTCTGACCAGTAAGTTAGAGTTTGTCATTTATTCAAGTTTATACATTCTGCAACATTATTGCTATTTTCATTACAAATGTTCAGATGAGCGCTCTATTCTTTAGTTCCACCAGATCCAACCTTTACAATTAGCACACACCATGCTATTTCCAAGGAATCGAATCGGCCTCATTTCATCTATATTTCAAATAAATTCCACTCTGGCAGCTTTTTCTCCCAAAACTGCCACTTTTTGGAACAGACATTCGCATGGATTCTACCTTGAACAGTACAATGTTAAGCTATTCAATTAAAGGGTCAATCATTGTATATCCTCCTTTTCCTCATAAGTTTCACTTTCTATACCACCCCTTTCATTACACTCATCTCATTCAGCATTACCATTTTAACAATGACCTTCTGCGTTGAATGACTTGTATTGAGGGGAATTTAATATTAAAAATATGCACATCACACAATTTAAATTGGGACACCATGCCTATTCAAACAATCTTCGTGGGAAATTATCAAGTAATTTTATTGCCTCTTCCACGCATCATGTATGGGTGTGGACAAATTTGTACAGCTTGAAATGGATAGATAATGATGAGACTGAGATAGATAGATAGATAGATAGATAGATATAGATAGATAGATAGATAGATAGATAGATAGATAGATAATGAAGAGACTGGAATAGATTAATATAGCATAAAGATGGGAAAATAGAAATTAGAATTAGTTATACATTCAACATTTGAAAAATTAGAGAAACATAATAGCTAATTAAGTAAAACTTATATTATGGTATATAATATACTAATATGTATTTTTAACTGCATAATCTGGAAACGCTGAATCTGAGCTCAACGAAAATCGTTCCCTGCGAATAACCTTTCTAGGGCTTTTGAATGAGCTATGAATCATTGCAATCGGACCAGTGGGAGCGGAGGAGTTGCTTGGACACACACACACGCACAAACACAAGCATATAGACTGTACTTTATATATAAGATAATGACGACGATGTTATTAGTACTTTTTTTTTTCACTCTGTTTCTTTTGTCCCTTCAAGACATAATCTTCCATCCGGAAATTAATTTAATTCCAATCTACTCGTCTCTTCCGAACCTAAGGGTAAGCGGTTATGGCTCTCCACAAACTGCTTTTCTTTTTTGCAATATCTGTGAAATGTAATTCAATCTTTTTCGTATGAGGCGGTTTCCTAATGTCTTTTCCCTTGACTGGTTACCATTCAAGGCTAGAAAAGCCAGTCTACCCTGCTATTTAATTCTGTTGAATTCAAAGCCTATTCTTTAATATAAATCAAACATGAATTAATCCCAAACTAAAATAATATAAATAATAATTAGATGAAAAAAGCAAAAAACAATTCAACAACCATATGACATCACTTAGCATCGGCTATAATTTACGTTGACTTTCAATTAACCTGACGTCTATTTATAAACGATGTGCCCAATTGTCATCAACAACCTTCCCGATGTCATCCGTTTTCAAGCCGGTCTCTATGCTGATGTCACAACTAATTACTCTTGTCTTATCGCTTCGATAAAGTGAAATTGGCAACTTATCTCACAAAAGACCTACAATCTTTTGTTAACTGCGCTTAGGTGTTACCATAAATTCTATGCTAACATTTCCTTTCATTGGTAACATTAGACAGCTACACACAAACAATACCAGTAAAATCAAATAATCAAAACAGACTTATGATCCTTGAAGCAAAATTCTTACAACAAAAACTACGATGTCTAAAAGCAATAATAATTTAAGATGCCGCCGCCTCCTCAAATGTATTTATCAACAGATACACAGACATCACGTACGTCGCCTCCATCATAAGACTCTTTACACACGTCACAACACTCACCAGTTCTATGAAATTCACCATTTCTTTCTACCTACCCTGATGATGACTTATCAAAGTTGAAACATTTGAACCATATTTCTCTTATTTTTCTTCCAATCTGAACTTTGGACAATTTCTGACGGAATTTGAAGGATTGTCATTTGGAAAAGTCGATCATTTAATCAACACTGTCTGTTGTCTTTAGTAAAATTTGACTTGAACATTTGTTACTTGTGGAAATAAAAGAATACTTTATATATATATATATATATATATATATATATATATATATATATATATAACTGCTTATTGCAACTTATCAAAACTGGCAAACTGGACATCATCCATCCTTTGTGTTCAATCATCTCGGTATAATACCAGCCAAATGGATTCCATTTAACAGAAAGAAAATGCATTAATAAAACAGTAAATATGGCTTCTACTTAAATCTATTTCCTTATTAAATTTAATCTCCCTTCCATATACAGGGTGTCCATAAAGTTCGTGTGCACTTTAAAAAATTTATAACTTTATTTGTATTTGCGATAGAAATAATCTGTAAAAAATGTTATAAAGTTTAATGTACCTAGTTTTAAGTATAGCTAAAATAACTAATGTGATTTCAGGCATTACTGGAAATCAGTTGGCAAATGTTTTCCGTGAACTGCAAAATCGTATTACCCTTTGTATTGCTAATGATGGAGGACATGTGGAAACTGAAATAAAATTTCAATAAAACATTAAAAAATATAGATTTACTTCTTTCTTATCCTTTTTACAAATTATTTCTATCGCAAATACAAATAAAGTTATAATTTTTTTTAAGGGCACACGAACTTTATGGACACCCTGTATAATGGAGAGGAAAAAAGTCGGGGTTGGTGGAGGGTAGAGAAAATAAAGAAAAGAGAGAAAAACAGTTTAAGGGAGAGGAAGGAAGAGAGGGAGTAAATATGGAAGGAGGAGGAGCAGAGAGTCTGTGAAAAAGAAAGGATTTTATCAGTGATATTTTTTGATCTGATTTTTTTTTCATAATTCTTATTGATGATGATGATGATGATGATGATGATGATGATATCACGACTAGATTTTCTTTTTCTCTTGCTTTTATCTTCATTTTTAATCAAAACAATTTTTATGACGATAATGATGATGATTCTGTTGTTTTTCTTCTGACTCCATTTTTTCTCTCCCTGTTGCTTTTGCCCCCACCTCTCCAGACGTCAGGTATAGACGGGACACACCCTTTTTTTTTATCGACTTACCCATCCAGTCGGGACCCAAGAGATGTCAGTCTTATAAAGAATCCTTCCTTTCCTTGGGGCATAAATATGATCCCCACCACACACCGAAGAAAAAAATAAAGAAAGAGAAAAAATCGATCAATTTTCATCGATTTTTTTTATTTTTCATTCCATTTGAAAATTTAATCAAATTCGGTTCCACATTTTCTGTCAACCTTTGATGGTTGGAGAAAAAAATGAGAGCAAACGAAAATATCTTGTAAAATCCATCGTTTTTTCTTAGAATTATTCAAGAAGTTTTTCCTTCTTTTATGTTTAGATGAATATTTGCCTCGACTCATATTACAAAAAAAATGGCATTTTTTCCACCTTTATTTACATGAACTCCTATTGTGAAATCATTGAAAACATTTACAAAAATTTCCAATAGAAAATTTCCCATTAAAAATAAATTAAAAAAAAAATAAAATTAATAAAAATAAGTTTTATTATTAAAATTCTTGAAAAAACTTTTTTTTTTTTTTTTACAGAATTTTGTTTTTTTATTTAGTTTTGAAAATTTTGATAAAAGTTTTTCCATTATTTTTAAGACAAACAAAGAATTTCTTTCGAGAAACAAAAAGCCTCGGAAAATTTTCAGATTTTTTCGGAAATTTGTACAGAACTTTTTCCGGTAAGATAGAAAAAATTCCGTCCTTGTTGCAAAAATAAAAATAACCAAATTCGTCTGCATGAAAATCAAAAATTTCTTCTTGAGTTTTGACGATTTGACGAATTTGGCCATTTTGATCAAAGACAACAATTTCCGACATTCCTCGTCTTGTGCCCCACAAATTCCCGGTCGTCAGATCGGCACGAAGAATGGGGTCAGAATCAAAACCCCACCGCAGCGATTTCTCAAGTTGGATTCTTTTTATTTGATTTCCTTCTTTAGAAAAAGAAAAAATTACTTTCAAATCCAAATCGCAAACGAAAAGATTTTCGTCCATTTGACACAAAGAAGAAAATTTCTCTTCTGTTTTGATTCTTTTTCCTTCTTCTAAAAATGGCTGACTTTTTTGTCGTGCCAAAAACAAAAGTACTCCCCCGTTCCCCCACCCACAAGCAACGAAAATGTCTTTAGAAAGACGACAAATGTCCAGGGGTGAGAATATTATATGTCTTTCGTACTTCAAGAGACATCGGCCGACTACTTTCCCAGTCTGGGCGAATTCCTTAATCGTATGGTCGCCCCCACCCCAATCGGCAACAAACACGTGACCGTCTTCGTCGCTGGCGGCAATCGACCAAATCGTCTTATTGTTCAAACCCTGCAGGTGGTATTCGCTTTGCAGTTCCAATTCCCTTGGAGGCCATGTCTCTACCGTGAATTCGACTATTTCTTTTTGCAGTTGGTCCAATGATCGTCGGCACCATTCTGGAAAGGTCACTACAAATTGACCTTCCTCAACAGGAGTGAACGATTCGTTGTGCCACCATGAAAGCTCCGCTCCTAGCAACTCTACACCAGAAACAACGTCGTCGTTGTCGTCGTTGTCGTCGCCGCCTAACAAAAACTTTTCTTTCTCCTCGAGAGATTGGCGCCATTTCCTTTGTTTTTCGGTCGTCTTTTCTTTCATTTGGTCGCACAAGTCTTCGGCCTTCATCCTTGCATTATCTATAAACGCTTTAAATTGCTCTCGGATTTTTGAGCAATTCAATTCGCAATCGATTGGCAATTTTTTAATCGATTGATTCGTCCATTCAATCCTTTTTCGGAGTCGCTTTTCGAAATCTTCGACATCTTTCACCAGGTCTCTGAGGCGCATTGTTGGCGGCGTCTCTTTCTTCAAAGACGACGAAGCCATTTTTAGATTTCTTCAAGAAAAATAAAATCTGAAAATGCAAAGACAAAAAATCTTTTTAGAAAAAAAAAAAAAAAAAAGTTCAAAGTTCAAAACCATACAAATTCCATTTCTAAAACCGAAAATAGTCACCCGAATTTTTTGGATTTTACAAGAAAAACAACGATTTTCCGAAAAATGTTAGTTTTCTCCTAAAATCACAAATAAATTGGGGGTTAAGAGGAAGTTGAATGAAATATGAGAGAGTGTGGAATGAAGGGAAATAGTGAGAGTGAGGGAGAAAAAAATTAAACATATAGAGAGAGAGGGAGAAGGAAATATAGAGAGTGTCAGAGTCAGGGGAAAATGAGAGAAATCAAAAGAAACAAAGGAGAGGGTGGTTATCGATGCAGAAGTGAGAGGAACAGAAACGAGCGATTCGTGAAAGGGAAGGGAACAAAGGGTAAAAGAAACAGAGAGAGAGAGAGGCTCCAATTTGTTGCCTTCACAATTACTTTTAACATTGAGATGTTAATTAAATTGCTTCAGTGTTCCTTTCACCGGACACGCTTTAAGAAATTTCAAAATTTAATTCCACGCCTTACATAAAATTCAGTGGTTTCCATCGTACTTATTGGTCAAGAAAAGAAATCATTCATTGTAAATCATAAATAAAGTTTCTCTTTTTATTTAAGAAGTTATCTGATCGGGAAACCATACGTTGTTACCCCAAAGTGAGGGTCAACATTTTTAGTTGTTATTTTCATAAATTTAAATGAGGATCGGCTGACAGGATTAAAAAGGATTTCTACAAGATTTTTTAAAAGGTTTAAAAAAGAATTTTATTTATTTAAACTTTCGTAAACTTTAATAAAATTCAATAATTATCTTATTTCGTTGCAAAATTAGTTGCGTCATTTTTCCTCTCATTTCACTTGTGGTATTTTTACCTAAATTCAGATTATGAATATAAATAATATATGAGACGATCTATCTATCTATCTATCACATTCTCTCTCTCTCACCCTCCCTCTCTCTCTTTTTATATATATATATATATATATATATATATATATATATATATATTAGTCTATTTCTATTTGTCTATCTATCGACATATATATATTGTTCTATTCATATCTATCTATATATGTATATACAGATCTATATTTTAGTCTATTAATATCTATCTCTATCTCTATCTTTATATATATATATTTATTAGTCTGTTCACCTATATATATATATATATATATATATATATATATATATTATATGTTTATCTGTTCATCTATCTATCTATCTATCTATCTATCTATCTATATATATATATATATATATATATATATATATTAGGCTATTCATATCTATCTAAATGTATGTATGAGTTTATTCTTATCTATCTATTTACAGACACTTTTTGTGGGTGAATTAATCAATTTACATATATATCAAACATACAGAGACAAGCACATACGCAGTTTGACTGTGTCCGAAATAAGACACTGGAATAATGCATTTTCTTTCCACTCAGGCTGAACAGCCTCTACCCTGGTCTCTGTAATAATGTTGGAGACACAAAAAAAACAAAAAGAAAAAATGCTGCAAATATAAGTAACTTAAAATGAAAATTATTGAATTCTGTGTACTTTAATGCCTCAGAACAACAAAAATAAGAAACTTTAAAAATTTTAAATTGAAAAAACAAAAAAAACAAAAAAAAAAAACAACCATCATCTTAATTCCACGACAAAAATTCAGTGGTTTTCGTATGGGATTTAACCTTTGGAGGCATACACACAGACAATACTTAAACACGCACACAGATACACTCAAAGACATATACAGACAGACACACACACTCACACACACGCATATGTTCTGTCTAAATTGCATATTAGACCCGGATATGTTCCCCCATGAAGTGTCAGTCGGATTCTCGAACTGAAAAATAGGTTTCATGGCGTAGCAAAGTCTTATCAAGATGAAATGAAAATCATTGGCCTTTCGTCATTCGTGACCCTTTAAAAAACCCTTCACATCAATTATAGTGAAAATCTTGTTGTCATCGAACAATGGCATCATGATCGAGTTGACATTCTTGTAAATTAAGACCGACACAATTTGCGACTTCTTTTTATTTTTCTTACCGTTGTTGACATAAAAGCAAAATTGTTTCAATATTAAAATTTCCTTTCAATGAATCTAACCTTGTTGAAATTCAAATTAAATTTGAACATCAAATTATCTATTGACCCTTGACCCGCAATAATGTTGCTTTCATTCATGACCATCAACAATTCAACTTCTAATCACACTACTTTTACGATAATAATTAGTAATTATTGTTGACATAATAATTGCTTATTTTTTTTTAAAGCAAAAATTAAAATGAAATTAGGACTTGAAATGATTTATTATCTCTAAACTCTCAGTAAAGTTGCTTTTATTCATGACCATCGACTATTCAGCTTCGATTCACCCGACTTTTATGACTGTAATGAAAGACACAGAACAGAGTAACCCAAATTAGGCTTTATTCCACACAAGTTTTTTTTTTGCGTAAAATACACAATTGTGTCACAAGACCGAAAGTTGGGGAAACGGGTTGAGGCTGGTCGTTACTTACTATCCTATATCTAGATAATCTAGATAATAATTCGTTACAATTGACGCATTCACCTGAAAAACTCATCCATCACCAATCAATCCTCTATACACCATAATACCGCATATTCTCTAGGGGACCTACAAAACGCACCCCATGACATAAAAATTCATGATTATAAAATACTATGCATAAAAATTTGTACATGACATGAAATGAGATGGGAGGGGATGAACCAAAGAAATCAAACTAAAATATCAAAATAAACAAAGATAACTGATGTTAGTTGGACCCATCCAGCCCTCAAAAAAGAGAGGCCGTTGTATTCTCACATTAGAAGCTCTCTCGCTAAGGGAGAGGGAAAGGATAAAATAAATACAGCTAAGGAGAGAGAAAAAAATCTGACCGAGTCGAGATGAAAACAGGAGGAGGGGGTGCAAAAATAAACTGTGGAGGTTGGGAATCTCAACTTTGATCATAACAAAAGATGTAGCCGGGTACAGGCCAGGGAACAACACAACTAAGTACACAAAATGTGGTGTAATATAACCAGGGCTGGACTGCACGGGAAACCACCCCGATTGTGACTTAGACGCACCTAAAAAAAGAAAATCAAGACTAGTCCCGTTCACACGAACAAAGCTTGCCTCAGTCACCCACCTTTCACTGAAATCTGTCGAAATCAACCGTTTACTATCAGTTTTAATCTTCATTTTGAGCTAGGGCTCAAAACATGGGATCAGATCCTGATGTGAAAGATAGTTGCCTCGCAAGACCTCCTCCTGTAGCGATCTTCCAAGTCACCATCAGTTTAACACCAGAATACGGGGGCGACATACTGTCACACACGTACGCACGATCAATAAGCATGAGCTTTTCGGGAGGGTTACAAGCCGTTAACTTGCCGACATAGTCCTATAGGAGACGGACCCGAGGACAATGGTAGAAGGCGTGCGAAGCTGTTTCTTCCATGCCAAGATCACATCGTTCACAGTCTGGCAAATCCGCCAAGTACTATATGAAGGCCTTGTCATTGAAAGATAGCCTATTCCGAACCAATCACCAGGTAAGCGAAAACTCAGGGTTGCTGATGTAATCCGCCACTGGCGCCCAAGACTAGAAGGAGCGGGACTTCTCCAACCAGTCGAGCCGCTCAAATAGCGGATCGTTCGCGACCCCCTCCATTAGCCCTCGATAGAAGACTCTCCTAGGCCGAGAAAGGTCACTGGATCGAAGAATGACCCTCAAGGCCGATCGACATTCGCGAAGGAAATCCGAAATGGGAGGACTGATAATAAGGCAAGGAAGGCGTCCCTAACAATCCCCGCCATAATCGAATCTCCTGTCAACGATTGGCGTAGGAAAGCCAACCTCGAGGCGAGTTTGTGACTCGCCTAGTGCGGCATTCCCAGATTTCCATGACACAGGCGTTGTGCACAGACTACTCTGTCGACTTTATGCTTCCGTTCCCACCCCACAAAGTGGAGGATAGCAAGCGCTCGAGCGCCTTCTTATGTCGCTTACAGAGAGGAATTAAAGACAAGCGGTAAAGGACAATCGGAAAGACTTAAGTGGCACACGCCTCCGCCCTGCTTATTCACGGACAAACTCCGTCGACTCCAAGTCCGAGCCGCTGCGCCGGAATTTGCCTGTAGTTCTGTTATACCTGAACGTACCTATTCTATTATTAATAGACTCTCCCACACATAATAAGTAGTAGTAGTAGTAGTAGCGGTCGCCAGTTGAGCTCAGTGGAGTTGAGTGAGTCAGTCGATGTCGGACATTGAAGTATCAACCATCACAACTAGATTGCTGCGTCATTAACTCTTATTTCAAGTTCCTAACGTTTTGTATGTCGGACCCTTTTAGGACCGACTTAGCGAAATACAAGCCTCCACTGTGAAAAATTGCGGATTATCAAACAAAAAGTGAAATACCAGAGAAAAATAAACAAAAACTCCCGAAGCCATGTTTTGCTTGCGGTGAACTTCATTGGTACAAATATTGCAATTTTAGGAATAAAAAATGTTTCAACTGTGAAAGAGTGGGTCATAAAAGCTCGCACTGCAGGTCAAAAAATAAAGACAATAAAATTAGAAAATTAAAGTCCGACGAAGTGAACGACGGAATAACCAGAAAATTGGTTACCGTCGAAATAAGTAATAAAAAAACTAAAAATGCAACTCGACACTGGTTCCGACCTATCTATCATAAATTTGAATACGTGAAAGAAGTTGGGGAAACCAACTTTAGTGAAAACAAATAAAATCGCGAGGTCAGTGACGGGAGAAAAATACAATTTATTGGAAAATTTGTTACAAACGTCACGTTAAATAAAAAAAAAACGCAAAAAGCTAAACTATTTGTCATAAAAAATACCACGAACTTACTTGGTACGGATTGGATAACAGAATTTCACTTATGGGATTTACCAATAAATTATTTCTGTTACAAGGTTGAAAATTTAAATTGCGAAGCCCAAAAATTAGTAAAAAAAACTTAAGGAAACATTTCCTACTGTTTTTTCTCCAGGTTTGGGAATGTGTACCAAGATGGAGGCAAAATTACAGCCAAAACAAAACGCTCAGGCGATATTAAAAAGGAAACAGAATGTGCTGTTTGCTTCAATTGAACAGATAGATAAAGAATTGGACAGATTAGAGAAAACCGGTATATTTAAAAAAAGTTGAATGGGTAACACCGGCGATATACGTGAAAAACAAGCTTCAGAAAATAAAAATGAAGCCGACACCGAAAAAAACTGAGGAACGAGTTACACGCAGCCAAGGACATGCAGTATTATTAAATGATTTAAATCAACAAGAACCTAGAGAAACTATGAGTCCATCTTTCAAAAGTTGAAGGTTGTTTCTGGTAACACTATGGAGATATATAAAAAAATAAAAATAGAAAAGCGGATTGGCTACATGACGTACTTGGTGAAAGGGGAAAAACTCACGGGCAGTAAACAGATCAGACGACGTTTTTCAGACGTGGTTGGCAGCGGTCCCGCGAAAAAAAAAAAAAAAAACGCCGATGGAGGTGATTTTCAATAAGGTTGATCTTACAACCCCTGCAAATAATTTTATCTAAGATATGCCGATCCAGAAGGAAAAAAAAAAGAAAGGCAACTGATCATTTAAAAGTGGATGAAAAAAAACGTACGATATACGCTACGATATGGTTAATAAAAAAAAATTGGTTGTTTTTTCTTCATATTTTCTGTAGAAATTTGAAAAATAAATAAAGAAAACTTTTTACTCCGACGGAGTAAAGTTTTAGGGGATATGTTATACCTGAACGTACCTATTCTATTATTAATAGACTCTCCCACACATAATAAGTAGTTGTAGTATTAGTAGTAGAGGTCGCCAGTTGAGCTCAGTGGAGTTGAGTGAGTCAGTCGATATCGGACATTGAAGTACCAACATTCACAACTAGATTGCTGCATCATTAACTCTTATTTCAAGTTCCTAACGTTTTGTACGTCGGACCCTTTTAGGACCGACTTAGCGAAATACAAGCCTCCACTGTGAAAACTACTCTACAACAATTTCTGACCAGTTTTTCCCTAGCAGGAGGTCGGCTCCAAACGACACTGCGAGAATGCGGACAGGATAGATTTCCCAAATCCAGGTACATATTCGTTACCCATCTAGGAGCCCCCAGCAGCCAATCTCAAGAGTTGTTTTGTGTGCCAAGGAAAAGATAAATATTCACCATCTTTTTAGTAATAAATTTTTTTTTCTCTGTTTATGTTTCTCTCTCGACAATAACACACAACCTTTTATGCCTATGGTGACTCCAATTCAATAATTAATTTATCCGCCTATGGTGACTCCAAGCCAATAATTAATTTTTCCGCCTATGGTGACTCCAATTCAATAATTAATTTTTCCTTATCATTAGTATCCAAACCAATCCGAATTAATGTCAGTTAAAATATTTGACGAATGCCACCTAAATTAAAATGAACGAAGCCATCAGGCTAATCTCTATTTTCGTAGAGTTAATTTTCTTCTGATTGGCTGATTCAAACCAAATGATTTTCCTGGCCTTTTGTTCAGAAGAATCTTAAATGTTATTTCGGTGATCACCCGGCTTTCTTTATCGACAGCATATGTTTTTTTTTAATTATTTGATATCTTCAACGATAAATTAATTGCTTCTTTCATATCGGTAGGAAGTGGGGAAGAGCGGGTAGTGTTGCTTTTGTTCAACTCATTGAATTCCGTTTCATTAAATTTGAGTTCGATTCTCCTTGGAACTTTTGGGAGTTCATTTCTTTTGAAACAATTTTTCAACGCTTCGTTTTTAATTTTCTCAATTTTTCAATGCTTTTTCGAGCGAATTTAGATTTGTCTTCTTCCTTTTTCTTTTCTTTCCTTTTTTTACTTTCATTAACCCTCTGAGGTCCTTGCGTCAGAAACGTTAAAATGTATTTTTCCAAATTAAAAATCGTTACTGAAGCTTTTATTTTAAATTTAATTTCAAGCTAATAATTTAAATTTAATATTTCCAATAAGCAAAATTATATGTTGTAATTCAAATTGAATTTAAAAAAAAATGGAATGATTTTCTTTATTATCAGTAAGAAAGGTAAAATCTGTTAACACAACGCAATTCTCTTTATTAAAAAAATCTTTCAAAAATAAAATCAACTTTTCTGAACTTATATTTCAGGGAGACTAATCGATTTAAAGTTTAATTAAACCGTTTTGAAACAAATATTTCTTACTTTTAATTTGAAAAATTCTTAACAAGCGTTTTTTTACCACATAAGTGGGTGTTTTTACGAGATGTTGACAACTCTCTCGATAGACTTGTTTGGAAATTTTACTCAGGGAGACAAGGACTAATAAGTATTTGACGAATATAACGTAAACACCTTCTTTATATAATATTTGAACTCCCTAATAGTCTTTAAAATTTATGAAATATTCGAAATAATCTAATATTTTAATGAATTTTTTTTGGCTTTCATCAATGAAATTTAGAGGCAGGTTTTTTAATATTTAATTTTTTTTTAAATCATTTAATTTCATGAAAGGCGATAATGCCACTAAGATGCAATGTTTACGAATATTTAAAAAAAGAGCCAAAAAATCAAACCCCAAACCGAAAAAAAGGTTTTAACTTCTATTTCTGTTCAAAAGACGGGAAAAGAGTGTGTATCGGGCGATTTCTTGCGAAATTTGGAGGTACCTATGTTAAAAGATTTCAAAACTAGAAATCCCGTTTCACTAATGAGAATTTTGTATTTTATGAGAAATTCTATTTGTATAGTTCAGCATTTCATTAGAAATCTTACTTATTATAAAACGCAGGTTGTGTGTGTGTATGTCTGTAACGTTTATATGTTGGATCGAATTTCCTACATTTTTTAGCCGATTTCAACAAAACTTCACAGGACTACATAAAATTACCTTGTGGTGGTTCTAACGGGACCGAAAATGGGAAAAATACAGTTGTTTTTTAATAAAACAATTTGAAAACACGATTAAGAGGAATGTCCGATTTTTCACTAAAAAAGTGGCACACCCTGATGAAAAAGGCCCCAAACTTAATAAAAACAACGTTTTATCAGGAAAAACCTTATGTTATTAATAAGAGTAGAGACCAAAGTATTTTTTAATTATTTTTTTTTTTCCTTTTTAACACGTTTTAATTTGTAGCTGAAAAATCTTCTTTTTTTTAGGTCTAAGATCACCTGATATTTTGCAATAGCGTTTTTTCACTTAAAAGACACATGAACTTGGAAATTATTGTAAAAATCAAATAATTGTCGCAATTTAGTGAAATTTTCAGAACTTATTCCGAAATGACTGAATTTATTGTAGAAAAGTTTGTCTTTTAGAAAATCACAGTAAAACTATATTTTTTACGCTTAATACCCACCTTACTTAAGTTTATGAAAACTTTAAAACTAGAATGGCTGTAACTAATTTTATTTTTTAATTAAATAAAGAAGAGTTTGAGGAATATAAATCATAAATTTCGTGTAAAATTTTCATACGCGTGAACCCCAATTTTAGCTCTGAAACAACACAATAAGACACATCGTGAGAATGAAAGGGGGATAACTCACCCACGAAAATGTAAACAAAAGAGCATAGCATGATGAAAAAGACGCCGAACTTGACGAAAACAAAATTTTATCGTCTAATGTTCATATTATTATTAAAGAGGAAAGATCAAAGTATTTTGGGGGTATTTTTTTACATTTTTTAATCGTTCCTAGCACGTCTGAAATTTTCGTTAAATATATTGTTTTTTTTTCGTCAAAAAAAAAAAGGGCAGATAATCATTTTCAATCATTTTTTCGATTTGATAAAAAGATTAAAATCTTACTTTGATATTCTTTTAAAAGTCAATTATCATTTTTCAAAACTGATTTTAATAAAAACAGATATTATACTGTTTATTTAAAATATTTTGAACCAATCTTAACTTAGCTACTGCGCCGAAAAAATGTAATTTGAAAATAAAACAAAGCAGGTCATAACCTTTCGCGTCGCTTGACGATTGACGAAAGGCACATTCATGAAGTTTAGATAACTTACGGGAGGAGAATTCTTTCTACGGATGGAAGGAAGTGAAATTATTTAAGTGAACAAATTATTTACCTTGTTACTTTTAAGGAAAACTTTCAGCGCTCTAATTTTTTTTTTTTTTTTTTTACTTTTTGTTCATTTTTTTTTTTTTACGATGCTTTATGGAAAATATAAAGAAATTAAAAAATAAGACTGTTAATAGTGAGATTAAATTTCATAAGAAAAAAGGTATCTAATTAATTTAGGTACCTTTCTTATGAAATTTTATCAGAAGTGTACATAAAATACTATAATTTTATGTACATTTATTACATTTTACTGTTATTTGTATTTCCATTCATTTTATTATTAATTTTGATATTTCATTTATGGAAAAATGCCATAACTGAGATTAATATAAAAATAAGATCATATAAATTAAAGTTTAGCAGTAGTTAAATTTCATAAGATGATACTGTTACTTGTAGGTACCCTTCTCAGTTGAAATTGAAAACTCAAATTAACTTCTCCATACGTGTTTCGCAAAAGTAAAGGGCTTAACAGCGGAGAACAATGCTGAACTCAAATAATGCAACTAAATTGTATTCTGGTTGGTCTTCCGTACTTGATAATTACTGTCCGACTATAAACACAAAAATTACATTTCTTAATTACCATGGCTAATCTGATTGGTCCAAATTATACAATTTTCAAAGCGCTAGACAATGACAATCTCACACGGACATTTTGAAAGGTTGATGTTGCTTTTAACTAATGTTAAAATATTTTTTAAAATTCAATTTAAACATTTTTTAAAATCTTTTTAAAATTAAAGAAATAAGAAATAATTGTATTAAAAATTCAATTTTCATTGAAAAAAATTTTTTGCTTTCAGAAAATATTGTCCATATTCATAAAAACAAATTAAAACAAATAAAAGCATTTGAAACTAAATAATATATTTGTTTTATTGAGTTTTGTATGTTACAATTCACAGCTGATTTTCAGATACGTTGGCCAAAAAAAAAAAAAAAAAAAAACATGATTTGCATTCTTCAAAGCCTTGTGCTTTTAACTATTGTAATCACTAAAACCGATGGTCTCGAATTTCTAGAGTTTTTCATAAAATTAGTTATGGGGGTGTTAATAAATATAAAAAAAAATATTTCTGCCATGACTTTAATAAAAAAAAAAAAAAAAACATATTTATAATAATTTCGATCATCTGTGAATAGTTTCTGAAAGTTTCATTAATATCTGACAATTATTTTTATTTTTGCAAGATTTTCCAAATTAATGTGTGTAAATACAAAAAAATGCGCTAAAAATTGTCTATGTTATTTGCTATTTCTTGTTGCGACAAAGAGAAACAAGGTTTTTTAAATCAAAATTTAGAATATTCTAAAAAGATGGAAACATTTTTAAAAAATAATTAAAAAAAAATTTAGTCTATCCTCTTCATAAAAAAATAAGCATTTTGACGATAAAATTTTGTTTTCATAAACTTTGGCGTCTTTTTCATCAGACTATGCTCTATATTTTAGCGATTCCGTGGAGTGACTTAGGTTAAAAAACCCAGGTTGTGTGTGTGTGTGTGTGTGTGTGTGCGCGCGCGCGTGTGTGTGTGCGCGCGCGTGTGTGTGTGTGTTCCTTTATATATGGGATCGGATTTCTTACATTTTTCAGCCGATAAAACAAACATCCACTTTTTTTTTTTTTGGTAGTATTTCTTATTGTCTTGCACACTTTTTTTTTTTTATTTACATTCAGAATGCTTTAAAAATTCCATTTACAAGACAATTGTTTATAATAAAATTCTATTCACCAAACGATAGACTCATAACGATTGAAAACAATGTTTTTGTTTGAGTTTGGGTTTGACCAATTCGTAAAAAAAAAAAAACTAATCAAGACATGCGTGTCCGTCAACCTTAAACAATAATCTTTGTCAATTTTATTTTCCAGTCTTTATGATGGTCGATACTTGATCTATCTCTTACTGTTACATCCCCGGGCAACGCCGGGCTCTACTGCTAGTCCTTAATAATAAAAAGAATAAACGTAATTCTGTGACGTCCTTTTTTGTCTCTATTATGAAATTTATCTTGTTTTAACTAATTTTGAACTAAGACATTGTTAATTATTTTGCTCCAGTTTCGTACCATTTACTCTGATTTTCTTTTCGTTTTTAAGCAAACCCACGGACATAACCAATTATGAATTGGGATGCTTTTGTTGTTGGAGTATATAAAATTTACAATGTCTGTCTATTTGTTCCTTCCTTCAGATAAATGTAAATCTTGTCAGTTTTCCCATCATTTGTTGGTGAATAATGTAATAATTCTAGGAGGGGGATCAGTTTATTACTTATTAACAATAGAGAAACCCCCCCGACTTTATGTCCAGTGAAACATATATTCATATTTAATGTAAATATATCTTGACAATTTTCTCAAGTTGAAGGGCTGAATTACTTTCTTGTTAATGATACCTTCAAAAAGTTAACACCTTCTCATGGGTTTGGGGCACATTTTGTCTTCGGGCCGCTGTTAAAGAGTTTTGCCAAGATTGAAGATAGTTTTAGGCCAATGTTCTTGAGAACAACTACATAGATTTTATCCGGACCAGTAGCCGTCGTTACTAACTTTTTTCACCTGACAGAGAACAAGCATTGTGATATTTCTATCTCAGCTCGGGTAGTTTTCAGGCTTATCAAATACATTCCTTCTACGATTCTTTATTATTTAAAAAACAAATCTTTACCTTATTTTTTCTCGCATAATTTCTTCTATTAGCAACCTAGAAAAATTTCATAATTTCGACGAAACTAATTTATTCGCAGAAAACAATATTTTATATTTTCATTTTTCTCAAAATTTACACATGGAATAAATGCTTTTCTTTTCACGTTAATTGAACGCAAATTAAATTTTCGTTATATTTTTCTTTAGGGAGCGACTTACTGCCTTCAAATTTATTCATTATCTTAAATTTAATAAAATATTGTATAGAAAAAAATTATATTTTTAAATTATTGGTTAAAAAAATTTATTTTAAAAACAATAAGAAACTATTGATTATGTCACTGCTGGTCTGTCGTATTTCTTTAGGTTTCTATTTTTACTTTTACGCGCGCCTTTTTGGGCGTGATTGGAATTAACTTTTGTTGTACCATTTGACCCCGACAGGTTATCATACGTAAATAATACGTTATTGTAATTCTAGTTGAAGTAAATGTAAACATTACGTTAAGAAAATGCAATTAATTAATCTGTAAATTTATTAACAGACTTTGAAACACAACTCTCTGAAAATATTGGATTTTAAAGACATTTTTAAGTCGATCTTCGAGTTTTTCTCTAAAGAAAAAAAAATACTTTTTTTTAATTATTTGACTCTTCTCATATTGTTATCAGAGGAAAAGAAAAGGAAAAATTCAAGAAATTCCTCGGTAAAAAGAAATTGAATTTTTCTGCAGAAATTCAAAAATTTTCATTTTTTTTCTGTAATAAATTTTTAAAAAATCGATCAATTTTCACCAATTTTTTGTTTGAAATTTTTTTTTCCATTTGAAAATTCAATTAAATTCAGTTCCACATTTTCTGTCAACCTTTGATGGTCGGAGAAAAAAGGAAACAAACGAAAATATCTTGTAAAATTCATCGTTTTTTCTTAAAGTTATTCAAGAATTTTTTTCTTTTTACATGACTATTTGCATCGACTCATATTACGAAAAATGAACATTTTTCTACCATTATATTCATTTGAATTCATATTGTGAAATCATTGAAAACATTTGCAAAAATTTCCAATCGAAAAATTATTCACATTAAAAATAAATAAAAAAATAAAAGAATTTCAATTTTATTTTGTTTACAGAAAAATAATTTTTTTTTTTTTTTAATCAATTTTGAAAATTTTCATTAAATTTTTTCCGTTGTTTTGAAAACAAATAAAGAATTTTTTTCGAGAAACAAAAATCTTGGGACCATTTTCAGATTTTTTCGGAAATTTGTGCTGAACCTTTTTCGGAAAAATAGAAAAAATTCCTTCCAAGTTGCAAAAATAAAAATATCTAAATTCATTACCACAAAAATCGAAAATTTCTTTTTCAGTTTTCACGGTTTGAAGAATTTGTCCATTTTGATTCCACATAAAGATTTCCGACATTCCACATTTTGTCCCCAACAAATTCCCTGTCTTGGGGTCAGCCCGAAGGAGAGGGGGAGAACCCGACTCTGGCGACTTCTGAAGTTGGATTCTTTTTATTTGAGTTCCTTCTTTAGAAAAACAAAGAATTTTTTTAAAACTGTAATCACAAACAAAAAGTTTTTCGTCCATTTGACACAAAGAATGAAATTCAATTTCTTTTGTGTCTATTATTTTTACTTTTTCTAAAAATGAAGAACTTTTATTTCGCGCCAAAACCAAAATTCTTCCCTTCGACACCGACCCTCTCGACCACAAAACACCACAAACAGCCAAAATATCATTGAAAAGACGACAAATGTCCTTGAGAAAGAATTTCTTTCCTTCGTTCTTAAAGAGACTTTGGTTGACGAATTCCCCAGTCTCGCCGAATTCTTTGATCAAATCGTTATTCCCATCGACAACAAAGACGTGATCGTCTTCGTCGCTGACGGCAAACGAATGAATCCACACGATCGAATCCTGCAGGCGGCTTTCGCTTTGCAATTTCAATTTCCCTGGGTGCCATGTCTCTATCGTGATGTCGACCATTTCTTTTTCAAGTTGTTCCAATGATCGTTGGCGCCATTCTGGAAAGGTCACCACAAAATGACCTTCCTCAACAGGAGTGAAAGATTCGTGGAGCCGCGAAGAAAGCTCCGCTCTCAGCGACTCTATCCTAGAAACAACCTCTTTGTTATCGTCGTCGGCGCCTACCAAACGTTGCAAATCGATGAGCCATTTTGCCGCCTTCTCCAAGAGGTTTTCTTTCTCTTGGACGGATTGCTTCCATTTGCTCTGTTCTTCAGTCGTCTTTCGTTCCATTTCGCAGCACAATTCTTCGGCCTTCTTCTGTGCCGCTTTCCTAAACGCATTAAATTCCTGCCAGACTTTTGAACTGTTAGATTCGCAATCGATTGATAATTGTTCAATCGATTGCTTCGTCCGTTCAATCTGCAGGTCGCGGACGCGTTTTTTCTCATTCTTCAAAGACGACGAAGCCATTTTTAGATTTCGTTCAGTCAAAATGAAATCTGAAAATGCAAAGACAAAAAAGTCTTTTAAAAAAAAAAGAGGTCAAAATTCAAAACCATAAAAATTCGATTTCTAAAACCGACAATAAAATGACCCGATATTTTTAGATTTTAGAATAGGTTAGTCCCCTATATCGCTAAAAAAAGTGGTATACCCTGGAGAAAAAAAGTCCCTAATTTGATAAAACAATTTTTAACGTGTAAATGTTTATATTAGTATTAAAGAGGAAAGACCAAAGTATTTTCTGAATATTTTTTCAGATTTTTTAATCCTTCCTATAATTTTAAAAATTTTATTTAAAAATTTTGTTTTTTCTTGGTTCAAAAAATGTTTGTAAATTCGGCCTTATTGGCCTTTTTGTCCGACTTTGTAACAAAATCAAAATTAGTTAGTTTAAAAATCCTGTAAAATTCAGTTACACCCTTATCTTTTGTTATTTTTGGAAAATTAGAAAATTTAAAGTATACTTAATGTAATTTGAAAGAAACATTACTTACTTTTTTATAAGAAAATTTTTTAAGAGAGACATTTCCAACAGTGGTGCTTGCTTTTGCGCGTGTTTGAGAGGTGTAAACTGATGTACGTCAAGGGAATTTATCGGACGGTAAGGCAGAAGTGATATATTTCGTTCTAGTTTTAAGTGAACCTGGTTAGTGTATAAAATACACTTCCAATTTTTTTTTTTTTTTTTACCTTACGTTTGAGGTTTGAGGGAGAGGGATATTAACCATTTTTATTTTTGGAAAATCAGAAAGCCTAAATCATAATCAAACAAAATATCAGGCATTAAAATTGAGTTTGAAAGGAAACAACTTTCCTTGGGGGGTCAAAATGCAACAAAGTTCATTGGTAATTTCAATTATATGGCCGGGGGGGGGCGGTAATTTGACACCTGGCCACGGAAATCTTTAGTAAAAGGCGAAAGTTTTATCTGCAATTCCTAACCAACAGAAACCAGGAGTGTCATTTTTTCTCAAAAAAAATAGCAGCGATAAGGAAAAATTAAGCCAAATTGACTTTGATATATTTAGGACAAAGGCCAGCCTGCTAGCAATATAAACGTTTTGTAAAAACCCACCACTCTCAGATAAGAACAAAGAGTGAAAAAAAGGGGGCAGTCAACACTGGGATCAACAATAATAATGGTTTGATGTGTTGTGTTTTGTTTTTTTAAGACCTGGGGTGATGACAGCAACACTTAGCAAATAACATTCTTTTTTTCGCCGCATGTTTTTCATATGACAAAAATAAACCAAGCGTTTTAAACAGGTGTATCAGTTATGATCAAAATATTTTTATATGAGAATCAAATCCATTGCGCTGTTTTCGTGTCTAAAATTGAATATAAAATAATAAAAAAAGGAAATATTTGCAGTTTGTCTCACACTGAAAGAAAAAGGAAAAGTTGTTTATATTTTAAAATTGAAAAGAAAATTTTGAAAATGTGGCGATATTCAGTCAGAAAACTTGACAAGCGTTGTTGTGCTGCTTACTGAACGAATGCAAAGCATTCAAAGGGTGAAAATGAGCGAAATCAAAAGAAACAAATGAGAAAGTGGTTATCGATGCAGAAATGAGAGGAAGATAGAAGAGTAATGAGAGAGAGAGAGAGAGAGACAGACAGACAGACAGACAGACAGAGACAGAGACAGAGACTCACCAATATGCTGCCTTCACAATCACTTTTAACATTAAGTTGTTAATTAAATTGCTTCAGTGTTTCTTTCACCGGACACGCTTTAAGAAATTTCACAAATGGCGGTTTTTTGTCGTCTGCTTACGAAACGATTTTTTTTTATACCGACAAAATTGAACACAATTTAAATAAAATGGTCCACTGATTATTAATTATTATTTATTTTTTTATGGGGTCATTTTTTGGCGCCTGTGAAGTATCTTTGTAGATTAGCATTAATTAGACTTTCAAGCCACGACGATTGTCAGAAAAAAGGGGGTCCTGTTTATAATATCGATAAAGTGTAAAAATAAAATCGATCTCTGACGTTTACACATTAGACATTTTTTTAAATGTTTATTATTTTATTACAAAAACTTTGTTTAATGAAGAAAAAAAGAAGAAACAGGAGGTTTGTTTTATTTTGCGCTTTTCTCGAGGAAAACACACGTTAATTTAGGAATTTCTTGCAAAACTCAAATAATTGTCGGATTTTAATAAAACTTTGAGGACTTATTCAGAAATGAATGAAATTATATTTGAATTTTTTTTTTTTTTTTTGTTAGAAAATCTTGTTAAAAAGAGATTTTTTTAACACGTTTCCACCCACTTACATATTTTCATGAAATTTCGAG
Source organism: Acanthosepion pharaonis (assembly GCA_903632075.3). Classification (NCBI taxonomy): domain Eukaryota; kingdom Metazoa; phylum Mollusca; class Cephalopoda; order Sepiida; family Sepiidae; genus Acanthosepion; species Acanthosepion pharaonis. Next base: position 1,118,421 of record CAHIKZ030001293.1, on the reverse strand, counting down.
AAATGAAATCTTTACGCGCGGGATTTGTTTTATTAGTTATAAACAGGACTCTTTATAGAAAGTAAATCACCAGTTTTTTTGTTGTTTTTTTGTTTTTTTTTGTTTTCTTTTTTGTAAAACAGTTACTGGTTTCATAGAAAATCTGCTTTGAATTATAAAAAAAATGTAAAAAAGTATGACATTAATTAGAAAAGCTTTAACCTGTTTTTGTAAATATGTTATATTAAGGACATTATTTTGTGAAGAAATAACATTTTTTCGATGAATAATGTATTTTTTACAATTTTTTTTCCATTTTTTAATTTTTTTTCATTAACTTCAAAAATCGTTTAAAATTCTTTATTGCTTTTAAGCACGTAATGCAATGATAACGTTAATGAAAAAGTAAATTTACGAATCGAAATTTGAAAAGCACATAACAGTCGTTTGTCCCCAAATATTTTTAAAATATTTTTTTTTTTAAATTTTATTGTAAAATACGTTCATAATTTCTACGTATGGAAATGTATACATGACATAATCCTTAAAACTTTAAACAATTATCTAATTAATAAAAAACTTTGAACAATTATCTAATTAAGAAAGTATGAAATAAAAAATAGATATTATATAACTGCTGAATAAAAATATTTGTATTTAAAAAGTACGAGTTAAGAACGAAAAACCTTGTTCGCTTACTTTGCAAAAATTGTCAATTTTGATCATCCATAGTAATCTGTCATCACCTCGTCACAATCGATTTCTTTGATAAATTCATTTCGTTAAGAAATGTTTGGATACAAATTTTTTTTGCTATAAGTTTGTTTCATATCAGATTAATTTAACTTTAAATTTTCTAATTTTACTCAAATAACATGTCAAAAATATATAAATTTATTTTAGGAAGAAGTTTAAAATCAAAATTTTGTTTTTGTTTACAAATTTCTTAAAATTTAAGAAAATGGCCGCTTTAAGAAAATTAAACAAAAATCGACATTCCAATCTATATAATTTCTCTCTGAAAGACATCAGAATATGTTACTTACTGTAAGTAATAAATTTAATGATTTAGCTTTCAATTAATAACAACATATTGAGACAAACTTTGTTTTTGTTGATTTATGAGCCTCATCGTGATATGCTGCTTTTTTACGTAACCTAATGGAGGTACCTAAATCCAATGAATTTTTTTAATCTACAAAAAATAATTCCACGCAAAAATGTCGCACTATTTTATTACAAATAGACCAATATATTTAAGTAGTGCCAAGAAGGAAATTAAGTTTTCGGAAATATTACAAACTGTCTAAAAACGAAGTAAAGGAAGAAGAAAGCAAAAGAAAACAAATTCGATGATTGAAAGAAAAGAAATAAGCAGACGACATAAATAAACAGAAATAAACGTCATCTTTAATCTTTCTGATATCATTAGAAAAACTTTATCAGAAATATTAACTAAAAACGAATTTATTTTACCACAAAATCCGAATCAGACATTTTTTAAAAATTATACGGAGAGAGAAAAAAAAGATAACAAGAAAAAATTTATTTCTAAATATGAATTCGTTTAAAAAATGAAAGTAGGAAAAGAGAAAATAAAATAAATGCAAGAATTCTCGTTGTATTGATGAAAACATTTCGATTATTTGAAAATCGATATGAAAATTCTGACTTACATTTGATTTTGTTTCGATTTCACTTCAGGGAAATTAGTTTTTCTTTGAATTTCGGAAACCAAAAAAAAAGTCTTCTTCTTGGTGTTGTTTCGCGCAAAGTGAATCCAGCGGGAAAACGCTGTGACGTCATTGGAGTTTAAGGCATTTCATTGGACGAGAATAATCACACCACTTGACTAAAGGGTGTTTCTGAAGATAAACAAGGGTGGGAAAGTATGGAGCGGGTAAGTGAAGGAGAAAAAGGTAAGGTATTATGAAAGAGTGGGAGGGGGGATTCTTCGTTTTTCTTTCTTTTCTTTTCAAATCGCTGGTGTCATTTGAATGGAAAGAATTAAACTATCTATCTATCTATCTATCTATCTATCTATATATATATATATATATATATATATATATATATATATATATATATTTAGTCTATTTCTATCTATCTATCGGCAGATATATATTGTTCTATTCATATCTATATATCGATATACAGATATATATATTTTAGTTTATCCATATCTATCTATCTATCTGTATTTATATTTATATCTATCTATCTATCTATTTATATATATATATATATATATATATATATATATATATATATATATATATATATATATATATACACAAAATATATATATATATATATATATATATATATTCTAAACAGATATACATATATATATATTAGTCCGTTCACCTCTGTCTATACTGTTACATATATATATATATTAGGCTATTCATGTATATCTATCTATCTATCTATCTATCTATCTATATTTATATTTATATCTATCTATCTATTAATCTGTCTACAGATTAATACACATACACACTAGCGCCCGGTTCATACTCCTACTTTCTAAAGCTCTTTTCGTTCTTTTTCACTGCCAGTAGACTCTTTTTTTAGAGTGAATTAATCAATTCACATATATATAAAACACACGGACAAGCACACACCCAATTTGACTGTGTCCGAAACAAGACACTGGAAGAATAATGCTTTTTCCTTCCACTCAGGCTGAACAGCCTCTACCCTGGTCTGAGTAATAATGTTGGAGACACGAAAAAAAAAAAAAAAGAAACGAAAACTTATCAACAAAAGACTGAAAATGAATTAAAATCTTGATAAAAATCTAATTTAGCCATGTTGCAAATATAAGTAACTTGAAATATAAATTAATGAATTCCATGTACTTTAATCTCTGAAAACAGCAAAAATAAGAAACATTAGAAATTTTAAATTCACAAAACCAAACACAACCATCATCTTAATTCCACGACTTACAAAAATTCATTGTTTTTCGTATGTGATTTTTAGCCTCTAGAGACAGATAAAGACACACACACACACACACACACACACACACACACAAAGCATATATATCCTATCTAAATTGCATATTAGACCCGGATATATATATTCGTTCCCCATGACGTGTCAATTGGATTCTCGAAGTTAAAAACAAGTTTAATGGCGTAGCAAAGTCTTATTAAGATGAAATGAAAATCATTGACCTTTCGTCATTCGTGACCCTTTAAAAACCTTTCACATCAATTATATTGAAAATGTTGTTGTCATCGAACAGTGGCATAATGATCGAGTTGATATTCTTATAAATTAAGATGACACAAGAGTTTTAAAACAATAATTTCTGTTCACTTTTACTACAGATCAAGTGGCACCAAGCCTCTGTAATTTCCATCAGTGCTGCTGCTATGATTATTATTATTATTGTTTATCTGTAGATTTGTTCTTCAGCCATTTGCCAAGACTTTAACGTATTTCTGTAAATTTGTCCAAAAGCAATAAAAACTAAAATGTTTTTCAATAAATATAAAATTTGAAAGCATTTGAAAGTTGAATCCATTTGGAACTTTAAAAAATTCACGTACACACTCACTTGTTATGTAATGTGATAAAAAATCAACAAATGCTTAAATATTAATTAGTGAAGGTTATTTAAGTTGAACTCTAGAATGCATTTTAAGAGTTAACATTAACTTTTTTTTTTCATATTAAAAAGCTGATAAGAATTTCGAAAGTAATTTCCTTAGGGCAGAAAAGAGAAAAATGAAACTCGTTTTTTGGTGGTCAAATTCGACAAATAAAAATTTAGGTCAATTTTTCCGCGACTAAAAATAAGCAAAAACAACTTCTTTCATTCTTTGATTTGAGGACAACGTTTTTGTAAATAATTTTATCGAAGGTCGAATCAAAAGAAATAAACAACAACAACAACAACAACAACAACATAATAATAATAATAGTAATAATAATAATAATAATAGCAGCAGCAGTGATAGACATTACAGTATCACTTGATCCATGGTTAAAATCAATAGAAAAAATTGTTTAGAACTCAACGCCTTTTACTAGTATTACTTATAGCTAGTATTACGACTACAAAAACAACAACTACTACTACTAAAGGGTGTTCCAATAACTTGAATTGATTTTAAATGTGAATTAAGTTTAAGCGTCTAATGATTTTTTTTTCTTTTTCTTTCAGATTTAACAACTTAAGTCTTTGGCAATTTCAATTAAGTTATCAAAGCCTATTACGAAAATGGACGTTCAAACAGAATTTAAATGAGAAATTCCCAGGTAGCATCATCTCTCGAAACAGCAAAGTCATTGGATACCACGATCGTGCAACTTGACGCCTTTATATTTCTTCTTAGGGGTCATTTCAAAAGTAAGGTCTATGTCAACAAGCCAACAACAATTCAACAGCTGAAGGATGAGATAATGTCATTTTGGTGAGATCGAGGTGCAACTATACAAAGACGTTATCAAAAATTTTGACCATCGCGTTTACTTGAGTGCTTTTGAGAGTGGTCAGAAGAATCAAGCCAACCCTTAACTCCACTTTCCTGCATGTCTCATCTCGCACCATAACTCCATGTGTGGTGTTTATCTCTATCTCTTCCTTCTAGCACTTTCTCAGCATCAAACTTCAGCTCACTCCAAGTGCTGGCTCACCGGCCTTGTGATGAATCCAAACATCTTTCAAGATACGTAGGCGAATTTCCAGTAATTAATCTTTCTTCATCAGCTGTGATTTCCGAAATCCAGGGACATATTTGTAGCCCATCTAGGTGTCCCCAACAGCCAATCTCAAGAGTTGTTTTGTGTGTCAAGAAAAAGATAAATATTCACCATCTTTTTAGTAATAAAAAAAAAATCTTTCTCTGTTTATGTGTTTCTCGTTCGGCAATAACACACAACCTTTTTGCCTATGGTGACTCCAAGCCAATAATTAATTTTTCCTTATTACTTGTATCCAAAGAGACCTGAATTAATGTCAGTTAAAATATTTGACGAATGTCACCTAAATTAAAATGAACGAAGCCATCAGGCTAATATCTATTTTCGTAGAGTTAATTTTCTTCTGATTGGCTGATTCAAACCAAATGATTTTCCTGGCCTTTTGTCCAGAAGAATCTTAAATGTTATTTCGGTGATCACCCGGCTTTCTTTATCGACAGCATATGTTTTTTTTTAATTATTTGATATCTTCAACGATAAATTAATTGTTCTTTCATATCGGTAGGAAGTGGGGAAGAGCGGGTAGTGTTGCTTTTTTTCAACTCATTGAATTCCGTTTCATTAAATTTGAGTTCGATTCTCCTTGGAACTTTTGGGAGTTCATTTCTTTTGAAACATAATTTTTCAACGCTTCGTTTTTAATTTTCTCAATTTTTCAATGCTTTTTCGAGCGAATTTAGATTTGTCTTCTTCCTTTTTCTTTTCTTTCCTTTTTTTACTTTCATTAACCCCCTGAGGTCCTTGCGTCAGAAACGTTAAAATGTATTTTTCCAAATTAAAAATCGTTACTGAAGCTTTTATTTTAAATTTAATTTCAAGCTAATAATTTAAATTTAATATTTCCAATAAGCAAAATTATATGTTGTAATTCAAATTGAATTTAAAAAGAAATGGAATGATTTTCTTTATTATCAGTAAGAAAGGTAAAATCTGTTAACACAACGCAATTCTCTTTATTAAAAAAATCTTTCAAAAATAAAATCAACTTTTCTGAACTTATATTTCAGGGAGACTAATCGATTTAAAGTTTAATTAAACCGTTTTGAAACAAATATTTCTTACTTTTAATTTGAAAAATTCTTAACAAGCATTTTTTTTTACCACATAATTGGGTATTTTTACGAGATGTTGACAACTCTCTCGATAGACTTATGTTTGGGAATTTTACTCAGGGAGACAAGGACTAATAAGTATTTGACGAATATAACGTAAACACCTTCTTTATATAATATTTGAACTCCCTAATAGTCTTTAAAATTTATGAAATATTCGAAATAATCTAATATTTTAATGAATTTTTTTTTGGCTTTCATCAATGAAATTTAGAGGCAGGTTTTTTAATATTTTATTTTTTTTTAAATCATTTAATTTCATGAAAGGCGATAATGCCACTAAGATGCAATGTGTTACGAATATTTAAAAGAAGGAGCCAGAAATCCAACCCCAAACAGAAAAAAAGGTTTTAACTTCTATTTCTGTTCAAAAGACGGGAAAAGAGTGTGTATCGGGCGATTTCTTGCGAAATTTGGAGGTACCTATGTTAAAAGATTTCAAAACTAGAAATCCCGTTTCACTAATGAGAATTTTGTATTTTATGAGGAATTCTATTTGTATAGTTCAGTATTTCATTGGAAATCCTTAATAATAAAAAGAATAAACGTAATTCTGTGACGTCTTTTTTTTGTCTCTATTATGAAATTTATCTTGTTTTAACTAATTTTGAACTAAGACATTGTTAATTATTTTGCTTCAGTCTCGTACCATTTACTCTGATTTTCTTTTTGTTTGTAAGCAAACCCACGGACATAACCAATTATGAATTGGGATGCCTTTGTTGTTGGAGTATATAAAATTTACAATGTCTGTCTATATTTCTGAGATGAGGTATTATGTACATTATTTACATTATTCGGACTATTGTCCTCATCTTTGTCGCCATATTTATCACAACGTTTCGGTCGTTGTACGCTCCGGCCTTCTTCAGATGGTTGTAATGTCGAACTGAACCCTAGACCGTTCTAGTTCCACGTGCCATGTTTGATGGATGTCAGTTATCAGTTATCTCCTGTTAATTTCCCTCTGAAAGTTCTCCACTGCCTTAACCGAGTATTGAACTCACATTCTTTGGGTCCTGTCACTGGATCTAACCAACGCCCTTTATCCACTGTGCCATGTGTCCTTAAGGAATTTCTGGGTATTATAAACCTAATGTCATCAGCAACCATTTTTACCAGAGCTCATATTGCAACTAACAGGTCTAACATAAAACTGGAGAGACTGGCGATTGGATCCCTACAGAGGAACGAAAACATCATCATACTACCGGCTGACAAAGGTAATGCGACTGTAGTGATGGACAAATCAGATTATACAAGAAAGCTGGAAGACCTCATTAGCAATGGTAGCTACAGCAAAGTGAAAAAGGGATCCTATGAAAACAGAACGCAAACTGTCACAGATCCTAATCAAGAACAAGGATCACTTCGCACCTAAGATGTATAGGCAGTTATCGCAGCGTTATACCAAGCTACCTCACATATACGGTCTCCCTAAGGTTCACAAAGACGGCATTCTGCTCAGGCCGATTGTTAATTGCCAAGGCTCTGTGTGCCACCCTCTGAGTCACTTCTTTATAGATATAATTGACCTATTGATCGGAAGTCTCCTTCATATGTCCGAAACTCCGCCCACTTCGTGGAAATAATTGAAGATGCTCCCATCCTATCCAACCAGATGGTGAGCTTGGACGTGATGAGTTTGTTCACCAAGGTACTCACGGAGGAGGCACTCTCAGTAGTCAGATATACCTCTGACTCTTCCCAAGAGGAACGGACCAGTATTCCAATAGATAATCTGATGGAGCTGTTGACTTTCTGTACACAAACAACATACTTCGGAATGGGGTCACACATATATCGACAGGATGAGGGCTTAGCAATGGGCTCGCCATTATCACTAGCAATGGCGAATATATACATGGAATACTTTGAGGAAATGGCATTTGAATCTATATCTCTAAAGCCAACTATATGGTTAAGGTACGTAGATGACACCTTCATACTTTGGCCACACCAGGAAGATGTTCAGGTTCTACTGGACCATGTGAACTCAATAAGACCTTCGATACAGTTCACAATGGAGAAAGAGAGTAACAACACACTTCCATTCCTGGATGTTCTAATATCTCGAACATAGCATGGGTTTAAGACATCCGTATACCGCAAACCGACATTCACTGGACAGAACCTCAATTTCAACTCCCACCATCCATACAGTGTAAAGAAAGGGATCGTTCGTTGCTTACAACACCGAGAAAAAGTCATAAGTGGCGATCCAGAGACGTTAGATAAAGAATTGGTCAGTATAAGTAGTACCCTACAACGTAACAACTACCCTGGGTACATGGCAGCAGCCCCACAAAACTGGGATAGGCGTGTACAAGAGGAGGAGGAAAACAACACTCAGAAAACAGTCTGCCTGCCTTATGTGAAGGGGTTATCAGAGAAATGATACCTTCAAAAAGTTAATGATACCTTCAAAAAGTTAACACCTTCTCAGGTGTTTATTTTGTCCGCTGTTAAAGAGTTTTGCCAAGATTGAAGATAGTTTTAGGCCAATGTTCTTGAGAACAACTACATAGATTTTATCTGGACCAGTAGCCGTCGTAGAAGGAATTACAAGCCTGAAAACTACCCGAGTTGAGATAGAAATATCACAATGCTTGTTCTCTGTCAGGTGAAGAAAGTTAGTAATGACCCATATAGTTTAACATGGTGAGGGAGGAAAAAGTTCATTGCAAGAAGCTTAGCTTAACCTGACTATGATTAGATAACCACAGGGTCATTTATAATTGACAATTTCCTTCTATTGAGAATTGCACTTTCGATCTTCCAGAAGTCGGTGGATTTAAGTATTTTTTGTTTTCTACTTTGGACCTCCTGCACATAACTGTTCCTTGCATTTTCAAAGACTCTCTTGAAGTGATTGCGTCTAGTTCTGAATGAGCCAAGGGTTCTGCTACACCGTTCCACCTAATAGCGACGGTAATAATGGTTGCGGTGGGCTATGGCCGAAGTACATCTAAACTTTGAATTCATTTTCTGTTCATTACAGAAAATTGACGTTATAGAAAGAGCGAAAAAATATGCCTGAAGAGAAAAAAAATCAAGTGCTTGTGGTGTATGCATGCGTGTGTATGCTTGTGTGTATGCTTGTGTGTGTGCGTGTTCTTCCTAGGGTGTGTTTGTATTTGTCACGAAAATTAGCAGATTTCAAGTTAAATCTGATTTGAAACAAAAATTTATTTATTTATAGAATAAAATGTCGTATACAGCATTTTTTTAACAACAGTATCTTGTTTTCCTGACGTGTTAATCGATTGATTGGCAGTCGAAGATATTGAAAAGCTAAGTTTATGGTTAACCAGAAAAACATAAATTTACGAAATTCAAGTGATCACTTTCTTTTGGATTTTTAACTAATTGGTAATTTTTTATAGTTAAAAAAGAATAAAGTTAAAAAAGTAAAAAAGTAAAATACTAAAAAATAAAAAAGATTTTTTATAAGATAACAGTAAAAGCAAAAATAATTTGAAAGGAAATTACAAAATGATACGTAAATTAAGAAAAATTTAATTTAAGTTAAAGTAAAAATGATTTTTTTTTAGTAGAATTATATTGGATTTTGTCTCCAGGTTACTTAATTGAAGTATGACCGACAATAAAATAAATACATAAAATATATTTAGTGAAATAGGAATTAAAAAAAAAAGTAAAAGGGGTGATTTGCAAAGTTGGTTGGAGACGTAAACACGATGAAAGACAGAAATGTAAATGAAAGAATTGCACACGGCCTGATTTTTGTGGAGATGACAAATCTTAAAACACATAGCGGACATCCATACTTATGAAAATGGAAATGTTTCTACGCTAAAAAAAATAGTTTAAAATTATTTTTAAAATATTGGGGCTAAACGACCTCTAATAAGTTTTTCAATTTTTGATTCTTAAATATAGTTTCCATTTAATTACAATATCGCCTAAAGGAATGAAAGTAATGCAGAATTTTAGACGATTTTTAAATTATTATAAATTACTATAATTAAAATTTTAAAAAATGAAAACAGCTCTTGTAAAAATTCATTACACATCGAATATTTTTTCTTAGGCCAGTAGTATCCTTAATACATCTTATTTATTAAATCAATTAAAATCTTGTCTAATTAAATAATGTCATAATTTTATTGCTTTTTTAGTTTACGATTCATAGCCAATTTTCGGTAACTGGTGGTCCTGTTTGAAAAAAGAAATGGGATCATTTACATTCTCCAACGAATCCTAATTTTTAATAATGAAAAAAAATATTGCAAAGAAAATTTAATTTCTCGAAATTTCATGAAATTAAGTAAGTGGGGATAACAAATGTAAAAAAAAAAGCTTTACCAAGATTTTCTAAAAGAAAATTTTCAAAAATAATTTATTTGTGAATAAGTCTTGAAAGTTTCATTAAATTCTGGTAATTATTTGATTTTTGAAAGAATTTCCAATTCCAAATATATTCCAACAGGAAAAAAGCGCAATAAAACTAATCGTAAATATTACGTGGACTTCTAACGCAAAAGAAAAACACAAGATAATTAACCAAAATTTCGAACCTTCTAGAAAGGATTAAAAAATTTAATAAAATAATTAAAAATATACTTTGGTCTTTCCTCTTAATTTTGACCATAAATCATTGTTTTTCATTAAGTTTGGGGCTTTTTTTGTCAGGTGATGTTGATTTTGAGCGAAAACGTGGAGATACCCAGAACCCAGAGAAAGCCACTTCCCACGACTTCTACCATTGTCCTCAGTTGCGACCGTTCTGGGAATATGTTGGTCAGTTGGCGGCTCGTATCGATTCCAATCAACTTGTGGCCATTGATCTCGCATGCGTGGGCGATAATTTGTAGCCCCCGTTTTCTGCGGTGAAACGGATTGTTTTCCTAACGTTGCTAGCCGTGCCATGAATGGTGGTGTGGACATCACCGATGGGGGGGGGGATCTTGCTATATGAAAGCTATTCTCATCAGGATCTGGTCGGATTATTTGGGTATCAGCTCAAGATGAAGATCAGAAATGATAAAAAGCGTTTGTTATCAACAGATTTAAGTGAAATTGTGACGAGCCTGCTTCGCGTAAACGGAGTAGTCTTCATTTTCTTTTTTTAAGTCCCTTTGTCGCAACAGGAGTTAGAGTTATCAATATATATATATATATATATATATATATATATATATATATATATATATATATATATACATATATATATACATATATATATATATATATATATATATATATATATATATATATATATATATATATATATATATATATATATCAATTCCAGGCGGAATCAGAAGTCTGCTCACTGCAGATTACCGATGCTCTCAAACTGAACGCCTTCTATTCTTAGTGTTCAATCTCCTCGACATAATACCAGCCCATTTGATGTAGCTTAATATTTTGTTTAAAAAATGCGTACAACCAAAATTGATTTTTTTTCTGAAATGAAAGCAAAAAAATCGCTTTTGAAATTTTGCCATAAATGAGGGAAGAGATTTTATTAAAGTTTTAGGAAATATTTTTGTGTCGTATGTTTCACCCCACTTTTTATGTACTTTGTAATTTCTTAGTGGGTGGATCTCAGTTCGTCTAGTATTTTTAGTTAGACAAGGAAAAATCCCAGAAGATTTTATTTCAGTAAAAAAAAAAAATTGTCCAATATCAAATGTGAACATATGGAACTTCGGCTGGTATTTTTCCAAAATAAATTCAATAAAACACAAAACATTTTTTGAGAATTGGTGCTTGCACAATTTAATAAAACACGTTATTTTCCTTCCGATTGGGCAAAATAAATCTACATTTAATATTAATTTAAAAAAAAATGACTTGTTATTTTACAGTGCGATGTTGAAATTCCCTCCGTTGCCGTTCGTTGTTAGAATTCCTTTTTTCAAATTAAGACAGATTTGAAGATTCAAAAAATGTCAAATTTAATGCCATTTTTGAGAGTGAAACTTTTTAAATAGAATTTTAGTTTTTTTCCATTTAGCAACTATTAGTTTATTTTTGCTATGGATACGCAAAAATGATATAATTCTTATATCACGAATTGACTGACTACTATTCAATATCAGAAGGGTGTTATCGAATTTCATATCTCCTGTTCAGTTAGTTTCTGTGTAATTAATGCAGTTTTTCCGATCCATCGTTACGGGTGGTTGTTTATTCGCATATTTCTGTTTCTCTACATTTATTTACAGATTCTTGTATAGAAGAAGAAACAATACTAACTTCAGTCATTAAATGTAAATTGTTCTTTTAATTCTTTATAATTTAAAAAACAAATCTTTGGTTTATTTTTTCCTGCATAATTTCCTCTACTAAACTAATTCATTAACAGAAAATATCGTATATTGTCATTTTTCTCAAATTTAGACCTGGAATAAATGATTTTCTTTTCACGTTAATTGAACGTAAATTGCAATTACGTTATATTTTTCTTTAGGGAGCGACTTAATGCCTTCAAATGTATTCATTATCCTAATTTTAATAAAAGTGTAGAGAATAAAAAAAAAAACTTGTATTCTTAAACTATTGGTTAAAGAAAATCTATTTTAAAAAATAATAAGAAACTATTGATTATGGCACTTCTGGTTTGCCGTATTTAGATTTTATTTTTACTTTTTTGCGCGCTTTTTTTTACTTTAATTGGAATTAATTTTTGTTGTACCCTTTGACCCCGACAGGTTACCGGTCGCAAATAATACGTTATTGTAATTCTAGTTGAAGTAAATGTAAACATTACGTTAAGAAAATCCAATTAATCTGTAAATTTACTAATAGACTTTGAAACCCATCTCTCTGAAAATATTGTATTTTAAAGACATTTTTAAATTTGTTACTTCCATCTTTCGTGTATAATAGCCGTTCGATGAATGAATAAGTGACGAAAAAAGTGCCAAACTTGTAAAAATGCCTAAGTTTATTTATATCAGGAAATTAATTTTTTCTTTTAATTCATATTAGCTTTTTAGGCCATTATTTTTCAAATAGAATCAAAATTTAAATTTAAAGAAGTATTTAAAATGCGTTATTTGTTTTTTGTGTTTTTTATTTTTAGAAAGTTTAATATTGAAATTTAAAAACAATTATTTCATTTTTTGGCACTTTTCAGATAATTTTTCCTGGTTTTTCAATTCCATTTTTCGACTTTTCTCTCCAAATATAAAAAAAAAAAAAAAAAGAAAAGAAAAGAAAAAAAATGATTGTTTTGCATCAACAAATGACAGGAGAAAGCAAACAATTTAGGACGAATTTTTCGACTCCATTTATCGAAATTGAAAACACAAATATCAATAAATAATCAGGAGTTAGATTGATAATATATTTATTAATGAGTTTCCGATAATTTTATTTATTGATTTGAATAGAAAGAGAAAAACAAAAGGTATTTAAAACCCCATATAAAGGGTCAATTCAAGAAGAATAGCTAAAGGAATTAATCAGAGTTATTTCCCTTTGACTATTTTGAGATTAAGTTTCCTTTATGTTGCTTTCCTTCGGATATCGAAAAAAAGAGAAAGAGAGAAGAAGAGAGAGAAAACAAGGAAAAGATAAAAATAATTCAGGGGAGAGAAAGGGAAGTTAGCATTGTGGTGGTCGGGGCGGGGGGAGTCAGTGAAAAAGAAAATATTTGTCATTAATTTATTTTCATGGGAATTTCTTGATAATTGTTAATGATGATGATGATAATGATAACGATGATGATGCTATCACGTCGATATTTTTTCCCTTCATTTTAATAAAAATGATAATAATATTAATAACAATTTTAATAATAATAATAACGACGATGTTTTCTCTCTCTCTTTCTTTTTTGTCGCTTCAGGACATAATCTTCCGGTCAGAATAGAATGGACTGTCATTTTAATTCCAATCTACCCTTCTATTTTGAATCTAAAAGTAAGGGGTTGTGGATCTCCACAAACTCCTTTCCTTTTTCCAATATTTGTGAAATGTCATTCAATCTTTTTGTTATGGAGTGGTTTCTCAATGTCTTTTCCCTTGACTAGTCGCCATTCAAGACTAGAGAAGCCAGTTTACCCTACTATTTATTTCAGTTGAATCCAAAACATATTCTTTAAAATAAATCAAACATGAATTAATCGCAAACTAAAATAATATAAATAATTAGATGAAAAAAACAAAAACCAATTCAACAACCATATTGAGTGACTTTCATTTCTTCGACATTAAATGACATCCCTTAGCATCGGCCATAATTTACCGTGACTTTCAGTTAACCTGATGTCTATTTATAAGCGATGTGCCCAATTGTCATCAACAACCTTCCCGATGTCATCCGTTTTCAAGCCGGTCTCTATGCTGATGTCACAACTATTTACTCTTGTCTTATTGGTAAGTCTGGTCGCTTCAATAAAGTGAAATTGGCAACTCATCTCACAAAATACCTAAAATCTTTTGTTAACTGCGCTTATGTGTTACCGTAAATTCTGTGCGAACAGTTCCTTTCATTGGTAACATTAGACAGCTACACACAAACAATACCAACATACTAGTAAAATCGAATAGTCAAAACAAACTTATGATCCTTGAAAGAAAAGTCTCTTGCAACAAAAACTACGATGTCTCTAAATAAAAGTAATAATAATTTAAGATGCCGCCGCCTTTTCCAATGTATTTATCAACAGACACACAGACATCACGTACGTCGCCTCCATCATAAGACTCTTTACACACGTCACAACACTCACCAGTTCTATGAAATTCAACATTTCTTTCTACCTATCCTGATGATGACTTATCAAAGTTGAAACATTTGAACCATATTTCTCTTATTTTTCTTCCAATCTGAACTTTGGACAATTTCTGACGGAATTTCTTCCTTGTCTTTGAAGGATTATTTGTCATTTGGAAAAGTCAATCATTAAAATTAATCAACCAAAAATATGTTGTCTTTAATAACGTTTGACTTGAAGATTTGCTGCCTAAATCCACAATGTGTGTCTGTGTAAAATACAGGCACACTTCAAATATGTGTAGAAAACTTAAATAACATTTATATATATATATATATATATATATATATATGACTGCTTATTGCAACTTCTCAAAACTGGATATCTTCTGTCCTTTGTGTTCAATCACCTCACTATAATACCAGTCAGTTGGGTTCAGTTTAATATTTTTTTGATAGAAAGAAAATGCATTAATAAAACTGTATGGCTACGACTCAGATCTATTTTTATCTATTTCCTTATTCAATTTCATCTCTCTGCCATATATAATGGATTTAAGGCTCTCCACAGCTTCCTCTTCTTTGATTACCTGAACTGTGAATAAGTTCAACTTAATTAGAAATCTAATTCCGTTTTTTTTTTTAATGTTTTTCCCTTGAACTGCTGAGCTTTCAGTTTGCGGTCATCGAAAAATGGCAGACTTGGTTGGTCTTTGATAAACATAAGCAAATATAGAGAGAGGGAAAAAGTTGCGGGTGAAGGAGAGGGTAAAGAAAATAAAGAAGAGAGGAGAAAACAATTTAAGGTAGAGGAAGAAAGGGAGGGATGAAATTTAGAAGGGGGAGGAGAGGGTCTGTGAAAAAGAAAGGATTTTAACAATATTATTTCATCTGATTTTATTCTGATATTAATTTATATTATTATTAATGATGATGATATCACGACTAGATTTTCTTGTTCTCTTCCTTTTTAATCCAAACTTTTTAATGGTGATGATGATGAGGATGATTCTGTTGTTGTTGTTGTCCCGAGTCCATTTTTTTTCACTCACTGTTGCTTTTAACTCCCCCGCCGACCAACCACCGCCTCCCGGACGTGATCTTTCGTCCGTTATAGTCATATCGACCTACCGTCCCAGTCGGAACTCAAGAAGAGTAAGCAGTTTTAAAATTTCCCCGCCAATGTCAGTCTTAAAAAGAACCCTTTTTTTCCCTGAGGCATCAATAATCGGTGACTCCCATCCCGACCAATTCTTAAGTCGATCTTCGAGTTTTTCTCGAAAGAAAGAAAAAAAAAAAAAAAAAAAACTTTTTTTTTTTTTAATTATTTGACTCTTCTCATATTGTTATCAGACGAAAAGAAAAGGAAAAATTCAAGAATAGCCTCGCTAAAAAGAAATTGAATTTTTCTGCAGAAATTCAAAAATTTATTTTTTTTCTGTAATAAATTTTTAAAAAAAATCAATCAATTTTCACGAATTTCTTGTTTAATTTTTTTTTTTTTTCCATTTGAAAATTCAATCAAATTCAGTTCCACATTTTCTGTCAACCTTTGATGGTCGGAGAAAAAAGGAAACAAACGAAAATATCTTGTAAAATTCATCGTTTTTTCTTAAAGTTATTCAAGAATTTTTTTCTTTTTACATGACTATTTGCATCGACTCATATTACGAAAAATGAACATTTTTCTACCATTATATTCATTTGAATTCATATTGTGAAATCATTGAAAACATTTACAAAAATTTCCAATCGAAAAATTATTCACATTAAAAATAAATAAAAAAATAAAAGAATTTCAATTTTATTTTGTTTAGTTTACAGAAAAATAAATTTCATTTTTTTTTAATCAATTTTGAATATTTTCATTAAATTTTTTCCGTTGTTTTGAAAACAAATAAAGAATTTTTTTCGAGAAACAAAAATCCTGGGACCATTTCCAGATTTTTTCGGAAATTTGTGCTGAACCTTTTTCGGAAAAATAGAAAAAATTCCTTCCAAGTTGCAAAAATAAAAATGTCCAAATTCATTACCACAAAAATCGAAAATTTCTTTTTCAGTTTTCACGGTTTGAAGAATTTGTCCATTTTGATTCCACACAAAGAATTCCGACATTCCACATTTTGTCCCCAACAAATTCCCTGTCATGGGGTCAGCACGAAGGAGAGGGGGAGAACCCGACTCTGGCGACTTCTGAAGTTGGATTCTTTTTATTTGAGTTCCTTCTTTAGAAAAACAAAGAATTTTTTTTAAACTGTAATCACAAACAAAAAGTTTTTCGTCCATTTGACACAAAGAATGAAATTCAATTTCTTTTGTGTCTATTATTTTTACTTTTTCTAAAAATGAAGGACTTTTATTTCGCGCCAAAACCAAAATTCTTCCCTTCGACACCGACCCTCTCGACCACAAAACACCACAAACAGCCAAAATATCATTGAAAAGACGACAAATGTCCTTGAGAAAGAATTTCTTTCCTTCATTCTTAAAGAGACTTTGGTTGACGAATTCCCCAGTCTCGCCGAATTCTTTGATCAAATCGTTACTCCCATCGACAACAAAGACGTGATCGTCTTCGTCGCTGACGGCAAACGAATGAATCCACACGATCGAATCCTGCAGGCGGAGTTCGCTTTGCAGTTTCAATTTCCCTGGGTGCCATGTCTCTATCGTGATGTCGACCATTTCTTTTTCAAGTTGTTGCAATGATCGTTGGCGCCATTCTGGAAAGGTCACCACAAAATGACCTTCCTCAACAGGAGCGAAAGATTCGTGGAGCCGCAAAAAAAGCTCCGCTCTCAGCGACTCTATCCTAGAAACAACCTCTTTTTTATCGTCGTCGGTGTCTACCAAATCGACGAGCCATTTTTCCGCCTTCTCCACGAGGTTTTCTTTCTCTTGGACGGATTGCTTCCATTTGCTCTGTTCTTCAGTCGTCTTTCGTTTCATTTCGCAGCACAATTCTTCGGCCTTCTTCTTTGCCGCTTTCGTAACCGCATTAAATTCCTGCCAGACTTTTGAACAGTTAGATTCGCAATCGATTGATAATTGTTCAATCGATTGCTTCGTCCGTTCAATCTGCAGGTCGCGAACGCGTTTTTTCTCATTCTTCAAAGACGACGAAGCCATTTTTAGATTTCGTTCAGTCAAAATGAAATCTGAAAATGCAAAGACAAAAAAGTCTTTTTAGAAAAAAAAAAAAAAAAAAAAAAAACAAGAAAAGGTCAAAGTTCAAAACCATAAAAAGTTGATTTAAACCGAAAATAAAATGAACCGAATTTTTTAGATTTTTACAAGAAAAACAAATCGATTTCCTGAGAAATTTGTTTTCTTCTAAAATCACAAATAAATGAAGACGAAGGTGAATGAAAATATGAGAGTGTGGGGAATGAAAGAAAATAGCGAGAGAGAAAATAATATATATATATATATATATATATATATATATATATATATATATAGAGAGAGAGAGAGAGAGAGAGAAAAAGGGGGTGAGATGAAATACAGAGTGTGTCAGAAAGAAATCGAAAGAAACAAATGAGAAAGTGGTTATTGATGCAGAAATGAGAGAGAGAGAGAGAGAGAGAGACTCTCCAATTTGCTGCCTTCACAATCACTTTTAACATTCAGTTATTAATTAAATTGCTTCAGTGTTTCTTTCACTGGACACGCTTTAAGAAATTTCAAAATGGCGGTTTTTTTTGTCGTCTGCTTACGAAACGATTTTTTTTTTTATACCGACAAAATTGAACACAATTTAAATAAAATGGTCCACTCATTATTAATTATTATTTATTTTTTTATGGGGTCATTTTTGGCGCCTGTGAAGTATCTTTGTAGATTAGCATTAATTAGACTTTCAAGCCACGACGATTGTCAGAAAAAATAGGGTCCTGTTTATAATATCGATAAAGTGTAAAATCGATCCCTGACTTTTACACATTTTTTAAATGTTTATTTTAATACAAAAACTTCGTTTAATGAAGAAAAAAAGAAACAGAAGTTTTTGTATGGAAAAAGTTACATAAATTAATCAGGTCTGCATTTGTTTATTCTTCAAAGGATTATATTTCTCTCCGCAAAAGTAAAAAATTATGCAGATATCTCTGATGGAGGAAGTGTTTCAAACATAACATTTGTAAATAACAATTTAAGTCCAACAATTCTTCCAAAGTCAGGGACCGATTTTATACGATATTATTATTATAAACAAGACCCTCACTTTATAAATCGAAAAAAAAAAAAAAAAAATGTATCATTTTTCCATTCTGAAAATAATCGTCGTCGTTTGAAGAAAATGCAATGAATTTTCTACAAAAATTAATTCTCTCCCCCAAAAATGTTCACTATTTTAATAAAAATGGACCAATATATTAAAATAGTTTCAAGAAGTGAATTAAGTTTTCGGAAATATTACAAATTGTCTACAATCGAAATAAAAAAGAAGGAAAAAAGCAAATTCGATGATTGAAAAGAAAAGAAATAAGCAGACGACATAAATAAACATAAATAAACGTCATCTTTAATCTTTCTGATATCATTGGAAAGACTTTATCAGAAATATTAACTAAAAACGAATTTATTTTAGCACAGAATCCGGATCAGACATTTTCTATAAATTGTATGAATAGAAGAAAAATAAAAAGTAAGAAGAAGAAAAAGTTTATCTCTATGAATGAGGTTAAAAAAAGGAAAAATAAAAGCAGTAATTCTCGTTGTATTGATGAAAACATTTCGATTATTTGGAAATCGATATAAAAATTCTGACTTACATTTGATTTTGTTTCGATTTCACTTCAGGGAAATTAGTTTTTCTTCAAATTCGGGAGACAAAAAAAAATGAGGTCTTATGTTGTTTCACACAAAGTGAATTGAGCGAGAAGGCGCTGTGACGTCATTGGATATAAGGCATTTCATTGGTCGAGAATAATTACATGACTGGACCAAAAGATAACAAGAGAGGGAAAGTATGGAGGGAGAAGTGGAGGAGAAAAAGGTAAGCTATTATGAAAGAGTGGGAGAAGGGATCTTCGTTTTTCTTTCTTTTCAAATCGCTGACGTCATTTGAATGGAAAGAATTAAAATTATCAATCAATCTCTCTCTCTCTCTCTCTATATATATATATATAGTCTATTTCTATCTATCTATCGACAAGAGATTCGGTCATGGCGGGGATTGTTAGAGACGCCTTCACTAGCCTCACAATCAGTCCCCCCATCTCGCGGGCCGAGCGCTATTGTAGGCCCCGGGAGGAATCGGATTTCATTCGCGAGTGTCGGTGGCCGTCCCTCGGTCCAGTGACCTTTCTCGGCCTAGGAAGGTATTCTATCGTTCGCTAGTGGAGAGGGTCGCGAAGGATCCCCTACGCAAGGATCTCGATATGTCGGAGGATGAGCTTCGCTCTCACTGGTCTTGGGCGCCAGCGGCGGATTACCTCAGTAACCCTGAGTTTTCGCTTACCTGGCGACTGGCTCGGAATCAGCTGCCTCTCAACGACATGGCCTTCATATGGGGCTTGGCGGATTTGCCAGACTGCGATCGGTGTGGCCTTGGTCTGAAGGAAACGTCTTCGCACGCCTTCTTCCATTGCCCCCGGGTCCGCCCCTTATGGGACCATGTCGGCGAGCTGACGGCTCGTCTCGCTCCCGAAAAGCTCGTGCCCATGGATCGCGCATACGCGTGTGACAATGTGTCGCCCCCGTACTCCGGGGTGAAACGGATGGTGTTTCTCACGCTGCTAGCCACGGCCCGAATGGTGATATGGACGACGCGACAGGATGAAGTCTTGCGAGGTATCCGTCTTTCTCATCAGGATCTGAATCGATTCTTTGAGCATCAGCTCAAGATGAAGATCAGAACTGATAGAAAACGCTTGCATTCGACAGTCTTCAGCGAAAGGTGGGTGACTGAGGCGAGCTTGGTTCGTGTGAACGGGGCTAGCCTTGATTTTCTGTTTTAGGTCAAGCCTACGCTACATCGGGGTGGCTTCCTGTGGTGCCCTCCCCTTGGTTAGGCTAGACACGCTTTGGTGTACCTAGTTAGTGCGAGTAAGTGTTGCTCTCGGCCTGCCCCCGGGCCACATCTTTTAGTTATGATCCAGCCTGAGATTCCCAACCTCCCCAGTTTGTTTTTTGGCCCCCCACTTTTCTATCTCGACTGGGTCAGCCTTATACTTTCCCATGCCCGTATGATTTTTTTTTTATCACCTTTTCCCACTCCCTTAGCGAGAGAGAGCTGCTTGATTTTAAACCATGGGCAGAATACAGTGGCCTCCCTGCCTTTTGAGGGTTGGACAGGCCCTACTAACATCAGTTATGTTTAATTTGATTTGTGTTAATATACTTTTGTTCGATATTGGGGTCATCTCCCTCCCCCTCTCATCGTTTCACCATAGAATTTTGTAAATAGGTGTTAGTATCATTAAATTATTAAGACACGGGGCGCGTTTTGTAGGTCTCCCTAGAGTGGATGCGGTATTATGGTGCATGGAGGATCGATTGGTGACGGACGAGTTCTTATGGTGAATGAGTAAATTGTAATGTCTGAATGGGTCGTGAATCAAATTAGCTAGGTATAAGATAGTTAGTGAAGACCAGCCTTTTACCCCCTCCCCCTTTTCGGCCTTGTGCCACAGTTTTGTATTTAATACGAAATAAATATCTATCGACAGATAATATATAAATAATAATATATTGTTCGATTCATATCTATACATATATATATTTTTAGTTTTTCATATTTATCTATCTATATCTATATCTAACTAGATATCTAACTATATATATATATATTCTAAACAGATTAGTCTGTTCCCCTCTGTCTATATATATATATATATATATATATATTAGGCTATTCATGTATGTCTATCTATCTACAGATATGTACTAGTTTATTCTTATCTATGTACAGATATATATATATAAATATATTTAGTCTATTCCTATCTATGTATCTATATCTATATATTTATATTTATCTCTATATTTATATCTATCTATATATTTATCTCTCTCTCTCTCATATATATATATATATATATATATATATATATATATATATATTTATATCTATCTGTCTAGCACACTAGCGCCCGGTCCATACTCCTACCTTCTAAAGCGCTTTTCGTTCTCTTTCACTGTCAGTAGACCCTTTTTGGGAGTGAATTAATCAATGCACATATATATATATATAAACCACACGGACAAGCACACACCCAGTTTGACTGTGTCTGCAATAAGACACTGGAATAATGCATTATTCTTCCACTCAGTCTGAACAGCCTCTACCCTGGTCTGAATAATAATGTTGGACTTTGGAGACACGAAAAAAAAAAAAAAAAAAAAAAAGAAAAGAAAGCAACGAAAACTTATTAACAATAGACTGAAAAATGGATTTAAAATCTTGATAAAAATCTAATTTAGGCATGTTGCAAATATAAGTAACTTGAAATAATAATTATTGAATTCTTCGGACTTGTTTAATGTCCCAGACCGGCAAAAAGAAGAAACATTAAAAATTTAAAATTCCCAAAACCCAAAACAACTATCATCTTAATTCCACGGCTTAGAAAAATTCATTGGTTTTCGTATGTGATTTAGCCTGTGGAGACAGACAAAGGCACACAGACACACACACAGATAAACACAATGACATGTACAGATAGACACACCCACACACATATGTCCTGTCTATATTGCATGCTAGACCCGGATATATATTTGTCCCCCGTGTAGTGTCTGTAGTGTCAATCGGATTCTCGAACTTAAAAATAAGTTTAATCGCGTAGCAAAGTTTTATCAAGATGAAATGAAAATCCTGACCTTTTTAAAACCCTTCACATCAATTATATTGAAAATGTTGTCATCGAACATCAAAAAAGAAATACATAAAAGAAATTTAAAAATTTGCACAAGTCAAAAAATAAAAGCGAAAATGTAATTAAAAGTTAAAACAAAAAGGAAAAAGTCAAAGTCAAAAATTCAAAAGTTTTCACAAAATAGCAAAGAAAAAAACGAAAAATAAAACGATTAACTTAATATTAATTAAAACTTCTTTCAAATCCTTGCCCGGCAAAACTTAGCTGAACAAACGTAAAAATCGATCTCCTCTTAGGCTTTATGTTGCATAGTAGAATAAGTAGTTAGTACAACAAAACTATTTATAAACAGGCACAATCCATTTTTGACGATAGGTAGGGTGGGGGAGGGAAGGAATATTCACCACAATAACTGATATATTGAATATATTATATTCCTACAAGAATTATTAGTAGCAGCAGTATGAATATTAATCATCACTATTTTCTTCATAAGTAAAAGGCGTTGAGTTTTAAAACAATAATTTTTGTTCACTTTTATAACGGATCAAGTGACACCAAACTTCTGTAATTTCCTTCAGTGCTGTTGCTATGATTATTATTATTATTATTATTATTGTTGTTGTTGTTTATCTCTGGATTTGTTCTTCAACCATTTACCAAGACTCTGAGATAGTTCTGTAGATTTGCTTAAGAGCAATAAAAACTAAAATGTTTTTCCATAAATATAAAATTTGAAAGCATTTGAAAGTTGAAATCCATTTGGAACTTTAAAAAATTCACATACACACTCACTTGTTATTTAATGTGATAAAAAAAATAAAATCAACAAATGCTTAATTAGTGAAGGTTATTTAAGTTGAACTCTAGAATGCATTTTTAAGAGTTAACAAATAACATTAACTTTTTTTTCAAATTAAAAAGCTGATAAGAATTTCGAAAGTAATTTCCTTAGGGTAGAAAAGAGAAAATGAAACTCGTTTTTTGGCGGTCAGATTCGAGAAATTAAAATTTAGGTCAATTGTTCCGCGACTAAAAATAAGCAAACACAACTTCTTTCATTGTTGATTTGAGAACAACGTCTTTGTAAATAATTTTAAAAGGTCGAATCAAAAGAAATAAACAACAACAGCAGCAACAACAACATAATAATAATAATAATAATAATAATAATAATAAAGCAGAAGCACTGATGGACATTACAGTGTCACTTGATCCATGGTTAAAAAAAATCAATAGAAAAAAATATTGTTTACACCTCAACGCCTTTTACTTATAACTAGTATTACTTATGACCAGTATTGCTACTACAAAAACAAAAGCAACTACTACTATTTACAGCTACGACTTTTAGTTCTTGTGGGATTATAGACGTAACTTCCATAAAAAAAAAACTGTTAAAGAGAAGCCGAATTGTTGATGGTCATAAAAAAAGCAAAACAAAGTTACTAAGATAACAGAGAAAAATAATTTGAAATTCAAATTTAATTTTAGCTTTAAACAAAATTTTAATAATGAAACTATTTTGTTTAATCATGTCAGCAACAGCAAGAAAATAATCAGAAAATCTGTCGTTATTTACAAGAATGTCAGTTTGACCAGTGGGCAATTTCTCGATGACAGAGCCACTTTCAACAAGATCATAATTAAGTGCTTAAAGGGTCAGCAATAACGAAACATCGTTGATTTTTGTTTAATGTCGCTAAGACTTTGCGAAGCGTTTAAAGAAATTCAATTTCCTTCAAGAGTTTCAATAAGTTTTTCTCTTGTATTCTGAAGCAATAAATTTAACTCATTTCTTGCCGAAGGAATTCTTTTTTACCTTCCATTTAATTAATTTATATTTTATGTTTGTCTAGAACGTGATAAACAAAAAACGGTGGTCTTGTATGTGTATTTGACTTACTTCATATTTACTTTTTATATTATGTTTGTATGTATCTATTTCACTCTGAATATCTATATCTATATATATATATATATATATATATATATATCTAGTCTGAACATTATCTATTTATCTTGCACGTAAAAACGCCAATATTTACATTATTTCTCCCTACGTGACATTGTCAATGCTCAACTGTAAAAATATATATTGTCTATCTGTTTTTATTTTTGTGTGCAACCTCCATTTCATGGACATTAAAAACACATGGAAATGGTTTCTTAACAAATGACAACTTTTCTTTTCCAGTCGATTTTTAAAATTAAAAAATCGAAATTATTGGATTTTAATAAATTTTTCCGTACTTTTTTCATTAAATATGATGCTTTTCAGATAAGTTTTCTTTCACTAACAATTTGCAAGGTAGCATCTTTTCACTACCACCCGAAAGAGCTTTTTTTAAAATTATACTAAGTAACGACATTTTTCAAATATTTTTCCAAATATTTTTCTAAAAGTTAATTTAATCAAGATTTACATTTCGTTACATTCTTTTTCAAAAACTGATATTTAATCTTCAAACGGAAACACTTTAAAAATGGCGAAATGAAAGTAGATGTTGCTAGTATTTGAGCCGGCGGCGTCCCGTTTATTTATTAAAAACAGTATATTTTTATATTTATTTTCGTCTCTGCAGAGTAATAGTAATAAAAATCCGACGAAACATTAACAGACTTCTATTTCAAATTGAAAGCTTACAGAAAAAACGAAATGAATCCAATTTTTGTTAGTCAAATTTCGAGAAATAAATTATAACGAAACTCATTTTACTTATCATAATAACAACGAGCCAAAACGAGAATTAAAAAAATAGGCCAATTATTTTACGACTGAAACAAAACAAAAGCAAAAACAACTTCTTTCACTGTTGATTTGAGGACAATGTCTTCGTAAATAATTTTTATAATATCAAGGGTGCTGGATATTAAAGATACTTAGTGTCACTTGATCCATGGTTAAAGTGATCATAAATTATATTTTTAAAACTCAATGCCTTTTACTTATAATGAAACCTTTATGCTAGTATTTCTAATATAAAAACAAATACTACTGCTACTATTTAGTCCATGTGGGAATAGAGATGTAACTTTCATAAAAATAGACTGAAGAGAAAACGAAATGAATCCAGTTTTTGTTAGTCAAATTTCGAGAAATTGCAAGGAAATTTGTCCCGGCTTTCCCGCATCAAAGGGTTGAGGGTAAAATAGGGTTGAGGTTTAAATTATTTGTGTAAAAACGCAAGTAAAACTGCAAGATTAGAGCGGACAAAATCTCTCTTTTAGTCGCGTACGAATAAAGAAAAAACTCCTGCTCGGTGACAAAAGAACAAAAAGTGTTTATTTACAACATATATAGAAAAAAAAAAAGGTAAAGGGATAAAAAGACGATTAGTAGAGAAAGAAAGGGAAAAGAGAAAATGTTCTTAACTTAAAAAAGGCTTGCTCAAAAGTCAAAATATTTCTTTGAGCGCCTAAAGAGTTCTTTAAGCCATTAGATGTTATTGTTGAAGTTCTGATAGAAACACTCACAGTTCTTGTAAAGTTGGAAATTTGTTCGCAGATGAAGGAATCCTGCAACTGAGTAAGTTTTTTTTTTTTTTTTTTGGTCAACGACAGAAGTCTAGTGGGCTCGTCAGAAGGAATGGTGATGGGATGCAGCTTTGGATTGGTCTTGAATAGTGAACCGACGTTCGTTTTTGACAGCCTTTTTTAGTAGTTCTTCCTTGGTGAAAGAGGTGCTGGAGCTTCCTAATGTCGACCTCACAGACGGTGAGCAGAAATCTCACTGTCGAAATAGGCAAGATTCTCCAAATTTATGGAGTTTTGGTAGGCTCCGATGGATCGGGGGCTTTTCCCTCCAAAATCGTTGTACAAATTTCTTGGCCCCTCTATTGGTCAGAAAACACATTCTTATCTCTGATAAGAATCAGGGCCCTGGGAGCCGGTTTCGAAGGTACTGAAAACAGGTTGAAGTGAAGAAGCTGTGAGGTTTCTCCCAGACTTTATGGCTCCATGGAAAGAATAATGGTGGTGGAATTCCTTTTTATTTTCCAGCTCTCTCCTTAGTCAGAAAATATATTCTTATCTCTGATAAGAATCAAGGCCTTGAGAGCCGTTTTTGAAATTAAAAAGAGGTTGGAGTGAGGATAGAAAAAATAGCGACAATATGAACTTGTGAAATTGTTGTTCTCAATTTAAATTCCAACACTTTCCCCTCAAACAAAGATGCAATAAACTTCAGTTGGTTGCAGAAACGAAATCCCATTTTTCCACCCACAAGATAGCTTTCATGGAGTAAGATATGGATGAATTATTAAATCCAATTTAACCAATCCCATCTGGGGAAAATATAAAATAACAATGTAATTTTAATACTAAAATTATTTTTAAGAGTAAATCTAATTAATCACACATTTGAAGCCCAAAGAGCTGCGACTTCGTGAGCCTAAAATGAGGAAATTTAAAAACGTTTTTAGCAAATTTAATACTTGCTTCAACAAATAAGTACATTTTCTGAAATTTTATTATTAAAGGTAACTTACTAACAACGTGTAAGTTTTAATTTAAGTAAATCTACCCTATCCCACCAGAGAAAGGAATAGACAAATCGAGTGTAAGTTTACAATTAAACTTATTACATATTTATAGCACAAAGTTCTTCGACTTCGTGGGCTTAAAGTCAAATTTAATACTTGCTTCAACAAATAAGTACATTTTCTGAAATTTTATTAAGGGAAACTTACTAACAACGTGTAAGTTTTAGCCCAAGTAATCCAACCTATCCTGATAGAGAAAGGAATAAATACATTGAATGTAAGTTTATAATTACTTATTCAGAGCCGAAAGTTCTATGACTTCGTGGGCTGAGAACCGAGGACTCAATACTACAAGCAGCCCCAATTCTCTTATCTCTGATAAGAATGAAGTCTTTGGGAGCCGGTTTTGAAAGTAGAGTGAGGATAGAAAAAATAGCGAGAATGTGAACTTGTGAAATTGTTGTTCGCAATTTAAATTCCAATAAAATATAAATTATAATGAAATTTTACTTATCATGATAACAACGATAAAAAAAAATATCAACTCGATTATTCTGCTATTTTTCGATAAGAAAAACATTTTCAATAAAATCATAATTTTTATGCTAAGTATTTAAAAAGAATTTTATCGATCACATTTATTGAGATTTTACAAAGGGAGGAAAATAAAAGACAAGTATTAACGAAAAGTCAGGTATTAGATTAATAAATTAATTAGATTAATTAACGAATTGCCGACAAGATTATTTATTTTGAGATTTAATTCTTATTTGCTATTTCATTGATGAAATTCTTCAAAACATTTATCATCAAAGAATTTGGTAGTCGTCGTGGGTCAATAGATAAGTAATTATAACAATGGCCAACCACTTCTCATTTTCTGAGCGAACCCATCTGCCAGGGTGGGGCCATTCAAGCCTTATTACAGGCACCTGCTAAGTTGAAAGAACACACATATATTGTCTATACAGCATTTATGCTGAGCAGGCCATCGTTTCTGGGAGAGAATGCGTAATCAGGTATGATCAATTTCTTGAACAAGGCGAGTTCTCTCAATTTCTCAGTCATGCTGACTTGTGATTTAGTACTAGAACAACCCCTGACGACATCTAAACGGTTCTGTCTATCCAATTTCACACAAAAAGACTTTCCAACCGGGTTGTGCACTGGAATCACCTCCCTTACTCAATAACATCAAGAAGTCATCTTGACCAATAAATCGACCACGGTGAGATTCGAACCTGTGTGTCATGGACAGAAAGGGAACATTCTAAAAATTAGCCATTGCACTGATACATACCAATCACAATAAATGTCATGGTTCGTGCCCCAAATACTGGCCGATAATATATATATATATATATATATATATATATATATATATATATATATATATATATATATATATATATATATATATATATATATATATATATATATATATATTTAAACAATAAAAAATATTAAAAAATTAAAATCTTCAGACACACTGGGTTGTAGATTAATATCCTTTCGTTTTTATTATTTCATTTAGATTCCTCGACTAGTTTCGGCCAAAAAGGCCATCATCAGGAGAAGAAGAACTTTTGTCTGTAGTTTTCATTTGTTTTTTTATTTTTTTATCTTTTTAACATGAATCTTTTAACATTCCTTGTGTTGGTCAAACAGTCTCTTTTAAGTTGTTATTTGAGATAAGAGCTGGATGGATCTATGCTGCTCTGAATTCCCCTGGTCAGTTTGACAGTTTTATTGGTCCTGGAGAGGGGATGTGTCTCTGTTAAGTGTGTGTGTGTGTATGTGTGTGTGTGTTTTATTTGGTTCTTAGGGAGTGAGTATGATATGTGTAAACGTGCATATTGCTTTGGGTGTGTTATCATTTGTCTCATTAGGGAGGGAGTGAGTATGATGTGTGTAAGTGTGTATGTTCGTGTGTGTGTGCATAAGTGTGAGGCCTCAACACCTCCGTAAGCATGTCTGTGTTGTGTGGGTGGGAAATGTGGGTAGGTTTTGATTTGTAGGGTTATATATTAATACTATCTGTTAAATTTATGGTTTAGCCCGGCTGGATAGTGTGTTTTTAAATGTTGTATCCACTTATTTTCATGGAACTCAAAATCTTTCTAATGTTATCTGCTCTGAACTTTTCTATTCTCTTAATTATAGTGAATATAATATATATATATATATATATATATATATATATATATATATATATATAAATATATAAAATAAAAGTGAACATATACGTCAACACTTAGAAAATTAGTCTGTTTCATAATATATATATCTTTATATATATATATATATATTGTCATCCACAGATAGACTGTTTCGCTGTATCACAGCTCATCAGTGTGGCTAGACGTCTGGTTGCCTCTAGCTAGGATCGAAACCCGACTGAATAGGCGTCAATCGGGGATTATACCACAAAGCCGTTGACGCACGGAAGGGATGAAGGGGAATTGAAGAGTATTTATTTTTAGATAAACACACAGTGACTGAGAGAACTCGATTCGATTTAGGGAAGAGTCTTGCATTATTAGCCGTAATAGTCACTGTTTACACACAACCACACTTCCTCCCCAGAGAACTCAACCGAAATAAATTTTTCAGGAGCATATATATTGTCATCCATACACAGACCGTTTCGCTGTATTACAGCTCATCAGTGTGGCTAGACGTCTGATTAACTCTAGCGAGGATCGAAACCCGACTGAATTGTGATTCTACCATTAAGCCGTTGGCGCACGGCAAGGATGAAGATGAATTTAAGCATATTTATTTTTAGATAAACACACAGTGACCGAGCTTGATTTGATTCACCGAATAGTATATATATATATATATATATATATATATATACACTCCTGTTCAAAATCTTAACACCAGATGAAAAAGGGTTAAAAAATATAAAATAATGTTACTTTAATCAAAATATATTTGCTAAACATTTATATTTAATTAGAAAATGTAGTTTATCAACAAACAAGTGAACATTTTAAGCTTTTAATTGATTAATTTAAACATTGAAAAGGGATTTTTTGGTTGGTCATAAACATGAGACTCTGGTGTCAAGTGATGATGTTGAATGTAGAATAAAGGGTTTTAAAAGGTTCAACTTAATTAACCACCCCTCGCAAGGGGAAACGCTGTTACATAAGCTGGAATGACCTATCAAAATACAAGTATACGACGTGGAATCGAAATATATATATATATATATATATATATATATATATATATATATATACGTGTGTTTTTGTGTGTGTGTGTGTGTGTGTGTGTGTATTCATTGAATTTGTTGAATTAAAAACGATTGTCCATAATTGTGTTAAAAATATTTTCAAATTAGTTTAGAAAAGTTCATTTTAAAGAAATAGTCTTATATTCAGTAGTGTACCAAGTAAAGTGCCTGGAGTGGGGTGTCAGTTTCGCTTTGAAATATGGCGTTTCACCTATTTTGAATAATAATATAAATATTTCCTGGTACCCATTTACATTTTCTTTTGATCAAGTTTCCTTCAATACTAAAAATCACACAATACAAGGCTCAAGAGACACTCAAGAGAGAGGGTTACTGTTAAAATGATGATGAATGGCCCGCAAGATATGTGAATGTATAACGTAGGAAGTGACGATTATGAGGATAAGGAGGATAGATAACAATTGCTCCTTGACTCAAAGACTATTAGATCAGAGGAATCATTTTTAAAGCAACTAACATATCGGATCAAAAAGGTCCTTTAATCTTTTTCACAAAAGTACATATGAAATTTTCAATGAAATAGGAATTAAAAATTCAAATAATAACTTAGCCCGTGTTTGCCTTTGTTTGACTAATACAGAGAGTAAGATGTCAGTATTTTAAACTCACTCATTTACTTGCCCAACTCCAGGGAGGTCTTATAACCTATCAGTCTAGAAACATCTTCACGTACCGAGGTCTTATGATTTATCAGTCTAGAAGCATCTTCACGTACCGAGGTCTTATGACCTATCAGTCTAGAAGCATCTTCACGTACCGAGGTCTTATGACCTATAAGTCCAGAAGCATCTTCAATACCGAGGTCTTATAACCTATCAGTCTAGAAGCATCTTCACGTACCGAGGTCTTATAACCTAACAGTCTAGAAGCATCTTCACGTACCGAGGTCTTATAACCTATCAGTTTAGAAGCATCTTCACGTACCGAGGTCTTATGACCTATCAGTCTAGAAGCATCTTCACGTACCAAGGTCTTCTGTTAGTATGAGTAGTGAAATTGTATTAATTGCTTGCTTACTAGGCCTGTCGAGTAACTTACATAACAGCACCTGGTGTTCCACTGCGGTCATCCATTTAAGTTTTGATCAATTCAACTTTGCTTAATTTTGGTCATTCAGTGAGAAGCGGTGTTTCAAACGTGATATTTTCAAGTAAAATTTTCTTGACTGTTTCTAATAATGCAAATACAGGAATGCACATGGTTGTGGTCAAAACAATTCTTGAAACTGATAGAAATATAGAACTGAGTACTGCCCGACACTCCATAGCATGTTTCGTGTTAAATGGTCATCTTTTTGTTCACCCAGTTTTGTCTACACATTTCCAAGAGGAAATCCTTGCTTTTTCTTAGATTCTTTCCATTGAATCTATTTTCTTTATTTTGATTAACAAACATCAAAAATGACAAATATTGATGAGAATTGTTGGTATTTTAGTAAACACATACCTAAATACTTTCATATTGTAATAGACAGCACTAAGGTACTAAAATCCATAATGTCTTTGATTATGGTTCCTGCGATTACATATTTATTCTAATTTTACCATTAAGATGGCTTTCATATTTTTCTCTGTGAATTTCTTTTGAATATTTTTTCTTTGCTAATTCGTTTTATCCTTACATTTACATTATTTTACTCAGCTTTTTATCGCTAATCTTTGATCAGAAAAAGAAATGCCTGCAATTCTTTTCGTGGCTTTGTTGGTTGAAGAGAGTTACAAAAACGTTTTGGCGCCCTTGAAGGCATTTATCGAGAAATTGTTGTTGATGTTTCTTAGACAACAGGACACAGAACTTCAGAAAGAATATTTAGATTTTAGACACAACAGACGGTCTCATGGTCGGTGCAACAGTCTTACTTGCGGTAGACTTTAGATAAAACCTTCCCATGATCCTTTTGACACATCGTTTTTGGTTTTGTTTTTGACGGGCACTAATGTTAAATATTGCCAAGATTTTGTTTAAAGACAGAAACTCCAATTTCTTGATCAGTGCTCTGCTGGTGTTCTGCATTTCCGAAGATGAACGATTTTACTTTTCATATAAATAAGAAGAATTTATGTTCTTTGATTTATAATCAGAAAAATCATTTTCAAATAATTCAACTTGTCACTGTCGACATTAATTCGACGATCGTTCTACTTTGCCTATCGTTTCATGTCAATATGTGTGTGTGTGTGTGTGCGCGCGTGCGTGTGTGTGTGTGTGTGTGTGTGTGTGTGTGTGTGTGTGTGTGTGTGTGTGTGTGTGTGTGTGTGTGTGTGTGTGTGTGTGTGTGTGTGAAGCATTCTTTTATTTCCACAGTTTTTATTCGTTTCTTTATAGCACACATTCCTGGTGTTCATTGGTTTTCAAGTTTCCAGCCCATCCCATGATATTTTATGATTACAAACATTTACATGATTCAATATAAAACAAAAAAGAAGCAAATTTCAATCTACATCGAAAAGATTTCGTTTCTATTGATATGTACGCCATTTTCTGAGACATTTTGTGATTGAAGTATTTTCAAGTTTTTGCCTTGAACTTTTAACCAGTCTCTTCACGAAATGTTTTCGAATATTTTCATAAAATTCTTGTTTTGTCTGTTTTGCAGAATTTAAACAAGAAAAAATAAATTTTATCTATCTATCTATCTATCTATCTATCTATCTATCTATCTATCTATCTATCTAATTAAAACTACTTGCTATCTATCTATCTATCTATCTATCTATCTATCTATCTAATTAAAACTACTTGCTTCTATCTATCTATCTATCTATCTATCTATCTATCTAATTAAAACTACTTGCTATCTATCTATCTATCTATCTATCTATCTATCTAATTAAAACTACTTGCTATCTATCTATCTATCTATCTATCTATCTATCTATCTATCTATCTATCTAATTAAAACTACTTTCTATCTATCTATCTATCTATCTATCTATCTACTAATCCAGCTTCTTTCATTCATGATCTGAGAGCAAAGTATTGATAAATAATTTTATCGAAGAAAAATTCGAAAGAAATGAACAACAACAACAACAACAACAATAATAATAAGAATAATAATGATGATGATGATGATGATGATAATACGATTATTATTATTGTTGTTGTTGTTGTTGTTTGCCACTGGATTTGTTCTTGACTATATAAAGCCATAAACATTTACCAAGACTTTGAGATATTTCTATTGATTTGTTTAAAAGCAATACAAATTAAAATGTTTTTCTATAAATATAAAATTTGAATCCATTTGGAACTTTAAAAAATTCACATACACACCCACATGTTAATGTAATAAAAAGTCAACAAATGCTTAAATATTAATTAATGAAGGTAATTTCATTTCTAATTCATGGAAGTTGAACTCTAGAATGTATTTAATTGGAATTAAAATACGAGATGATTTAAAATTTTTTTCAAATAAAAAAGCTGAAAAAAACAAGAATTTGGAACGTAATTTGATGAGGTCAGAAAAGACAAAATGTAACTCGTTTTTGGCGGTCAAATTCGGAGAAATCAAAATTTAGGTCAGTTTTTCCTCGACTAAAAAAACAAAAACAACTTTTTTCATTGCTGAATTGAGGACAATGTCATTGTAAATAATTTTATCGAAGGACGAAACAAACAAAATTAACAACAACAACGACGGCAACATAATAATAATAATAATAATAGCAAATTTCGAGAAATAAAAAATTAGGTCAATTCTTCCGCGAATTGATTACAAAAAAGAAATTGTGATTAAGGCGTGCGTGTGTGTGTGTGTGTGTGTGTGTGTGTGTGTGTGTGTGTGTGTGTGCGCGCACGCGCGTGTGTGGATAGACTACTACTCACAAACTTATAGTAACTTTCACTGTTGATTTGAGAAAAAAGTCAGTGTAAATAATTTTATCAAGAATCAAAATAAAACAACAACAATAATAATAACTATTATTGTTCTTGTATTATTATCATTATTATTATTATTATTATTATTATCATTATTATTAGAGTAGTAATCATATCAGGAGTGCTGGATATTAAAGGGACTGAGTGTCATTTGATTCATGGTTAAAATCAACAGTTTTTTTTGTTTTAAAACTAAACGTCTTTACTTTCACTTATTTTATGCTACTACTACTACTACTACAAAAACTAAGACTACTACTAGTACTACTACTAGTACAAAAACTAAGACTAATACTACTACTAGTTCTTGTGGGAATCTAGACATAATTTTCATAAAAATCAGGTAAAGAGAAGCCGAATTGGTCATGAAAAAGAAAACAAATTTACTGAGAGAATCGAGTTAAAAACAATTTGAAATTCAAATTTAATTTTAATTTAAAGGACGCCATTTATATATATAGCTTCGACCAAAATTTTTATAATGAAACTATTTTGCTTATCATGTCTGTATGTCTGTGTGTGTGTGTGTCAGTGTCTCTGTGTGTGTGTGCGTGCGTGTTGCCTTATCTGTGCGTGTTGCCTTCTCTGTGCGTGTGTCGTTTGGTAACACATTTTATAAAAATTACTTCATGTTTACTTTCTATCTATCTATCTATCTATCTATCTATCTATCTATCTCTACACCTGTCTATTTTTCTATCTATCTACGTAGATATGCAAAAAATTTTTCTTTGCCAATTTGTTTTTCCTTATTCATATATATTTCAATTAAAGGTGCAATTATAATTTACAAATTCATGAATCATTCATAAAACAAATATAGAGGTTAACCTCTAAATTTGTTTTTTTTTATGAAAATTCATGAATATATATTATATATATATATATATATATATATATATATATATATATATATATATATATATATATATATAACTATATATATATATATATATATATATATATATATATATATATATATATATATATATATATATATATATATATATATATATATATATATATATATATATATATATATATATATGTATATATACATATATATATATATGTATATACATTTTATTTATACATTAACGTTGTTATTTTATAGATATACAATATATTTATATATGTATGTATATACATATATAAACAGTATTAAATAACATTTACATATATATGAATGTATATAATTTTCATAGAAAATATTCGTTCATATACATATATTCGAACCTGAAAATTTCTCGGACATTCAGGCTCGGTAAATGTTATTTAATACTATTTAATATAAACAGAGCATTTGTTCAGACAATACTTGTATCTTGTAAAAAAAATTTAAATAATAACATATATATAAATAATATATATATTTTATATATATATATATATATATATATATATATATATATATATATATATATATATATATATATATATATATATATATATATATATAAATATACATATATATATATATATGATATATATATATATATACATATATATATATATATATATACATATATATATATAACACTGAAATCAACACTGAGTCGACAACACTGTCTGTTTCTGTTTGGGGATTTTTTTCTAAGACATAATCTTCAGGCTATATATAATTTGTGAATATAACACAAGTTTTTTTTTAGACATTTTTTACCTAACAATATCTCTGTAGAAAAGATAAAAAATGAACAAGTACCTCTTAATCTTTGTCACATCTAACAAATAATCTCTTATCGTCACAGTTTTATAATTAAGTTTCTTTTTTCTCTTTTAAACTGATGACGTTACCTTTTAAGAAATGCCTTGATTTCGAGTTTCATTGTCAGTCGCGATTTCAATCTAAAAATCCTCTACAACTCAAAAACGATAAAATGATTTCATGTAAGTCCTAAGGTTTAAAATGCAGTTTAAAAAAAAAAAAAAAAAAAGAAGAAATATCTTTATTGAAGCTTTGGTTGAAGTTGGTCTTTTTAAGTCGACAGCTTTCTCGATACACTTCTGTTTGGGGATTTTTTTCTAAGAGGAACAAGTACTGTAATAATTATTTGACGAATATAACGTGAGCGCCTTTTTATTTTAGGAATTTTGGTTCTTATAAGTAAAACGATGTTTTTATTAAGTTTGGGGAAGGTTTTCAACTTTCAAATATAAATAATTTCTTCCCAAGCGGGGCGATAATGCCACTAAGATGCGATGGGTTCCTTTGACAGGGATAGGTAATCGACTGTGAAATATCTGAATGAAGAAAATTTTAGGAGAAGGAAAGATAAATGATTTTGCCGTGGTGAACAGGAAATTTCAAACAGTTAAATAATCCTTCTTCTTCCTGTTCAAAAACAAGGAATGATCGACCAAGAGGTCAGCGCTGGTGGAGGTTGGGTCAATTCCTCTCAGCTCAATATTCCGACGATCCGTACATCTCTAATGTACTTTCAATTCATGAGGAAATCTGTTTTTCTCATTTCAGATATATTCCTCAGACGACAGACGACAATTTTCGAATCTGAGTCGGAGAGATGATCAGAAGTTGCCATAAGAGAGAAATAGAAATAAAAACTGACCCTCTACAATTTTTACAATATCAAATGTAACAAAGACAACAACAAGAGAAATAATCAAGTAGAAGAAAATGTGAATTTGTTCAACAATAAATATTTTTTATAAACACAACAAATACATAATATATAGTGCAAAAAAGTTGATAAACACAATAGAGTTCTTTGGTGTGTGTGTTACTGAAAGAATTTGAGCTACTGTACTGTATGTGTGAAAATGACAAGGTTTAGTTAGCTATATTTGTTTTTATAGGAAAATTAAACAGATGTTTTTTTTGTATTAAATAGAAAAAAAAAAGTATTGTTCTTGACTCACTGATTGTTATCGCTCATTAACCAGAGATTCTTGTGGAATGGAATATTTTGTGGGAGTGAGCGTTAAGCCTGGAGATGGTTGACAAAGTTTGTTGTTGTATTGAAGATAAAGTTCGTCTCCTTTGCTGTGTTGATTTCCAATGAAGTCAAGTGAATTGGTTTCAATATTTTAAGTGCCCACTGACCAAGTCGCGTCGAAGTTTCGTTTTTATTAGTTCTCTTGGTCACGTGGGGAGGCTCGTAAACATGTTTACATTTTATGGCGTCAACTAGAGGTCAAAATTTGGGTCGGTACCTTCGGACGTAGTTGACGACACCTAATTAATATTTTACAACCAATCAAAATACATCAGTTGTTATATTTGGCTGGGAGCCTCTATGTGTTTAACTTGCACAAAATTTAAGATTTAAAAAAAATGTAGGAATCTGATTCTACAATAACCCCCCCGCAGATTGTGAAAGTTTTTGAGAGAAAATTTTCTCAATATGTAATATACGTTTTAAATCTACTAGGCCAATGAACATGTCTGCCAGACTTAGTAGTAACTTCCGCGGGTGGTACTGAAGGTGCAAGCTGCGCTGGCTGGGTCGAAGATGTTAGCTCAGGGTCAGGAAGCGATTTATGAGATAAATCGATGTAAGCCGGTTTCAACCGGTCGACTGACACTGTGTTAGGCTTTCCGTGCAAAAGTAAAGTAAAATGCTTGGACGTTCTATTAATTACTTTATGTGGACCAGAATACGTGGGGGTTAAGGGTCTTCTAACTGCATCTTTTCGCAGGAAGACGTAATCACAACTGTCTAAATTTTTCGGCATAAAGAACTCCCTTGTTTGGGCACGCGTTGGAGTAAAAGCTAGGTTTTCCATTTTTTTAAAAAAATCCTGGACGAAATAGGTAGTCGGTCTGGAAGGAGTATGCTTTTCCACGAACTGTCCAGGGAGTGTTAGCGTACTCCCAAAAACAAGTTCTGCTGTAGTGCATCCTAAGTCCTCTTTGACTACATTTCTTAATGACAGTAAAATCAGTGGTAGGTTTTCCAGCCAAGTCCTGGAGTCATCACTTGCTGCTAGTGCTGCCTTAAGTTGCCTATGAAATCGTTCCACAAGGCCGTTTGCACATGGATGGTAGGCGGTTGTAGAAATGTGCTTTACGCCTAACAAGTTTATAAATTCATTGAAAAGGACTGACTGGAACTGGGAACCTCTATCAGTGGTTATTATTGAAGGACAACCAAAGATAGAGATCCACTCTCTAAGAATGCACCTGGAAATCGTTTCCGCTGAAATACTTTTTAAAGGAACGGCTACAGGCCAACGAGTGAAACGATCGATTATTGTTAATAAGTATTGGTACCCATCAATGTCGGGCAAAGGGCCCACTAAGTCAACGTGAATGTGGGTGAACCTACCATCAGGCTTAGAGAATGTACCAGGCGGAGACTTGGTATGCCGTTGTATTTTAGTTTGCTGGCATTTTAAACAAGTCTGTGTCCAGTGTTTTATGTCACTGGACATTTTTGGCCAAACGAAACGATCACTAATCATCTTAGTAGTCGCTCTTCGACCAGGGTGCGACAGAGAATGGAAATGTTCGAATACTTTTTTTCGCAAAGAAGGTGGTACATAGGGCCTAGAGTATCCTGTGCTTACATCACAATAGACAGTAGTGTTACCAAATGGCACAGGGTGTTGCTTTAACTGTAGTGACGTTTTTTCTTTTACTGATTCCAAAGTAGTGTCAGTCTTTTGTTCTTCCGCTAAGGAGTCGAAATTCAAGGTCTGTGCGTCAATTGACTGTATCGTTGATCGCGATAGGGTATCAGCTACTATATTGTCAGCCCCTTTTACATAGCGGATATCCGACGTATATTGGGAAATATAATCCAATTGTCGGATATCCCTTGGGGTATATTTGTCCGACTTGGCGTGCAGAGCATAAATTAATGGTTTATGATCTGTATAGACCACAAAATTCCGTCCTTCCAAAAGATGACGGAAATGACGGATTGCCAAGTATATTGCCAGTAATTCCCTTGAAAATGCGCTGTACTTTTTCTGAGATGAGTTTAGCTTGACTGAAAAGAACGAAATAGGTTTTTTAGCATCTCCCTGTTCCTGGTGAAGCACAGCCCCTATGGAGTCGCCTGATGCGTCTGTTGTCAGTGTGATCATTGAGTCATCATCGGTTATATATGATAACTTCGTAAAGTTGGCAAGGGCGTCTTTGGCTCTGTGAAAAGCAGTCAGTGATTCGCCTTCCAAGGTAATCTTTGAGTTCTTCTGACGCTGTTGTTGCAGTAAATCTGTGAGGGGAATCAGAATCTGGGAACAACCAGGAATGAACCTCCGGTAGTAATTAATGAGGCCTAAGAATCGGCGTAACTGCCGGAGTGAAGTTGGTTGTGAGAAATTTGAAATAGATTCTATTTTCTCAGGTAAGGGCGTTATTCCCTTTTCGTCAATGACGTGTCCCAAAAATTTAAGCGAGGGCACAGCAAAAATACATTTCTCTGCGTTAATCTTAAGGCCAAAATGCTGTAGACGCTGGAAAACTTGTTCAACGTGGTGACGATGTTCAGTCTTGTTTCTACTGGCGATCAGGACGTCATCAATATAGGCAAAGGTGAAAGGTAAACCTCTCAGCACTTCGTCTATAAGCCGTTGGAAAGATTGTGCAGCGTTCCTTAAACCAAATGGCATTCTCACAAATTCGTATAAGCCAAAAGGAGTAGTTATTGCTGTTTTATGGATGTCTTCCTTGGCCACTGGTATCTGGTGGAATGCTTTCACCAGATCAAGTTTGGTGAAGACTGTGGCGCCCTGCAGACCCACTGCGAAATCGTGCAAGTGCGGGATGGGGTATTTATCCGGAATTGTAGTAGCATTCAGCTTCCGGAAGTCGCCACAAGGTCTCCAAGCTCCTGAGTCCGGTTTTGGAACCATATGAAGAGGAGATGAGTAAGGACTCGAAGAAGGTCTAATTATACCGAGGTCCAGCATGTGCTGAAACTCGTCTTTCGCCAGTTTATATTTATCAGGCCTCAATCGCCGTGGAGATGAATGCGTGGGTGGGCCCGTAGTATCAATGTGGTGCTCAGCATTGTGACGAACGGTTTCTGTATACCGGAATGGTGTTGTAATTTGAGAATATTTTTGTAACAGATCCTGCATTCCGTTGGCTTCAGGTAGAGTTGCGCTGATACATGTGCTCGTATAAATAGATGTAATTCCTTTCCTTGTAATGTTGGTCGTTTTATCCTCCAAAGAAAGGGAAGACATATTAACGGACAAGTTAAAGTGGGCGAAGAAATCCGCTCCTAGGATTGGGGTTCGAACTTGGGCTATCGTGAATACCCACGGAAAAAGATCGCCTAAATCCCAGATTTAGGGTTAAAGAGGTTTCACCATATGTCTGGATTGAAGATCCATTCGCCGCTTGTAACGTATAATCTGTCTTTCTAGTCAACATATTAGGCTTGGCTGGTATTACACTAATTTGTGCCCCAGTGTCCACTAAAAACAAGTATCCGGAGTTCTCATCTCGGATGTAAAAGAGACGACTTTTTGGCATCCCTCCGGCAGCAAACGTCTCTACTTGTTGCCGGGATAGTCGTTTCCCGACTGCTGTGTGTTGTTATCCTTAGCTGCGTTTATGTCGAAGTTACACGGTTTCGTACAATGCCGCGCTTGTTGTCCATATTTAAAATGATACCAACAGGTATTAAATATAGGCCTGCTTCTGGATGTGGAACGTGATCTTCGCCTAGTATGATGTGATGGACGTGGTCGACTAGTGAAATTGTTGGGTGTGCGATTTTGCTGATGCATAGCGGTTTGTAGAGCTTGTAACTGTGATGTAAGTTCGGCTATACAATCTTTAATTTTCGATAACTCTTGTGACTCACGGACTGAAGAGACAATAGGTTGTAGTGGTGTCGCAGAAGCAGTTCCCGGAGGTTTATTCTCATATATTTTGTCCGCGATTTCTGCCAATCGCTGTAGGTCCAAATCGTCCGGGAGTGACACTAATATTTGTGATGTTTGTGGGCTCAGTTTATCCATCCATAGTTTACGAAGGACTGTGTCAGACATGGTATTGTCACCTAGTAAAGCTTTCATCTTTCTAAGCAATGGGAAGGTTTATAGTGTCCCAAATGAAGGTTGTTAAACAAATCGTGCAACCGACGTTCCTCTGCTTCGCCCGTGCGGTATAGTATAGCATCTTTCAAAGTATCATACGGTTTCTCCGCCGGCACTTCACTGAGGAGGTCTGCTACCTATAATGCTACATCTGAGGAAAGTTTCTCAACTACAAAAGCGTAACGGGCATGTTGAGACGTGACCTTTCTTGCATTAAAAATTGCGTTTAACTGCGCAAACCACACTTGAACGTTGGTGTGGTTGTACGTCGGTAGACTGATGGAAATTGCCGCTTCAATATGTTCGCTGGTAGAATTTTCCATTGCTTTCGTTTAAAACGTGACAACTAAAGTATTTCTCTTATAAAATGCTGTTTTTAAAATATTGCTTTGCACATTTGAACTTCAGGGTCACCAATTTATAGTGGGTCAGCCAATTTGTATTGGTTATAAATAGAAATAAAAACTGACCCTCTACAATTTTTACAATATCAAATGTAACAAAGACAACAACAAGAGAAATAATCAAGTAGAAGAAAATGTGAATTTGTTCAACAATAAATATTTTTTTATAAACACAACAAATACATAATATATAGTGCAAAAAGTTGATAAACACAATAGAGTTCTTTGGTGTGTGTGTTACTGAAAGAATTTGAGCTACTGTACTGTATGTGTGAAAATGACAAGGTTTAGTTAGCTATATTTGTTTTTTTATAGGAAAATTAAACAGATGTTTTTTTTTTTTGTATTAAATAGAAAAAATTATTGTTCTTGACTCACTGATTGTTATCGCTCATTAACCAGAGATTCTTGTGGAATGGAATATTTTGTGGGAGTGAGCGTTAAGCCTGGAGATGGTTGACAAAGTTTGTTGTTGTATTGAAGATAAAGTTCGTCTCCTTTGCTGTGTTGATTTCCAATGAAGTCAAGTGAATTGGTTTCAATATTTTAAGTGCCCACTGACCAAGTCGCGTCGAAGTTTCGTTTTTATTAGTTCTCTTGGTCACGTGGGGAGGCTCGTAAACATGTTTACATTTTATGGCGTCAACTAGAGGTCAAAATTTGGGTCGGTACCTTCGGACGTAGTTGACGACACCTAATTAATATTTTACAACCAATCAAAATACATCAGTTGTTATATTTGGCTGGGAGCCTCTATGTGTTTAACTATCAAGTGTTTTCGCTTATGAACGCGTCATTGGAAATTTCGTTTTCTGTGTCTAAATTAGAAGAAGGATTCATTCAAGATTCCCAAGATTATTAGCACGTAAGTTTCATAAAATAGATTTCACTGGAATTCGAACTCGGCTTTCCGATTCCTTAATCCAAACCATTAAAAGAGCGCGATTCCCTGAAGGGATATTGATGATTTAAAACATTTTCTTTTTTCAGTATTTAAAAACACATTATTGTCAATAATTTCACAAAACAAATTATCAAACTGTGTGACAAATTATTCATTAATTCTAACATTGGATTTTCTCAATGCAGATGATAAACTCTTTTTGTTAATAAATAAAACTTTCACAATTTTGTTTTAATTTTCAGTATTTTTTCCTTGTTGATTTAACTCTACATGAAAGTTGACAATGACAAATTAATGTAAAATATCTTTGAAAATTTATAAGTTTGATATTGTGTATACTAAAATAGGAATAAAAAAATATATATAAGGAGATATATATAACAGAAATTATTTCATGGTTTTATAACACATTTTATTTTTAGGCAATTTTAAACAGTTTTGTAGTAAAAAAAAATTTTGGTTTAATTTTTTTAAAAATTTTTGAATTAAACATAAATTTTATCCGGACCAGTAGCCTTCAAAAAAAAGGAAAATTTGAAAGCCTTTTAAAACTACCCGAGGTGAGATAAAATATCCCAATGCTTGTCCAAAAAGATTATTTATGATATATTTATATACCTTTATTATTTTTCCTTTGATTTTAACCATTTTTAAGAAAGTTTCTGATAAATTAAAAATATGAATTGGATAAATTTCAAAAAAATTAAATTAAAAAAATATATATATTAGAGAAAAATTTCTTAAATTTTATGATAAATCTAAAAAAAAAAAGATAAAAATTTCAATTAGAAAAAAAAAAAAATTATGGTGGTTTTTGGGGGGAATTTCTAAAAGAAAAAAAATTATTAATTTAAAAACATGGAAATTTCTTAATTGGTATTTTTTGATACCAATTTAAAATAATGATCATGCTAGTTTTAATGATGGTGGTATTATCTTTAGTCAGTTGATATTTTTGATTTTTATTATAAAATATAAAAAAATTAGAACATTTTAGTTAAAAAAAAAAAAAAAAGTTAAAAAATAATTACGAAAAATCAAATATGATTTTCTCTTTTCCATTTTTTATTTTAATCATATCTATATTATCCTTAGTCAATCTTATTTTGGAAAAGTTATATTATAAATTAATCAAAAAAAAATCTGAAGTTTTTTTAAAAAAAAAAAAACAATTTTGGTCTAAATCCAGTATTAGAAAAAAAAATCAAATATGCTAAAAAACAGTTCCATTTTTATTTTAAATCATATTCATATAATATAATTATATATATTTAATATTTTATATATAATAAAAAGCAACATAAAAATTATAAAAATATAAGGCGACAGTCTGATTTTAATATATGCAATTATGTTAAAATACGAAAAAACATACTGTTAAAAAAAATAGAATTAGTCTGTTCCTACCTTCAAAAAGTAACAAACGGTCTATAAAAACGGTTCCAAATTTTTTTTTTAATTAAAACTATAATATAATTATAAATATTTATATATTGGATAATATATATATAGTAAAAGTTTTGCAACGTTATCAAAACTGCGCCAAACCTTTTGATTCCTTCCTTTGAATTTCAACCAATCTTATAATTAGAGAGAAATAGACTTTTAATATTTTGTTTAATTCAAAGAAAATGTAGTAACAGAAACTCTGTCCCTTTGGTCGCCCAAAACAATTAACTATGAAAAAAAAAACATATTAAACTTAATAAAAACAAAATTTTATTGAAAAAGTTTACCACATTAAGATCTTAAATTTCAAGGTATTTTCAATTATTTAAAAAAATTTTTTTTACATTTGAGCATGTTTTAAATTTATGTTGGAAATCTTGACCTTTTTTTTTAAAAAATAAGGTAAAATTATTAGCATTCTTTTTTTTTCTGTTTTCAGTTCGAAAAAACACATTGATATGGAAAATCTGTTAAAAAACAAGCGTTTGAAAGACAAAATGAAACCTAAAACTTATTCACAAATTGAATGAAATTATTTTATAAATGTTTGATTTTTATCTAAATTGTTTTATAAATTTTTTTAAATATTTATCACCCTCGATTTATTTTATGAAAACTTCTTGTCCTTAATGAAAACTAAATTATTTTTTTTTTTTTTAAATGGGCAAACTCTGAAGATTTTATATCATCGATTAACGAACGCTAAAATTTTTGTATTGTCAAACTTTTAAAAAAAAAAATTGTTACGTAAATAAAACAATATTTTAATAAAAAATTTTTTTTTGAATTTTTTGAATGTTATAAAATATATATACGAC
This sequence comes from Acanthosepion pharaonis, assembly GCA_903632075.3. NCBI lineage: Eukaryota > Metazoa > Mollusca > Cephalopoda > Sepiida > Sepiidae > Acanthosepion > Acanthosepion pharaonis. The sequence goes on along the minus strand of CAHIKZ030001293.1, from coordinate 1,073,867 downwards.
TCAAATTATTTCCTTATTCAATTTCATCTCTCTTCCATATATAATGGATTTATGGCTCTCATACATTCCTTGACAATTTGATTATCTGGAACCTTGAATAAATTGAACTTAATTAGAAATTTTAATTGGACTTCGGGTTTAATTTTTTTAATTGAAAATAAGTTAGTTTTCTTTTTGCGTTTCCTAAATCAAAAATGGCAGACTTGGTTGGTTTTCATAAACAGAGAAATTAAAGATAAAAAAAATAATGGAACAGATGAAACAAAATAAAGAACAGAAGACAGTTTATATTAAAAATTCGATATCATATTTATTTTAAAAATTAAAAGACCAAGGTTTGAAGAATGCAAATCATGTTTTTTTTTTTTTAATTGGATCCGACAATAAAAAAATCAGCTCTGAATTGTAACATACAAAACTCAATAAAACAAAGAAATTATTTAATTTCAAATGCCTTTGAATTTTTTAGTTGTTTTTCTGAATATGGACAATATTTTCTGAAAGCAAAAAAAAAACTGAAAATTGAAAATTAATATAATTATTTGTTATTTCTTTAATTATAAAATATTTTTAAAATTTAGACTTAATGAAAAATATGAAGTTAAAATATAAAATTAATTTAAAAAGATTAAGTTTTCTAAATGTCCTTATGAGATAGATCATTTTTAAAATATGTAAATAATTTAGATGTACAAATCAAACAACGATGTGAAAAAATGTAATTTTGTTTTATAATCGAAAATATAAATATAAACAAGAGTTGTCCACTGTCTCTTTAACAGTATTTTTAGTATTTCAAAGATCACTAGAACTTGTTTAAAAAAAAGTTTTTCGTATAAAAAACTTATCTCATTAAGATTTTGCCCAAAGTATTTTTTTAATTATTTTTTTAAAATTTTTTTAATTTTTTAACATGTTTAAAATTTTGGTTAAATTTTTTTTTTTTTTTCAGGGTGAAATGTTAAAATAAAATCACTTTTTTTTTGGATTTTTTTTTCCGTTGAAAAACATTGATTTTTATATAAGAAAAAAAATTAAATTGAAAAGATAGGGCTCCATCGCTGCGCAGGAAAACTTATTCACAAATGAATGGAATTATTTTGGCAATTTTTCAATCAGAAAATTTTGGAGAAAAATTTTTTTGGGATCCGTTTCTCCCAATAATGCACAAAATCCTGAATTTTTTTTTTTGAAAAAAGAGCGAAAAAAACAAAATTGTCGTATTGCTGCGATTTTTTTTTTGTTATTATAACGTAGTGGTGATTAATTAAAAAATGAATGCTTGTCGTTGTATGTGATTTGTTTTAATTTAAGTATGTCCACTATTTCGGCATAAATTTTCTATATTGAAGTTTAAAATGAATTTTTTTACGAAAAAAACATTCTTGAAGATTTCATTTTAGCTTTAATCGAAAGTTTAATAATTAAATTTACGATTTCTATTAATTAAACAATTCTGGTGTATTTCAGATAGAAACTATATACGTTTGATTGTCAATTTAATTTCAAATTTTTAAATTTTCTTAAAACGGCCATTTTCTTAATTTTAAGAAATTTGTAAACAAACACAAATTTATCGATTTTTAAAATATTTAAAAAATTCTGACACGTTATTTTAGTAAAATTAAAAAATTAAAGTTAAAGTAATCTGATTTCAAAGAAATCTTTGTTACTTATAGCATAAAAAAATAATATACAACCAATTATTAACGAGCGGTCCCGTTCAGTTGTTCGAACTTACTGATAATGATTGATTGACGAGCCGATGACAGCTACTACTGATGACCATAAATGACATAATTTTTAAGTCTGAGTTTTTAAAAAAATTATTCTATTTGAGTATGACACACACTAAATGGAAATACAATACATAAAATAAAATTATTTAGTGAAATAGTAAATGAAAAAAAGAAAAAATAATTTAAAATTTAAAGTTTACACTTTTACAGCTGATCGGAAAATACAATCTGTTAATAAACAAATGTTTTGAAAAGGACAAAACCCTTAGATCACGTGACCTTTTCATAATAATGGCAATTTTTGTATATCATACATGGAAATAAGGAATGTATTAAGTAAAAAAATACAACATAAAAAATTATTTTTAAAAAAAGTAGCGCAACTAAATTTATTAAACTTAGCAATTTTGGATTCGTAAATTTTTTTTCTACTTAATTAGTACATAATATCGAGGAACCCTCCTAATACAGAGCTTTACACGATTTAAAACTATTATAAATTATTATAATTAAAATTTCTTAAAAAAGGAAAAAATTCTTGTAAAAATTAATTATTCATCAGAAAAAATTATTTCTTCAGACAATAATGTCCTTAATATTACTTATTTACAAAAAGCAATTAAAAGCTTTTCTAATTAAGTAATATCATAGTTTTATTGATTCATTATTTTTCAATTCAGAGCAGATTTTCAGTTAAATAGCTCAAATTTGTCAAAAAAAAAGTAGATTATTTACCATCTTCGAAGACTCCTACTTTTAACAAAAAAAAAATTCAGGAACCAAAAAGTTTTTTTTTGCGAAATTTCATTAAATTAAGTAAATGTGGGGTAACATATTTTAAAAAATATAATTTTTACCAAAATTTTCTAAAAAAATATTTCAAAAATAATTTCATTCATTTGTGAATAAGTCCTGAAAATTTCATTAAAATTGGACAATTATTTTATTTTTTTTAAGAATTTCCAAATCAATATGTTTTCAACGGTAAAAAATTCGCAAAAAAAATATGTTATTTTAAACGTCGCCGCGATGACGTAAACAAAAGACGATTTTTCCAAAATTTCGAACGTGTTAGAAAATATTAAAAAATTTCAAAATAATTAAAAAAAATACTTTTTTTTTTCATCTAAATAATAACATAAGCATTTTGACGATAATACTTTTATTTTCTTTAAGTTTGTGGCATTTTTCATTTACGCTATGCTGTTTTTCCGCGAAAACAGTGGAATATGCTTATATTTTTAATTGCTTTTGTAAATAAGTAATATATATATATATATTATTGTCTGAAGAAATAAATTTTTTCTGATGAATAATTAATTTTTACAAGTTTAATAAATTTAGTTGCACTATTTTTTTTTTTAAATAATTTTTTATGTTGTATTTTTTACTTAATACATTCCTTATTTCCATGTATGGTAGACTGAAATTGCCATTATTATAACACGGTCACGTGATCTAAGAATTTTGTCCCTTTACGTGGCCTTTTCATAACATTTCGTTTCTTAGTTGCTTTCTAACAGGTTGTATTTTCCATTCAGCTTTAAGTGTAAAATTTAAACTTTAAATCTTAAAGTAAGTTTTCTTTTTTCATTTACTATTTCACTAAATATTTTTATTTTATGTATTGTATTTCCATTAGTGAGCGTCGTACTCAAATAGAATATTTTTTTAAAAAACTCACTTTTAAAAATGATGTCATTTATGGTCATCTGTAGTAGCTGTCATCAATTCGTCATTCAACAATCCATCAATCGTGGGATCAGATGAACAGGATCGATCGTTAATAATTGGTTGTATATTATTTTTTTATGCTATAAGTAATATTTCTTTCAAATCAGATTACTTTAACTTTAAATTTTTTAATTTTACTAAAACAACGTGTCAGAAATTTTTTTAAATATTTTCAAAATCGATAAATTTGTTTGTTTACAAATTTCTTAAAATTAAGAAAATGGCCGATTTTAAGAAATATTTAAAATTTGAAATTAAATTTGACAATCAAATTGTTTCTATCTGAAATACACCAGAATTGTTAATTAATGGAAATAATAAATTTAATTATTAAACTTTCAATTAAAGCTAAAATGAAATCTTCAAGAATGTTTTTTCGTTGTAAAAAAAAATTCATTTTAAACTTAAATATAGAAAATTTATGCCGAAATAGTGGAGATACCTATCAAGTAAGGAAGACCAACCAGAATACAATTAAGTTGCGTTCAGCATTGTTCTCCGCTGTAAGGCCTTTACTTTTACGAAACACGTATGGAGAAGTTAATTTGATTTTTCAATTTCAACTGACAAGGTTACCTATAAGTATGATCTTCTTATGGAATTTATATGATCTTATTTTTATATTAAATGACATTTTTCCATAAATGAAATATCACATTTAATAATAAAATTAACAAATAACACAGTAAAATGTAATAAATGTACATAAAATTATAGTATTTTATGTACACTTCTGATAAAATTTCAGAAGAAAGGTACCTATAAATTAATTAGATACTTTTCTTATGAAATTTAATCTCACTTGTCTTAAGTCTTATTTTTTAATTTCTTTATAATATATTTTCCATAAAGCATCGTAAACGTAATGAAACCTAAGTATAAAAAAAAAAAAAAAAAAAAAAAATTAGAGCGCTGAAAGTTTTCCTTAAAATTAACGAGGTAAATAATTTGTTCACTTAAATCTAATTTCACTTCCTTCCATCCGTAGAAAGAATTATCCTCCCTTAAACGTCATGAAAAATGTCTTTCGTCACCTGTCAAATGAAGCGAAAGGTTATGACCTGATTTGTTTTATTTTCAAATTACATTTTTTTTCGGCGCAGAATTTAAGTTAAGTTTGGTTCGAAATATTTTAAATAAACATTAAAATTTCTGATTTTCTTAAAATAAGTTTTGAAAAAATGATAATTGATATTTAAAAACTTCAAAGTGAGATTTTCATATTTTTTAAAAAATGGTTGAAATTTGTCAATTTTACTGACTCCAAATAAACAAGATTTTTAACGAAAATTCCGGACGTGCAGGAACGAGATTTAAAAAATGTAATGACCCCCCCGAAATATTTTGATCTTTTATCTTTAATAATAAATATAAATATTTAGATGATAAAGTTTTGTTTTCGTCAAGTTTGGCGTCTTTTTCATCAGACTTATACTCTTTTTTTTTTTTAGCGATGTCAATTACTATTATTTCAGGTGATTTTCTTTCTTAATTCTTATTAATAATAATAATAATGATGATATCACGACCAGATTTTTTTTCTCTTGCTTTTATCTTCATTTTTAATTCAAACCTTTTTTTTTTTAATGGTGATGATGATGATGATGATGATTGTTGTTCCGAGTCCATTTTCCCCCCCTCGTCTCCACCTCCGATCGTCCAGCCACACCCTTTCCTATCAACCTACACATCCAGTCGGGACCCAAGAGATGTCAGTCTTAAAAAAGAATCTTTCCTTTCCCTGAGGCATGAATATGATCCCCACCCCATCCGAAGAAATCCCTCTTATCTGATGTTTTTTTAATTCTTTTAATCATCTCATTTTTATCAAACGAAAAAAAAAAAATCTATCAATTTTTATTTTATTTTTAATTCCATTTGAAAATTCAATCTCAATTCCTTCCGCATTTTTTTTTGTCACCCTTTGATGATCGGAGAGAAAAAAATGACAACAAACGAAAATATCTTGTAAAATCCATCGTTTTTATTTCATTTTTTTGTTCATAAAATTATTAAAGATTTTTTTTTATTATTAAATTATTTTTAAAGAAAGAAAAAATAAAAAAACTTATATTTATTCTTTAATTTTGAAAATTTTCATTAAATTTTCTCCGTCGTTTTCAAAATAAACAAAGAATTTTTTTTCTAAAACAAAAATCCTCGGAAAAATTTCAGATTCTTTCGGAAATTTGTACAGAACATTTTCTGGTAAGACTGAAAAAATTCCTTCCTTGTTGCAAAAATAAAACTGACCAAATTCATCGGGACAAAAATCGAGAATTTTTTCCCTAGTTTTGACAATTTGAAGAATTTCGCCATTTTGATCAAAGACAATCATTTCCGACATTCCTCGTCTTGTCCCCCACAAATTCCCGGTCGTCGGATCGGCACGAAGGAGGGGGTCAGAAATAAAACCCGACAACGGCGAATTCTTAAGTTGGATTCTTTTGATTTCATTTCCACCCTGAGGAAAACAAAGAATTTCTGTAAAATCCAAATCACAAACGAAAATTTCTTTCTTCATTTGACACAAAGAACAAAATGGCTTTTCTTTTGTTTTGATTATTTCTTCTTCTTCGAAAATATTCTTCCAATACAAAAGTCCTCCCACCAAGCCGGACTCCGACCACAAAGGACCACAAACTACGAAATTGTCTTTAGAAAGACAACAAATCTCCCAGGGTAAGAATCTTTTATCCTCCAAGAGTTTTTGGTCGAGTAATTCGCCAGTGTCAGTGAATTTCTTAAACGAAATGTCGCCGCCATCGTAAACAAACACATAATTGTCTTCGTCACTGACGGCAATTGAAGAAATCTCCAGGTTCGAATCCTGCAGGCGGAATTCGCTTTCAAGTTCCAATTCCCTTGGAGGCCATGTCTCTATCGTTAAGTCGACGATTTCTTTTTGAAGTTGGTCCAATGATCTTTGGCACCATTCTGGAAAGGTCACCACAAAATGACCTTTCTTCACAGGTGCGAACGATTCGTGGAGCCGCCCTGAAAGCTCCTTTCCTATCGATTCTACACTATGACTAACGGCGCCTTTTATGCCGTGTCCTACCAAAGGTTTCAAATCGATGAGCCATTCTGTCGCCTTCTTCAGGAGCTCTTCTTTCTCTTGGAGGGATTGCTTCCATTTGCTCTGCAGTTCGTCCGTCTTTCGATTCATTTGCTCGCACAATTCTTCCGATTTCGTTCTTGTCTTTTCAATAAACGCATTAAATTCCTCCCAGACTTTTGAACAATACGATTTACAATCAATTGATAATTGTTCAATCGATTTCTTCGTCCATTCAATTCTTTGTTGGAGCCGCTTTTCGAAATTTTCGACATCTTTCATCAGGTCTTTGGGGCTCACTGTCGACTTCTTCAGTGTAGCCATTTCTAGATTTCGTTCAGGCAAAATGAAATCTGAAAATGCAAAGATAAAAAGTATTTTTAGAAAAAAAAAATTAAAAAAAAAAAAAGGTCAAAGTTCAAAACCATAAAAAGTCGATTTCTAAAACCGAAGGCTAAGCGACCAGAAACCTTTAGATAGAGAGAGTGGGAGAAGGGAATATAGTGTGTGTCAGAGTGAGTAAAAAGGGAGAGAAATCAAAAGAAACAAAGGAGAGAGTGGTTATCAATGCACAAGTGAGAGGGAGAGACACGCGAGCAATTCGAGAAATGGAAGGAAAGAAAGGGTAAAAGAAACAGAGAGAGAGAGAGAGGGAGGGAGAGAGACTCCAATTTGTTGTCTTCACAATCACTTTTAACATTCAGATATTAATTAAATTGCTTCACTGTTCCTTTCACTGGATACGATTTAAGAAATTTCAAAATGGCGGCCTTTTATCGTCTGCTTACGAAACGATTTTTTTTTTTTTTATAATGACAAAATTGAACCCATCTTAAATAAACTCATCCACTCATTTTAAAATATATATATATATATTTAAATAAATTGAAGTGTAAAATCGATCCCTGACATTTTTTATTAGGCATTTTTTAAATGTTTATTTTATTACAAAAACTTCGTTTAAAGAAGAAACAATTTTTTGAATGAAAAATTAATCAAAGTCTACAATATTTGTTTATTCTTCATTTAGGATAATGGATTTATTCCTAAGTCTGTGAATTGCTTCCCCCCCGCCCAAAAATAAAAAAGCAGGAATTTTCGTTGTTTTGATGAAAACATTTCGATTATTTGGAAATCGATATAAAAATTGTGACTTACATTTGATTTCGTTTCTTCAGTGAATTTTTTTAGTTTTTCTTCAAATTTCGGAGACCAAATAAAAAACAACGTCTTCTTCTTGGTGTTGCTTCTCGCAAAGTGAATTGAGCGGAAAAACGCTGTGACGTCATTGGAGTTTAAGGCATTTCATTGGACGAGAATAATCACCCCCTACCCGGACTGGAGGGCGTTTCCTAAGATAACAAAAGAGGGGAAGTATGATGGGGTAAATGAAGGGGAGGAAAGAGGAATAAGAGAGAGAAAAAAAGGGTGAGAAAACCGCTTACCTCTCTCACACACACACACACCCTCTCTGTGCCTATGTATGTGGACTTGTATATATGCGTGTGTGACTGAAAAACGTTTTATGAAAAATTACTTCATATTTATTTCTATCTATCTATCTATCTATCTATCTATCTATCTATCTATCTATCTACCTACCTACCTACCTACCTACCTACCTATCTATCTATCTTGTATGTAAAAACATCAACATTTCTTTCTAATCACGTTCATTGTCAATGCTCAACTATAAAAATATACATTGTCTATCTTTTTATATAAATTTATGTTTTGTGTGTAGCCCCCATTTCATGAACATTAAAAACACATGGAAATGCTTTGTTAACAAATAACGACATCTTTTCTTTTCCATCCGAATTTCAGATGAATAGTCTGATTTATTAATCATTATGTTCATACACATAATGATTAAATATTAATTAGTAAAGATAATTTAATATTTTATAGTTGAAATCTAGAATTTAGGAATAAAACATTAACTTTTAGTTTTATTTCAAATAAAAAAGTTTCATGAGTGCGGAAAAGACAAAGTGAAACTAGATTTTTTCGATCAAATTCTGAGAAATGAAAATTTAGTTCGTTTTTTTCCCGCTCGCCGAGGACAAAAAAGAAAAGAAAGTTGGATTTATTTTGAAATTTGGAGTTTCAATGACTCATATGAAATACTGGACCAGGTTTTTCAGCGAGCCCATGTTGTAACCGAAGGTGACACAAGGCCATTGATTAAAGTAGGTTTACCGGCAATACCATAGTAAAATTGCCCCAATCCCGTCAGCAGCACTTCCCCTTTTGGAAGGAGACCTGGCTGTGCCACAGCCCTCTGCAGCTTGAGTAATACTATTATTTTAAATTTTACCATTCTTTTTATTCAAATAACCCAATAAAATCATAATTTTATTTGCTAATAAAAGTAAAATTATCTTTTATATTTTAAAAGGCGATCAAGAATTCTGTACAATTTCTATTTAAAATCTGCCTGTAAAAGATGACATAAAATAAGCAATTTACGAAATCATAATTTCATTTGAAAAGTCACGAAAACACAAACACACACAGACATGCGTGTGTGTGTTCATGTGTATGTGTGTGTGTATGAGTGTAGTTTTACTTTTGCATTACATATACACACACACACACACACACACACACACACATATATATATATATATATATATATATTAATCGAGTATAATACATTTTATTTTTGAACTTTTATTAAAGTTTATTCATTGCAAGTTTCAAGAGTCTCTCAAGGTAGAGTATTACTGAATGTGGTGCATGATGATATGAATGTCAGAGGAATAAGTAGGAAAATGATTTACAAAATTATATTTCTTTCAATATTAAGAGAAATCATTCTTGCTTGCCAGAAAAGGTTTTATAATTGTATTCAAGGAAACAGAATAATAATAATAATAATAATAATACCAAACCCGGTAACGTTTACGGAGGTAGGACCTGTAACCTGTTTTCTAAGACTTCACAATACAGACAGACAGAAGAATCAAAGCTAATCGCCCACACATCATTAGGGACCGCAAACAAAAAAAAGTGCCTCCTTATTGATATGGCAGTCCCTGATGACTGCAATGTATTTTTTAAGATCTTCAAAAAAACTATCAAAATACAAAAACCTTGAAATCGAAATCTCAAAAATGTAGTATATGAAGGACATCAACGATTCCAGTTGTAGTTGGAGCCCTCAGATTGATTGGAAAAGATTCCAATAGAGACATTCAAGGAATTATTGGCAGTCCATGCCTTAAAGAAATACAAAAAAAATTGTAATCACGAGTAGAGACCACACCTTACAAAAGCCTTTAAAAATATGTATGATTTTATTTTTTTTTTTGGTCCGTTAGAAAAAATGTCATGATGCCATTTCTGACCTTATGTCTCTGGCCGGGACCCGGAAAAGAGATGCACACCCAGACATCGTTACCAGAAATCAAAACAAAACAAAAAAATAAATTATTATTATTATTATTATTATTAAAATAATAATGATCATGTGAAAAGACGTTTGAAGTATGAAGAAACGAATTGTGTCAATGTCTACTCTGGCTCGACCATACATACATACATAAAATCAAAAGAGTATATTTTACTTACTTCGTCAGGGAGACAAAAAATTCTAATGTAAAATTAGAGAAGCTTTTAATTCGTCTCTATTATAAAGTTTCTTCATATTTTTTACGTACCACAATTAAACATATTGTATGAAATAAATTATCTTTATGAATAAATTATAAATAGGTTCCAATCCATATTTGCTTTCTGTGTTATTGTCTAAGTTTATGAAGTAAATATGCTGGAGCTGGTTGTATAAACAGGCCGTCAACTAAGGTGTAATTTTGGGGTAGCTTAAGACCCCACCCACCCAGAATATCATTTAAAAAATATTAAAATGATGTGAACAAATATTGGGGGCTAATTCTTACAGGATAAACTCTGAATCGAAGACATTTTTCAGCTTTGTATCTATCTACATACTATTCCTATCTTCCTATCTATCTATCTATCTATCTATCTATCTATCTATCTATCTATCTATCTATCTATTACGTATTTAGGGAGCAATCCTTCATTTATACATGTTTCATTAAAGACGACTGTAAAGGTACTGCGATTAAGCTTTTTATTTAATTTTTATTGTGTTCGAACAAGTGTTTTCTTTTCTGGACACAAAGTGTGTGTAGTGTAGTGTAAACTGTCCAAATCTTCTATAATTCCGAGCGCTTTCGGCTATACTTTCAGCCATAATTAAAGATGATTTTATTTTTGCATTTTAGTTGGGTGTAGGATGAGTGCATGTGCATGTTTCTAGAATTTAAAAGTATGTTTTATTTTCCGAACACAATTAGCCCATTGTGGCCGTGTTCGTAGTTATTAAAGTGTTGGCTTTTTCTTTTTCATTAAGGCTTCCATTATTTTTAATCTTTTTTTTTTTTACATGTGGATGAGGTTAATATGTTTGTATTTTCTACTAGTATGTTTCAGATGAAGTCTGGTAAGTTTTTGTGTGTGTGTTTTAAATGGATTCTAATCGAGCTGTGGTCAGATAGGTGTAACGTAAGGCATCTGTATAGGCAGGTAGTAATAATGTGACTGATGTAATTATTTATGAATTCGGTCTGATCAGCAACACAGTTTCTTAAGAGCCATTTGAACTCATAATGTTTATTGTAATTTTGATTTTGTGTGTTGTAATTTTTGAGGATAAGGTTGTTTGTTTTAAATTTTTGGTAATAAATAAATAATTCATTTGATTTTTTAGTCGGGTTAATTAGTTTATTGATTCATATTTATTTATCTATAAATACGTACATATACATCCATGCCTGATCTTCACTGGGTGCCCCTTACTTTCGGCCTTGTGCCATATCCAAGCTATGCTTGGAAAATTACTACATGCATGCCTGCGTTTCAACTCCTACCTTCTAAAGACCTTCATTTTAATTCCACGGCTTACAAAAAATTCAGTGGTTTCCATCGTATATATTAGTAAAGAAGAACAAACTCATTTATTGAGTTTCTGTTTTTTATTTAAGAAATTATCTGATCGGGAATCCAGCCATTGTTACCCGAAAGTGAGGGTCAACATTTTTTTTTAGTTTCTATTTTCCTACATTTAAATGAGGATCGGCTGACAGGACTAAAAAGGATTTCTACAAGATTTTTAAATGGTTTTAAAAAGAATTTTATTTATTATAACTTCCGTAAACTTTAAAAACTTCCAATAACTATCTAATTTTTGACGGATTAAACAATAATTCAATTTTCGTTGCAAAATTAGTTGGGTCATTTTTCCTCTCATACCACTTTGTGGTATTTTTACCAAAATTCAGATTACGAATATACACGATAATCTATCTATCTATCTATCTATCTATCTATCTATCTATCTATCTATCTGTACATTATATATGTGTGTGTGTGTGTGTGGATGGTAATACAGATATTTATATTTTTAGTTTATTCATATCTATCTATGTGCATGTACAGATAAACACATAGACACACTGACACACACACAGACACACACACACACACACGCGCGCGCGAGCTCGCGCCCTGTCTAAATTGCAACGCATGCTAAACATAAACTCGGATATATATTTATGCCCCATGAAGTGCCAGTCGGATTTTAGAACTTAAAAATAAGTTTAATCGCGTAGCAAAGTCTTCAAGATGAAATGAAAATCACTGACCTTTCGTTATTCCTCACCCTTTAAAAACCTTTCACATCAATTATATTGAAAATGTTGTTGTCATCGAACAATGGCATAATGATCGAGTTGACATTCTTATATAAATTAAGATGACAATTTGTGACTTCTTTTTTTTTTTTCTTACCGTTGTTGGCATGAAATCAAAATGTTTAATTATTAAAAATTTTTATATTCAAATTTAATTTAACCTTGTTGAAAAAAAATTAAAAAATTTGAACATCAAATTATCTATTGACCCTTGACCCGCAAAAATGTTGCTTTTCATTCATGACCATCAACAATTCAACTTCTAATCACACGACTTTTTACGATAATAATTAGTAATTATTGTTGACATAATAAGTAATTGTTTAAATTAAAAAAAAAAATGAAATTAGGACTTGAAATGATTTATTATCTCTAGACTCTCAGTAAAGTTGCTTTTATTCCTGACCATCGACTATTCAGCTTCGATTAACCGACTTTAATGAAAATGAAGCATATTATTCTCACCAGAACTAGTAGCAGTAGTAATATAATCACGATTTTCTTCATAAGTAAAAAAAAGCATTGAGTTTTAAAACAATAAATGTCTGTTCACTTTTACTATGAATCAAGTGACACCAAGCCACTGCAACAATGCCCATCAGTACTGCTGCGATGACTATTATTATTATTCATCACCGGATTTGTTCTTCAACCATTTACCAAGACTCTGAGATATTTCTGTAAAATTGTTTAAAAGCAATAAAACTTAAATATTTTTCAATAAATATAAAATTTGAATGCATTTGAAAGTTGAATCCATTTGGAACTGTAAAAAAAATTCACACTCACACACACTTTGTTATCTCGGTCAAATTTCAAGATATAAAAATTTAGGTCAACTGTTCCGCGACTAAAAAAAATCTTCTTTCACTGTTGATTTGAGGACAAAGTCTTCGTAGCCCTTGTTGAGCTTAAATCATCAATTATTGTTTTTGTTACACGGGAGCTTTCAGTTACAGAAAATCAGCTCTAAATCGTAAAATAAATCATGCAGTAAAACAAAAACATTATTTAATTAGAAAAGTGCAATATAGAAATAAAGTGTGACTGCCTACACTTAAGTTTAGACATAGATCGCCAGTGAGCAAACACAGGCGTTCCCATTATTGAATTAAGTGGATCACGTGACCACAGAGGAAACGCATAAGTAGGAAGTCACATGACGTCTAAGATATGCAATTCTAGTCTACTTTCGCATCCAAACTTAGGATTTTTTTGTTTGTTTTTCAATAAATATAAAATTTGAATGCATTTGAAACTTTAAAAAATTCACGTACACACTCATATAATCTAATGTTATAAAAAGTCAACAAATATCTAACAGATAATTTTAGTTTATGCATACAGGTAATTTTAGTCTATGCATATCTATCTATCTATACAGATAACTTTATGCATATCTATCTATCTATCTATCTATCTATCTACATAAACTCTATTTAATCGGAATTAGTATCCGAGATAACATGTTTTTGTTTTCTGTTTTCATAAAATTCTTGTTTTTGTCTGTTTTGTAGAACTTAAACAAGAAAATATAAATTTTATCTATCTACTAATTCAGCTTCTTTTACTCATGATTTGAGGGCAAAATAAACAAGAACAAATCGAAACAAATGAACACGAATAACAACAACAACAACAATAATAATAATAATAATGATCCAGTATTTACATTAGTCGGACTATTGTCCTCATCTTTGTCGCCATATTTGTCACAACGTTTCGGCGGTTGTACGCTCCGGCTTTCTTCAGGTGGTTGGAATTTCGAACTGAACCCTTTATTTCGATCACTTTATAACAGACTGTTTAGTTCCATTTCATGTTTGATGGATATTAGTTAATCTTATTAATTTTCCCTCTGAAAGTTCTCCACTGCCTTAATCAGGTATTGAACTCACCTTCTTTGGGTCTGTCACTGGATCACCAACGCCGTTATCCACTGTGCCATGTGTCCATGAGGACAGCTGGGTATGAACTTCTGAGTATTATAAACCCAATGTTTTCAGCATCATTTTTACCAGTGCTCATATCGCAACTTTGTTATCATTGCTTTTCTCTGGCACTCCTTATTACTGGTTCCCATATTGTATTTATTTCTATGCTTGGTCGGCTCAGGAGATTTTTGTGGCCTAGCATATGACATGTGAGTTGTGTTATGTCCGAAACTCCGCCCACTTCGTGGAAATAATGAAAGATGCTCCCATCCTATCCAACCAGATGGTGAGCTTGGACGTGGTGAGTCTGTTCACCAAGGTACCCACGGAGGAGGCACTCTCAGTAGTCAGAAATAGATTGACCTCTGACTCTAGAAGAGCGGACCAGTATTCCAATAGATAATCTGATGGAGATGTTGACTTTCTGTACACAAACAACACACTTCGGAATGGGATCACACATATATCGACAGGATGAGGGCTTAGCAATGGGCTCGCCATTATCACCAGCAATGGCGAATATATACATGGAATACTTTGAAGAAATGGCACTAGAGTCTATATCACTAAAGCCAACTATATGGTTATGGTACGTAGATGACACCTTCATACTCTGGCCACATCAGGAAGATGCCCAGGTTCTACTGGACCATGTGAACTCAATAAGACCTTCGATACAGTTCACAATGGAGAAAGAGAGTAACAACTCACTCCCATTCCTGGATGTACTAATATCTCGAACAGAGCATGGGTTCAAGACATCCGTATACCGTAAACCAACATTCACCGGACAGTACCTCAATTTCAACTCCCACCATCCATACAGCGTAAAGAAAGGGATCGTCCGATGCTTACAACACCGAGCAAAAGTCATAAGTGGCGATCCAGAGACGTTAGATAAGGAATTGGTCAGTATAAGTAGTACCCTACAACGTAACAACTACCCTGGGTACATGGCAGCAGCCCCCAAAAAACTGGGATAGGCGGGTACAAGAGGAGGAGGACAACAACAACACTCAGAAAACAGTCTGCCTGCCTTATGTGAAGGGGTTATCAGAGAAAATACAAAGGATCTGCGGTCCATATAACATCAGGACAACCTTCAAAAGCGTGACAACACTTCGCAGATATCTCTCACGAGTGAGACCCCCCATAGAGAGGAACATGACTAAAGACTGTGTGTACGCTATCCCATGCAGCTGCAGAAAGGAATATAAAGGAGAGACAGACACGCCCCCTCAAGGTAAGGCTTCAAGAACACCAGAAAGCTGTAACGCGAGGGAAGTAGAAAAATCAGGCGTGGCTGACCACATATGGAGAGAGAAGGGAGATCACCGCCCCCTTTGGGATCATGTTGAGATCATAGACAGGGAACACCATTGGAAAATTCGTAAACTTAAGGAATCAGCACATATGCTAGGCCACAAAAATCTCCTGAGCCGACCAAGCATAGAAATAAATACAATATGGGAACCAGTAATAAGCAGTGCCAGAGAAAAGCAATGATAACAAAGTTGCAATATGAACTCTGGTAAAGACATGCAATGACAACAGCAAAATTGCAATATGAGCACTGGTAAAAATGATGCTGAAAACATTAGGTTTATAATACTCAGTTCATACCCAGCTGTCCTCAAGGACACATGGCTATAGGCGTTGGTTAGATCCAGTGACAGACCCAAAGAAGTTGAGTTCAATACCTGGTTAAGGCAGTGGAGAACTTTCAGAGGGAAAATTAGCAGGAGATAATTGATAACTGACATCCATCAAACATGGCACGTGGAACTAGAACAGTGTACCCCAGTGATCGAAATAAAGGGTTCAGTTCGAAATTCGAACCACCTGAAGAAGGCCGGAGTGTACAAATATGGCGACAAAGATGAGAACAATAGTCCGACTAATGTAAATACTATACATAATACGTCATCTCAGAAATATAGGCATAATGATAATAATAACGCCGCTACGATTATTATTATTATTGTTGTTGTTGTTGTTGTTGTTTGCCGCTGGATTTGTTCTTCCCTATTATGTAAAGCCATAAACATTTTTACCGAAACTCAGAGATATTTCGGTTGATTTGTTTAAATGCAATAAAAATTAAAATGTTTTTCAATAAATATAAAATTTTAATCCATAATAAATATAAAATTTGAATGCATTTGTGTAGCGGACCGTTGGGGTGATCAGTATGTATTGTAGAACACATGTGGGTAGAATTTCCTGCTAGCCGGTCTAACTACAGTGTAATCCGGATATAGGAAACCCGGATATAAGAGAAACCCGGATATAAGAGAAACCCGGATATAAGAGAGATTTTATCTGGTCCCAAATTAGAGCCTGTGTCCCGACAACTCTCTTATATCCGGGTTACACTGTACATGAGAAAGAATAACTACATGAACTATCTAAGCTTTTTAATTAAGCGCAAAGTAAACAAAGAAGACCAATAAATATATGTAAACAAATATATGTATTAACGACTAGTACAAGTTACACTGAGTGGACACTTACATGGACAGAGTGTGTGTGGTGTTTATTATGTGTGTGTGTTGTGGTGAGTGTTCGTACGTACGTGTATTGTTCTTAGCGTGTTCCCAGAACTTGGGAAACCCTGTATCTGTGAGAGCTCACATCTGCGAGGTGGTATAAGGCCGAAGCCTGAGGAAAAAAGAGATCGAGGCGAAGGGTCAGCAAGTATTTATAGCCAGGGGAGAGAGACCCCTGTTGAAGGGTTAAGGAGCTGAGGAGCTAACTCCGACATTTGAAAATTGAATCCATTTTGAACTTTAAAAAATTCACATACACACGCACATGTTATGTAATGTCATAAAAAGTCAACAAATGCTTAAATATTAATTAATGAAGGTAATTTAAGTTCTAATTCATGTAAGCTGAATTTTAGAATGTATAATATGATATCTAATGGACCTGCAATTCTAGTCTTCCGCATCCAAACTTTGGTTTTTCCGACGTGCATTTGATCAGACCAGGACCGTTTTTGGAAGTTACCTCTGTTAAGTTTCTTTCTTTTTTGACAAAGTTTCTTTCTTTTTTTGTTGATTATGTTTTCAGTTTTCTTATTTTCTTTCAGCTGCGGACTGATTTAATTTTTGTTTCTATTTTTTAGTTTCGCCAGATTTGGATTTTTTTTCTGCCTGTTTATATTTTATTTTGCATTTAGTTTTCCTTTGTGTTTTTTTTTTTTTTACTTGTTTGAACTTTGTGGCCAGTCAAAACGAATTTTATTTTGGCCTTTAAAAAAAGAACATTTTACACGATGGCAGACCAGAGTCGGGCCATAAGGTAGATCCACCAGACAAATCTAATGAGGCTGTAAAAACCAAAAAGGGAAAAAAAAACATCTAAAGGTGGCCCTATAAGGGGAAATGTAATTTAGCCACCCCTGTAACAGAAAAGACAACAAAAAATGAAAAAGACAAAGACGCAAGCATGGCGGCCGAAGTCAGCGGTTTAGCGAAAGGAGAATCACACTCTGTTTGGAGTCCCCCCGCTTACACCGAAATTCATGGTCAATGTGACGGAGTTTATCGATAGAGCCAAAAGGTACGGTCATGTGGTTACCGATAGCGGGCTTTTGATAGACCTCTATGCACACAAGTGCATTGCCAAAAGAACAGTGTCAGTCTTTATTCTCGATAAACTAACGCCGAAAATTTGTCGATGCACGAAAGGCGCACTGTTGAAAGCACTGAATTCCTTGGGGGTTAAACCTCAACAGATCATTAAAGGATTAGGTTATTTCATGTGGGACATACTATTGCCCACGCCAAAGGAATGTGAGGATGTAACGTCCCGTGATTTGATCACGAAAGACTACGTCATCCACACAGAATACCAAGGACGGTTTAGGAGCAAGGTGACATTGTATGAGATCCCTGATTATATTCTTGGAGAGTATTTAGGGGCATATCTCACGCAGTATGGCCAGACTGTGAATATTATTCCAGAGTACGAGACAGGTGAGTGGGGATTAGAGATAATGACAGATCGAGAAGCCTTTACCTCTATTCCCAACAGCTTGAAGATAGGCGGAAAACACTACCTCCTAAGTCCGATTCCCTCTCCAGCTGATACTACTTGTTTCGCGGCACCTGTAATGCGACTGGTACCGGTGGTGAAAAAGCCCCGGCTGGGCGTCTTCCAGAGCCCACATTCCCTGCCAAAAAGAAGACGGAAGAGAAGCAAGAATGGCAAGTGGTGTATAGAGCGAGAGAGAAGCTGCAAGCTGCGGGATCTCAGTCCCCGGAAGCCCCCAAGAGCAAGGACACTAACAGTCCCATTCGCAAAGGTGAGACCCCTGCTAGCTCTGCCCCAAAACTGCACGAGCAGTCTAAGAGATTCGATCCAGGTTATGAGAAGTTCTTGAAAATTAAGGAATTAGAGAAACAACTTAGACCAGTTGGGGTACCGCGTCCCTCGGCCTCTGTGCCATCTCCCCACTCCCAAAAAAAATATTAGCCCGACCACCAATGACTAGGTCAGTGACCTTAACCCCTACAAAATTAACCACCCTGAAAAAGGCGCCCACTATTCCTGGAAAAGATGATGAAAGACCAGTGGGGGTATCACGTCCCTCAGCCTCTGACCCAAATTCCCTATCATGCAAGAAAACATCTTCCCATCTAACTAGGTCACTGACACAAACCCCTGTAAATATTCCACACCCCCTTAAAAAAGTGCCCACCCCCTCTGCATCACATTCTTCCACTCATGCCTAATCTCCTGCTCCATCTCATAAACCAACATCCAAAAGTTCTCAAAAGAAGCAAAGCCCATCCGCGGAAACTAAGGAAAAAAGGCGAAGAGCGAAACCCTAACGCTACAACATTGGAGATGATATTTGCCGTATTACACCAAGCCAAGTTGAGCGAGCTAAAAACTATAGTAACAGGATACCTGCGCTAAAGTGCCTGAAGGACATAGAGGACCCGCTGAACTTTCCAGAGACTAAGCGGGTCCTTACCGTTATCAGAATTGGCACCGGATCCCGGCATACATGGGAAATGGTGAAGGAAGCAATCAAAAGCATTGAGCTAACACCACCAATTGCAGTCTGGGAGGCTGAAGAGGGGCAAAAGTTGCGATAATTATGCCCAGGGAGGGTCCCAGTTTTTGTTCACCCCTCCCTATATAGAGCACTTAAATTAAAATTTCCTTGTGATATCGGGGTCTCGCGACTGATGGTCACATGAGAAATGTAAAGGGCCATGTGTCAATGAGTGAGGCCGTCAGTATACTCACTCCGACAATGTTTAAGGCAGATGGCCAATCCTATTAGATATGACAATGTTTTTTTTGGGGGGGGGATTATGCACCTAATGACTCCAGGGAGCGGACTGCCTTTTTAATTTGGATTGATCCGTTTCTGAGGACTTCTCGTCGGGTAACTTTAGCGGGTGACTGAAATACCGTCCTCGATCCCGATATAGATCGCACGGGGGCTAGATTGGGTACTAACAACCCGGATGTAAAGCCATTTCGGGACTCTATCGATAGGTCGGATTTCCCCGGGAGGTAGTTTGGACTTGGACTAATAGGGGCAGCTCGACTTCAGTGTTGCGTACAAGCTACATTGAGCGAGTCTTAGTTAGGCCAGTCGATTTAGGGCTCTTAGGCTGTTCAAGTCATCATACTATAGTTTATTCGCATCATAGGCTTGTCCGGGTTCATTTAAACTTAAGTCTAGGATTAGAACGGCTGGCTACTGGAAATTCAACACATTGTTGATCGCTGAAAAGGATATTCAAGGCCACCTTTTAATAACTCTAATGCAGGAATTGATTGGCTCTGTGGTTGGGAATAAGTGGTGGGCTCACCTTAAGGCTACTATTAGGTCGTTTGCGGCTGATTATAGTAAGCGACTCAACCAAGATAGATTAGCAGCGCAAACAGCACAAGAAGCTGGAGTAGAAAGGGCTATAAAATCGGGAGATAGTAGAGAAATAGCCGTAGCTAGGGCATAGTTAGCTTCCTTGTTTATCAAGGAAAATCAAGCTCTGGAAGTTAGGGCTAGATTAAAAAGAATGTATTCCGAGGCAACAAATATGGCCGCTGAATTGCGAGCTGAAGAAGTTCGGAGTATCGCAGATCGATACATCTTTAGCGTCACATTGCCGGGTGGGCGTACCGTGATGACGAACGATGGCATATGCGAGACTTTCCGATCTCACTTTCAGGATCTTTTTACCAGGGAACCCGATCTGAGTTCGATTCAGTTTGAGACCGATTTGGCTGACTTTCTTCACCTCGAGGCAACTGAAGCAGCTGGGTACGAGAGTCCGATAACAGAGGAGGAAATCTGGTATGCGTTGAAGCATGTCGGTCGATACAAGACTCCGAGTGTACTTGAGGCAGCTGCACGTGTTTGTCCCTCTGCTGGCACTGGTCTTTAACCAATGGATGAAGAACGGGAATATTCCCGAACGCTTTACCAGGGGTGTGACCAAGTTGCTTCGCAAGAATAAACACGGAAGGGATGGGATTAATAACTTCCGGACTATGTCGAATATAGAGTTAATTTTAGCCAAGGTCTTAGCCAAGCGTTTGCAGGATGTCCTACCTAGTCTGATTGGCCCCGAGCAGACTTGAGCTGTGAAGGGTCGGACTATTCAGGACAACCTTCATCATGTACGTTTGACCTTAGAACAAGTCGACAGTGAAGCCACGCTGAACAATTTAGATCAGTCGAAGGCATTTGATAGGGTTAACCATCGATTTCTTGAGGCTGTCCTCGAGTCGGGCGGCTTCGGGCAACAATTTCGATCCTGGATACGTCTCTTGCATCAGTCCCCCGGTCCGATGGTGGAGGTGAATGGAGTAAGGTCGAAACATTTCATTTTGTCCAGATACATTCTTCATTGTTTCCCACTTTCGCCGATGCTGTCCATTTTTGCGTTGGAACACTTCTTGCGCAAGTTAATGGCGAATTCGGTCCTACATGGAATTACTCTCCCTGGTCCGAACACCTCGGCCAGGTATCAGGCCTATGCCGATGACGTCAGCGCTTTCGTGAGAAGCAATGCTGAGATTGATGATATTGGCAAGGAAATCAGCAGGTATGAGGAAGTGACAGGAGCCAAAATTAACCGCGATAAGTCTATCGGCTTGGGTGCGTGGAAGGTGTCTCTCTTCCCGGACCCTTCACTTGGACGGACGGGCCTCTCAAGATACTCGGCGTCTAGTTTGGCCCCGGCCTTCAGTTGGAGAAAAATTGGATGGAGGCACATCTTTCACTGTAGCGTCGTACGGCCGTTGTGCGCACTGATTGAAGGTTACATGGTTTGCATCCTGGGCGGAAAGTTCTTTGCCCCCGAGGCCAGGTGCGTATGTAGCAATGTTGTGCCGCATTTGAAGAGGAATGAACACTATGTGTTCTTGTATTTACTCGGCATTATGCGAGTCGTGATTTAGACGACGCGACAGAAGGAATTTTATGGAGGTGGGAAGTTTTCCTCTTCTCAACCGATTTTGTTTTTTTAAGCACTAGCTTAAAATCAAAATTAGAGCGGAAAAGAAGCGACTCTGTCTTCATCAAAATTCAGCGAAAGGCGGTTGAGTGTGTCGCGTTTGGTTCGCTGGAGAAGGGCTAATTTAGAGTGGCATCTGGAGGTGACATAGTCTTAAGGATATTGGTCGCTTGATTTAAAACATTTCTCATTTTGGGATAAGCTATAGTAAATTGTTTTTTTTTTGGGGGGGGTTTTTTGTTCATTTAACTTAGCTAGTGTATGGATGATCATTGGCACCTTTATTTTTGTCCGCCAAATTTTTGGTTTATTCCCCTTCCCATCCTCATTTAGGTGACAGAGATTGCAGTTCTCTGGTTAAACAGTGGGATGTCTTTCACTTTCGAGTGTGAGATTTCCTTATTGTTATCGTGTTTAAGTGCGATTGATTACAGAATAGATGCAAGAAAATTATTTTATTAATCCCGCAATATAGTTTTGTCCAATTAACTGTTATTTCTGTCATGATTATAATATGGATGATCTGTTACTAACACAAGTTTTGTTTTATTGTGCAAATAGTTTTATATTATGAACATTGATGATTGATAGTTTTAAATTTTTATCGACCCAGCCCTCCACAAAATCTGTACATATGGGGATTAGTGAATGTGGCATTCTGGTGTGTGTGTGACAGTATTGTGTAGATGAGTTGCTTTGATGAAAGGAACAATGTTTGGACGATTGGGTCAGTAAATGAGGCTAGCTAAGTTAGAGACAGGTGAAAACCATCCTCCTTCCATCCCAATTTTACCCATGTGGTGCATTTGTACCTTTTTTCCCAATAAATATCTCTGCTTTTCTAGTCTATCCTCTATTACTATACGGACCGCTATTTTCTATAAAATTTCACTATACGGATTACTATTCAAGTGAGTATTATCGATCAAGTACTATTAGTGCGAGTGATATTCGAAGGCGTCTGGCACGAGTATTGTTCAACGGCGTACTATAGTTGTATCTGCGATTACAAAGTCTCTACTACAACGAGTATTTCAAAAGTGACAGCGAGTATTCGTTGACCTTACAAAAGCAGAAACGAGCGTTCGTTGATATCACAAAAAAGCTTTTAATTATTTTTATGAATAAAATATTTTATGGACACTATTGACTAAACAAAAAATCGATGAGTGATAAATTAATAACAAATAGAACAAATTTTCACCATCTCTCAAAATAAATGTATATTAAGATACGCCATGCCACAAATCCATATTTCGACCAAACAAGA
This sequence comes from Acanthosepion pharaonis, assembly GCA_903632075.3. Classification (NCBI taxonomy): domain Eukaryota; kingdom Metazoa; phylum Mollusca; class Cephalopoda; order Sepiida; family Sepiidae; genus Acanthosepion; species Acanthosepion pharaonis. Next base: position 1,050,919 of record CAHIKZ030001293.1, on the reverse strand, counting down.
TATAAAGCCGTGAACCAATGAGAATCTGAGTGGCCCACTCGAAGCGAATCTCTGGATATATATATATATATATATATATATATATATATATATATATATATATATATATATATATATATATCTTATTATAAAAACGCAGATAGTGTGTTTTTATTAAATGGAAAAACAAGTAGATTATCTCGTGGTATGAGATCAGGAAAATGTTCCGCGCCAAAATAGGATAGCAAAGGTGAACAAGGCGGGAAAAGTTTTTTTTTTAAGTTCTGGAAAAAGGAACTCGTTAACACGAGGTGTAGATGTGCACAGATAAAAAAAGTACTTACTGTGGATTTGGGTATTGTAAGTGTGTGTAGTGTTTTGTGTTGTTTATGTTTTTTATACCTTTTTGTTCAGGTTCACGGTCGTGAAAAGTTCAGTCATCTCAGATTTTGGGATCAGGCATTGAATTTGCTGCTAAAAATTATTTACGACGAGCCAAAAGGGACGAAGACTTATTTGTTGTTGGTTGCATCGTCTTGAAGAAAAGTATTTGCGACGAGCCAAAAGGGATGAAGAATTATTTATTGTCAGTAAGATATCCCTGTCTGTATTTAAGGTTGACTGACGAGGAATAAATGAGTCAACTTCATGGATCGAAATTTTTAGTCCGACTGAACTCAAACGATTAGTTTGTCCGTGACGTCAGAGAAAAACGCGGGAAAAACGGTAATTTAAATTTGTTAGATTGGTGTCATCAGCAGGAGCTGATAAAACGACAATAACTTGTAATTAGTTTTAAATAACTAAAGAAAAGGTTTACTACTATATTTAGCTTAACGAGAAAGGAAGGGGTGTAATCAGTGGACGCGCGCGCACACACGCACAAGTGTGGAAGGAAGGGAGGAAAACGCGCGTGCGCGTAAAACGTAGATGGAATTACTGTATTATTTCCATAATTCATAACGATTGTAAACAATGTTTTTGTTTGAATTTGGGTTTGACCAATTCGTAAAAAAAAAAAAACTAATTAAGACATGCGTGTCCGTCAACCTTAAACAATAATCTTTGTCAATTTTATTTTTCAGTCTTTATGATCGTCCATACTTGATCTATCGCTTACTGTTACATCCACGGGCAATACCGGCCTCTACAGCTAGTATATATATATAATGGCTGGCCACTCGTATTCGAGAATGCCAGTCTGCTAGCTAGTTCCCATTGCAGACGTTTACTCAGGCGCTTTTATGTTCTTTCAACACCCATAGAACCCAACACCCATACTTGTGATCTATAGTGCAACTATGCTGAGCAGACCTTAGTGCGTTATACAGCATGATCAACAGCCTGAACAACACCAGCACGCTTAAACCCTCAGTCACGATATGTCTGCTTGTGGATGACAACATAGATACACCTCCGAAAAAATAAATTTCGGTCGAGCACTTTATAGAGAAAACGCGGATTTGTAAACTGCTAACTGTAATTTGCTACTGGTGATAATACAAAGCTCTTCTATGAATCGAGCACTCTGAGTCACTGTCTTGTTTATTCAAAATAAATAGCTAAAAATGTTCCTTCCTCTCTGCCGAGAGCCGATAGCTTAAGGGAAAAATCTCCAACATGCCCAGGTTTCGATTCTGGCTTGAGGTAATCGGATGTCTATTCACACTGATGAGCTGTGATACATATATATCAGAATTTCATCTTCTTTGTTCTACATATCTCATTCTCTGAGGAAATATGAATTATGTTAGATTGACAAAAGTTTCCTATTTGTTTTCACATACACACACACACACACACACATATATATACATATATATATGTGTATGTTAAATAATAGTTTAGCAGACTTATTTTTTAGAGCTAGTGTATCTCTACTCCGATTTTCTGAGGTTTTTCATAGGATCAGATACAAGCCATTATATGGCAAGTCCATTTTGATTGGTGTGTGAAAGGATATAGGAGAAAAATTTGAACGAGTCGAGTCTTAACTGTGCAGCAATGTAGACGTGTTCTTTTTCGTGTCTGAAACGGCTCCACAATGAGTGAGGATTATCTTCACTGGATAGTTAGTACTTGTCGACATTAAATAAATAGCTAAGTTCAAATTTTCTGTGTTGAAGTCGTTTCATCTCTAGACCAAAAACATTTAGCGACCTCCGGCCGGGAGAAGAGAATCCAACATTATTATCGAATTGAAGCCGTTGAGCTGGACCTCCCGGAATGAGGGGGCTATGCAACATATAATTAAATTGACCCCGTTGATTAGGACTTCCCACCATATGGCTGAGGGGGTGGACGCGCAGAACGAGGGTTGCAACACAACATGTAAAAGTTTGGATAGTATGTTAAAGCGATGGAAGATTCAAAAAGTAGAATAAGAAATGTAAAAACGTAATCAATACAAAAGGACAGACAAAAACTGTAAGTACCATGGTATCTCTTTGTTCTATGACTCATACACACAAACACACACAAACACACACGCATACACGCACGCACACACATGCGCACACACACAAATAAACACATCTAAACAATAAAACAAAACAAGAAGTAATGATGAAAAAATAATGAAATAAAGTAAAAGTGATTTTTTTTTAATGATCAGGTATGTTAAATAAATGTTTATATTTTTTAGAGGAAGTGTATCTCTGCTCTGACTTCCTGGGGTTGACCATGGGATCTAATACATGCTGTAATATGGGGAGTTGACTTTGATTGATTGAGCTAGCGTGGGAAAGAAGATAGGAGAAAGGTTTCAGCAAGTCAAGTTTTAACCGTCAACAATGTAGACGAGTTTTCTTTCGTATCTAAAATGGCTCCTCAGTGGTGGTGGGGGAACGACCCCCACTGGATAGTTAGTAAAGGTCGACATTAATAAAATAGTTATATTCAAATTCTCCATGCTTGATGTCATTCATTGCTGCCCCAAAACATCTAACAATCACCGGCTGAGAGAGAAGATGCAACATTACATTATTATCGAACTGGTGTCATTGACTAGGATTTCCCAACATGATGGGGTTATGCAATATATATATGTATCAAAGGGAAAAAATGAAATTTTATATTTACATACACTTTATCCTTGATATCAAGCACATTAACTCACAGCATACCATAAAATATATATATATATATATATATATATATATATATATATATATATATATATATATATATATATATATGCGTACATACAAATTCTACTACTCTATTCAGATAGGTATTTCAACCCCAGGATATTCTCCCTAGGGCTTGTCAATGCAAAAACATTTGTGAAATTATGAATGTTTTTTTTAGAAATTTGAAAAAAAAGGAAGGAAAGAAAGAAAGAAAAAAAAGAAGAAAGAAGAGAAACAAACAACAAATAGGGAGACAAAAGAAAACTGACATGAAGCCATGATATAGACAAGTCTAGAGAGAAAATAAAAAAAATTGTGAAGATTAACAATGACCTTTATTTAATATATCAATTTAACATATATTTATTTAACATATCAATTATTATTCAAATGGGAAAAACTTACATAGGAAAATGCAAACATAAAAGTTAAGAAAAAGAAGAGTTTTAAAGATTATAGATAAAGGAAACTTATGAATATAAAATTAATACTTTATGTAATTATAATATAATTTTTTAATTAATAAAATTTTTAATACTAATAGCATATATTAAATTATTATATAGTTATATCAAATTATTATTAAAAATATTTATTATTAAGAAAAAAATTATTTACTTATTAATTTATAAATAATAATTTAATAACTTATTAATTATGTATATAGTTTTATGTAATTATATATTTTTATAATCTGTTATTAAGTAAATTTATGTATATATATTTAAAGAGCTGTTCCATTGTGAATCACTTTTATGCATGTAGATAGGGGCTTTCAGATGTCATGATATCTCGCCGGTGAATATGCCTTTTACATTGCTAGTTATTTATTTAATAAACACCGCTAATGAAGTGGTTTGGGATTTTTTCCTACTTCAATTATCTTGAACATGGTAGCAAAGAATCAAATATCAGGTATAAATAATTTATTATATAAATTTTGTTGATAGCAGCTTCAATTATGAATTTAGTTAGTAAGGAGTTAGAGGCTAAGTTTTTGTATTTTTTTGAGAGAGTTTTAGAGGTTGTGATTATGAAATTTTTATGGGATGTTAAATGATAGGTTTCTGAATTTTGTTGATAGGGTGTCACAGGCTGAAAGAATTAAATTATTTAATAGGATATTAGAGAGTGTGATTATGAATTATGTTGATAGGTTGTTAGTGGATAGGATTATGAATTTTTTGATAGTGTGTCAGATGCTAAGATTATGAAATTTGTAGATACAGTGTTAGAGGTTAGGATAATGAATATTTTATAGGATATTAGAGGCTTGGATGATGAATTTTGCTGATTGGCTGTTAGAGGCTAGAATTATAAAATTGGATGGTAGGGTGTTAGAGGCTACAATAATGAGTTTTGTTGATTTTGTTAAATGCTAGGATTATGACGGTTGTTGATAGGGTATTAGAAACTAGGATTATAAAGTTTGTTGATAGGGTGTTTGAGGCTAGCAGTATGAAATTTGTTGATAGGATGTTAGAAACTAGGATTATGAACTTTGTTGATAGGCTGTTAGTGGCTAGGATTACGAAGTTTGTTGATAGGGTGTTAGACGCTAGAATTATGTAGTTTGTTGATAGGGTGTTAGAGGCTAGCACTATGAAAATTGTATATAGGGCGTTAGAAACCAGGATTATGAAGTTTTTTGATAGGGTGTTAGAGGCTAGGATTATGAAATTTGTTGATAGCCTGTTAGAGGCAAGCATTATGAAATTTGTTGATAGGGTGTTAGAAACTAGGATTATGAAGTTTGTTGATATGGTATTAGAGGGTAGCATTATAAAATTTCTTCAAAGGGTGTTAGAGGTTAGGGTTATGAAGTTTGTTGAGAGCCTGTTAGAGGCTAGATTTATGAAAGTTCTTGATGAGCTGTTAGAGGCTAGCAGTCTGAAATTTGTTCATAGGTTTCTAGAAACTGAGATTATGAAGTTTGTTGATTGGGTGTTAGAGGCTAGCAGTATGAAAATTGTTTATAGGGGGTTAGAAACTAGGATTATGGAGTTTGTTGAGGGGGTGTTAGATGGTAGTATAATGAAACTTGTTGAGAGTGTGTTAGAGGCTAGTATTATGAAGTTGATAAGGTTTTAGAGGCTAGGATTGTGAAGTTTGTTGATAGTGTGTTAGAGTCTAGAAGTATGAAATTTGTTGATAGGGGGTTAGAAACTAAGATTATAAAGTCTTTTGACTTGGTGTTAGAGGGTAGCATTATGAAATTTGTTGATGCTGCATTAGAGGCTAGCGTTATGAAATGTATTGATTGGGTGTTAGAAACTAATATTATGAAGTTTGTTGATAGTATGTGAGAGGTTAAGATTATGAAGTTATTTGATAGGATGCTAGAGGCTAGCATTATGAAATTTGTTGATAGGGTGTTAGAGACTAGGTTTATGAAATTTGTTGATAGGGTGTTAGAGGCTAGCATTATGAAGTTTGTTGATAGTGTGTTAGAGGCTAGCATTATGAAATTTGTTGATAGGGTGTTAGAAACTAGGATTATAAAGTGTGTTGCTAGGGTGTTAGAGGCTAGCAGTCTGAAATTTGTTGATAGGTTTTTAGAAACTGGGTTTATGAAGTTTGTTGATAGGGTGTTAGAGGTTAGCATTATATAATTTTTTGATAGGCTGTTAGAAACTAGGATTAAGAAGATTTTTGATATGGTTTTAGAGGCTAGGTTTATAAAATTTGTTGATAGGCTGTTAGAGGCTAGCAGTATAAAAATAGTAGATAGGGTGTTAGAAACTAGGATTATCAAGTTTGCTGATAGGATATTAGAGGCAAGCATTATGAAATTTGTTGATAGGGTGTTAGAAACTAGGATTATGAAGTCTGTTGATATGGTGTTAGAGGGTAGCATTATAAAATTTCTTGATACGGTGTTAGAGGTAAGGGTTATGAAGTTTGTTGATATGCTATTAGAGGCCAGGTTTATGAAATTTGTTGATGGGTTATAGAGGCTAGGATTATGAATTTTGTTGATAGATTTTTTGAGGCTAAGATTACAAAGTTTGTTCGAAGTGTGTTAGAGGCTAGCATTATGAAATTTGTTGATAGGGTGTTAGAGGTAACAATTTGAAATTTGTTTATAGGTTTCTAGAAATTGGGATTATGACGTTTGTTGATAGGGTATTAGAGGGTAGCATTATCAAATTTTTTGATGGGGTGTTAGAGGCTAGGATTATGAAGTTTGTTGATACAGTCTTAGAGGTGTGGATTATGAAGTTTGTTGATAGGGTATTAGAGGCTAACAATCTGAAATTTGTTCATAGGTTTTTAGAAACTGGGATTATGAAGTTTGTTGATAGGGTGTTAGAGGCTAGCATTATAAAATTTGTTGATAGGGTGTTAGAAACTAGGATTATGAAGCTTTTTGATAGGGAGTTAAAATTAGAGGGAAGCATTATGAAATTTTTTGATAGGTTGTTAGAGGCTAGGGATATGATGTTTGTTTGTAGGGTGTGAGAGACTAGGATTATAAAATTTGTAGATAGGGTTTCAGAAACTAGAATTATAATGTTTGTTGATAGTGTGTTAGAGGCGAGCATTATGAAATTTGTTGATATTATATTAGAGGCTATCAGTATGAAATGTGTTGATAGGGTGTTAGAAACTAGGATTATGAAGTTTGTTGAATGGTGTTAGAGGGTAGAATTATGAAATTTGTTGATAGGGTGTTAGAGGTTAGGGTTATAAAGTTTATTGATAGGCTATTAGCAGCTAGGTTTATGAAATTTGTTGATGGGGTGTTAGAGGCTAGCATCATGAAAGTTGTTGATAGGGTGTTAGAAACTAGGAAAATGAAGTTTGTTGATAGGGTGCTAGAGGCTTGCAATCTGAAATTTACTGATAGGTTTCTAGAAACTGGGATGATGAAGTTTGTTGATAGGGTGTTAGATGTTAGCATTATGAAATCTGTTGATAGGGTGTTAGAAACTAGTATTATGAAGTGTGTTGATAGTGTGTTAGAGGGTAGCATTATGAAATTTGTTGATAGTGTGTTAGATGCTAGGATTATGAAGTTTGTTGATAGGCTGTTAGAAAGTAGGATTATGAAGTTTGTTGATAGGGTGTTAGAGGCTAGCTTATAAAATTTGTTGATAGGGTGTTAGAGGCTAGCTTATAAAATTTGTTGATAGGGTGTTAGAAACTAGGATTCGGAATTTTTTTGATAGGGTGTTAGAGGGTAACATTATGAAATTTGTTGATAGGGTGTTAGAGCCTAGGATTATGAATTTTTTTGATAGGCTGTTAGACACTAGGTTTAAGAAATTTGTTCATGGGCTGCTAGAGGCTAGGATTATGAAGATTGTTGATAGTGTGTTAGAAGCTAACATTATGAAATTTGTTGATATTGTTTTAGAAATTAGGATAATGAAGTTTATTGCTGGGGTGTTAGAGGCTAGGAGTCTGATATTTTTTGATAGGTTTCTAGAAACTGTGTTTATGAAATTTCTTGATGAGGTGTTAGAGGCTAGCATTATGAAATGTGTTGATAGGCTAGATTTATGAAATTTGTGGATAGGGTGTAAGAAACTAAGATTATGCCATTTTTTGATAGTGTGTTAGAGGCTGGCAATTTGAAATTTGTTGATACGTTTCTAGAAACTAGGATTATGAACTTTATTGACAGGGTGTTAGAGGGTAGCATTATGAAATTTGTTGATGAGGTGTTAGAGGCAAGGATTATGAAGTTTGTTGATAGGGTGTTCAAGGCGTGGATTATGAAGTTTGTTCATAGGTTGTTAGAAACTAGGATTATGAAGTTTGTTGATACGGTGTTAGAGGCTAGGATTACGACGTTTGTTGATAGGGTGCTAGATGCTAACAATGTGAAATGTGTTGATAGGTTTCTAGAAACTGGGATTAAGAAGTTTGTTGATAGGATATTAGAGGCTAGAATCATGCAATTTGTTGAGAGTGTGTTAGAGGCTACCATTATAAAATATGTTGATAGGGTGTTAGAAACTTGGATTATGAAGTTATTTGATAGGGTCTTAGAGGCTAGGATTATGAAGTTTGTTGATAGGGTGTTAGAGTCTAGGATTATGAAGTTTGATGATAGGGTGTTAGAGACTAGTTTTATGAAGTATGTTGATAGGGTTTTAGAGGCAAGCATTGTAAAATTTGTTGAGAGGGTTTTAGAAACTTGGATTATGAAGTTATTTGATAGAGTGTTAGAGGCTATTATTATGAAATTTGTTGATAGGGTGTTAGAGGCTAGGATTATGACATTTATTGACAGGGTGTTAGAAACTTGGATTATGAAGTTATTTGATAGGGTGTTTGAGATTAGCATTATGAAATTTGTTGATAGTGTGTTATAGGCTAAAATTATGAAGTTTGTTGATAAGCCATTAGAGGCTTGGATTATGAAAGTTGTTGATGAGGTGTTAGAGGCTACAATTATGAAGTTTGTTGATAGGGTGATAGGGTGATAGAGGCTAGGATTATGTAATATGTTGATAGGGTGTTAGAAACTAGGATTATGAAGTTGTTTGTTGACAGGTTGTTAGAGGGCAGCATTATGTATTTTGTATATAATGTGTTATAGGCTAGCATTATGTGTTGATAGGGTGTTAGAAAATAGGATTATGAAGTTTGTTCATATGGTGATGAATGGTAGCATTATGAAATTTGCTGATAGGGTGTTAGAGATTAGGGTTATGAAGTTTGTTGATAGGCTGTTAGTGGCTAAGTTTATGAAATTTGTTGATTGAGTGTTAGAGGCTAGGATTATGAATTTTGTTGATAGGGTTTTTGAGTCTAGGATTACGAAGATTGTTGATAGGGTATTAGAGGCTAGCATTATGAAATTTGTTGATATAGTGTTAGAGGCTAGAATATGAAATTTGTTGATAGGGTGTTAGAAAGTATGATTATGAAATTTGTTGATAGGTGTTAGAAACAAGGGTTATGAAGTTTGTTGATGGGGTGTTAGAGGGTACTATTATGAAATTTTTTGATAGTGTATTAGAGGCTAGTATTACAAAATATGTTCATAGGGTGTTGAAATTTGTTGATAGGTTTCTAGAAACTGGGATTATGAAGTTTGTTCATAGGGTGTAAGAGTCTAGGATTATGAAGTTACTTGATAATGTGTTAGAGTCTAGTATTATGAAATTTGTTGATAGGATATTAGAAACTAGTATTAGGAGGTTTTGTTATAGGTTGTAAGAGGCTACCATTATGAAATTTGTTGATAGGGTATTAGAAACTTGGATTATGAAGTTTTTGACAGGGTGTTAGATGGTAGTATTATGAAATTTGTTGATAGGGTGTTAGAGACTAGTATCATAAAATATGTTGATAGGGTGTTAGTAACTAGAATTATGAAGTTTGTTGATAGGGTGTTAGAAACTAGGATTATGAAGTTTGTTGATAGGGTGTTAGAGGCTAGTATTACAAATTTGTCGATAGGTTTTTAGAGTCTGGCATTATAGAATTTGTTGATAGGGTGCTAGAATCTGGATTATGAAGTTTGTTGATACGGTGTTAGAGTCTAAGATTATGAAGTTTGTTGCTAGGGTGTTAGAAAGTAGCATTATGAAATTTGTTGATGGGGTGTTAGACACTAGGATTATGAAATTTTTTGATAAGTTATTAGAGGCTAGGATTAAGATGTTTGTTAAAACTGTGTTCGAGGCTAGGATTATGAATTTTGTTGATAGGTTTTTTGAGTCTAGGATTACGAAATTTGTTGATAGGGTGTTAGAGGCTAGCATTATGAAATTTGTTGATAAGGTCTTAGAAACTAGGATTATGAAGTTTGTTGATAGGGTGTTAGAGGTTAGTAATCTTAAATTTGTTGATAGGTTCCTTGAAACTGTGATTATGAAGTTTGTTGATAGTGTGTAAGTGGCTAGGTGTATGATATTTGTTGAGAGGATGTTAGAGGCTAGGATAATGAAATTTGTTGATTGGGTGTCAGAACCTAGGATTATGAAATTTGTTGATGGGGTGTTAGAGGCTAGGATTATAAAGATTGTTGATAGGGTTTTAGAGGTATAGATTATGAAGTATGTTGATCTAGGATTATGATATTTGTTGATAGGGTGTTAGAGGCTAGCAGTATGAATGTTGTTGATAGGGTGTTAGAAATTAGGATTATGAAGCTTGTTGACAAGTTGTTAGAGGGTAGAATTATGAAATTTGTATATAATGTATTATAGGCTAGCAATATGAAATTTGCTGACAGGGTGTTAGAATTTAGGGTTAGAAAAATTGTTGATAGGGTGTTAGAGGCTAGGATTATGAAGGTTGTTCATATGGTGTTAGAGGGTAGCAATATGAAATTTGCTGATAGGGCATTAGAAGTTAGGGTTATGAAGATTGTTGATAGGCTGTTAGACCCTAGATTTATTGATCGGGTGTTAGAGGCAAGGATTATGAATTTTGTTGATAGGTTTTATGAGTCTAGGATTACGAAGTTTGTTGATAGTGTGTTAAAGGCTAGTATTACCAACTTTGTGATAGCTTTTTAAAGGCTGTCATTATGCAATTTGTTGATAGGGTGCTAGAGGCTAGGATTATGATGTCTTTTAATAGGGTTTTTGAGTCTAGGATTACGAAGTTTGTTGATAGTGTGTTAGAGGGTAGCATTATGAAATTTGTTGATAGAATGTTAGAGGCTAGCAGTATGAAATTTGTTGATAGGGTGTTAGAAACTAGGATTTTGAAGTTTGTTGATAGGGTGTTAGAAACTAGGTTTATGAAGTTTGTTGGTAGGGTGTTAGAGGATAGTATTATGAAATTTGTTGATAGCGTGTAAGAGGCTAGTATTATAAAATATGATAGGGTGTTAGAAACTAGGATTTTGAAGTTTGTTGATAGGGTGTTAGAAACTAGGATTATGAAGTTTGTTGATAGGGTATTAGAGACTAGTATTACGTACTTTGTTGATAGGTTTTTAGAGTCTGGCATTATGAAGTTTGTTCCTAGGCTGTTACAGAGTAGCATTATCACATTTGTTGATGGGGTGGTAGACGCTAGGATTATAAAGTTTGTTGATAGGGTGTTAGAGGCTAGGATTATGTAGTTTGTTGATAATGTGTTAGAGGCTAGTATTATGCATTTTGTTGATAGGGTTTTTGAGTCTAGGATTACGAAGATTGTTTATAGGGTGTTAGAGGCTAGCATTATGAAATTTGTTGATAGGGTGTTAGAGGCCAAGATTATGAAGTCTGTTGATAGGGTGTTAGAGGCTAGTAATCTGAAATTTGTTGACAGGTTTCTAGAAACTGGGATTATGAAGTTTGTTGATAGTGTGTAAGTGGGTAGGAGTATGAAATTTGTTGATAGTGTGTTAGAGACTAGCATTATGAAATTTGTTGATTGTGTGTTAGAACCTAGGATTATGAAGTTTGTTACTAGGGTGTTAGATGGTAGCATTATGAAATTTGTTGATGGGATGTTAGAGGCTAGGGTTATAAAGTTTGTTGATAGGGTGTTAGAGGCTAGCATTATGAAATTTGTTGATTGGGTGTTAGAACCTAGGATTATGAAGTTTGTTACTAGGGTGTTAGACGGTAGCATTATAAAATTTGTTGATAGGGTGTTAAAAACTAGGCTTATGAAGTTTTTTGATAGGGTGTTAGAGGCAATGATTATGAAGTATGTTGATACGCTGTTAGAAGCTAGGATTTTGAAATTTGTTGATAGGGTGTTAGAGGCTAGCAGTATGAAAATTGTTGATAAGTTGTTAGAAACTAGGATCATGAAGTTTTTTGATAGGGTTTTAGGGGCTAGCATTATGAAAATTGTTGATACGGTGTTAGAAACTAGGATTATGAAACTTGTTGACAGGTTGTTCGAGGGTAGCATTATGTAATTTGTATATAATGTGTTAGAGGCTAGCATTATGAAATGTGTTGATAGGGTGTTAGAATCTAGGATTATGAAGTTTGTTCATACGGTGTTAGAGGGTAGCAATATGAAATTTGCATGATAGAGTGTTAGAAGTCAGGGTAATGAAGATTGCTGATAGGCTGTTAGAGGCTAGGTTTATTAAATTTATTGATGGGGTGTTAGAGGATAGCATTATGAAATTTGTTGATAGAGTGTTAGGGGCTAGCTGTATGAAATTTGTTGATAGGGTGTTAGAAACTAGGATTATGAAGTTTGTTGATAGGGTGTTAGAGGGTAGTATTATGAAATTTGTTGATAGGGTGTTAGATGCTAGTATTATTAAATATGTTGATAGGGTGTTAGAAAGTAGGATTATGAAGTTTGTTGATAGGGTGTTAGAGGCTAAGATCATGAAGTTTGTTGATAGGGTGTTAGAGGCTAGCAATCTGAAATTTGTTGATAGGTTTCTAGAAACTGGGATTATGAAGGTTGTTGATAGTGTGTAAGTGGATAGGAGTATGACATTTGTTGATTGGGTGTTAGGGGCTAGGATTATGAAGTTTGTTGATACTTTGTACAGGCGAGGATTATGAAGACTTTTGATAGGGTTTTAGAGGCTAGCATTATAAAATTTGTTGATAGGGTGTTAGAGGCTAGGATTATGATGTTTGTTGATAGGGTGTTAGAGGCTAGGATTACGAAGTTTGTTGATAGGGTATTAGAGGCTAGCATTATAAAATTTGTTGGTAGGGTGTTAGATGCTAGGATTACGAAGTTTGTTGATAGGGTTTTAGAGGCTAGGATTACAAAGTTTGTTGATAGGGTTTTAGAGGCTAGCATTATAAAATTTGTTGATAGGTTGTTGGAGGCTAGGATTATGAAGTTTGTTGATAGGGTGTTAGAGGCTAGCAATCTGAAATTTGTTGATAGGTTTCTAGAAACTGGGATTATGATGTTTGTTGATAAGGTTTTAGGAGCTAGCATTATGAATTTTGTTGATAGGTTGTTAGAGCCTAGGGTTATGACGTTAGGTGATTGGCTGTTAGGCTAGCATTGTAAAATTTGTTGATGGGGTGTTAGAGGCTAGGATTATCAAGTTTGTTGATAGGGTGTTAGAGGCTAGCATTATGACATTTGTTGACAGCTTGTTAGAAACTAGGATTATCATGTTAGTTGATAGGGTGTTAGAGGCTAGCATTGTAAAATTTGTTGATAGGGTTTTAGAAACTTGGATTATGAAGTTCATTGATAGGCCGTTAGAGGCTAGGAATATGAAATTCCTTGATAAGGTGTTAGAGTCCAGAATTATGAAGTTTGTTGATAGGGTGTTAAAGGCTAGGATTATGAAGTTTGTTGATAGGGTGCTAGAGGCTAGGATTATGAAGTTTTTTGATAGGGTGTTAGAGGCTAGCATTATGTTTTGATAGACTGTTAGAAACCAGGGTTATGAAGTTTGTTGAAATGTTGTTGGAGGCTAACATTATGAAATTTGTTGATAGGTTGTTAGAAATTATGATTATGAAGTTTTTTGATAGGGTATTAGAGGGTAGGGTTATGAAGTTAGGTGATTGGCTGTTAGAGGCTATGAAATGAATTAGCATTATAAAATTTGTTGATAGGCTGTTAGAAACTAGTATTATGAAGTTTGTTGTTAGGCTGTTAGAAGCTAGCAGTTTGAAATTTTTTGATAGGTTTCTACAAACTGGGTTTACGAAGTTTGTTGATAGGGTTTTAAAAGTAGCATTATGAAATTTTTTGATAGGGTGTTAGACACTAGGATTATGAAGTTGTTGATAGGGTGTTAGAGGCTAGCATTATGAAATTTGTTGATTTGGTGTTAGAGGCTAGCATTATGAAATTTGTTGATTTGGTGTTAGAGGCTAGCATTATGAAATTTGTTTATGGGGTGTTAGAGGCTAGGATTATGAAGTTCTTTGATAGGGTGTTAGATGCTAGGGTTATGAAGTTTGTTGATAGGGTCTTAGATACTAGGATTATGATGTTTGTTGATAGGGTGTTAGAGGCTAGGATTATGAAATTTGTTGATAGTGTGTTAGAGGCTAGCAGTATGAAATGTGTTGATAGCCTGTTAGTAACTAGGATTATGAAGTTTGTTGGTAGAGTGTTAGAGGCTAGCATTATGAAGTTTGTTGATAGGGTGTTAGAGGCTAGGATTATGAAATTTGTTTATAGGGTGTTAGAGGCTAGCATTATAAAATTTTTTGATAGGGTGTAGAAACTAAAATTATGAAGTTTGTTGATAGTGTGTTTGTGGCTAGGATTATGAAATTTGTTGACAGGTTGCTAGAAACTGGGATTATGAAATTTGTTGAAGGGGTGTTAGCGGCTGGGATTATGAAGTTTGTTGTTACGGTGTTAGAGGCTAGGATTATGAAATTTGTTGATAGGATGTTAGAAACTATTATTATGAAATTTGTTCATATTGTGCTAGAGGCTAGGATTATGAAGTTTTTTGAAAGGGTGTTAGAGGCTAGCATTATTTGATTTGTTGATAGGGTGTTAGAGGCTGGGATTATGAAGTTTGTTGATAGGGTGTTAGAGGCTAGGATTATGAAGTTTGTTGATAAGGTGATAGAGGCAAGGTTTCTGAATTTTTTTTATAGATTGTTAGAGGCTTGGATTATTAATTTTGTTGATAAGTGGCTAAGAGTATGAATTTTGTTCTAGGATGTTAGAGGCTAGGATGAAGAATTTTGTTGATAGGGTGTTAGAGCATAAGATTTTTAATTTTGTTGATACTCTGTTAGAGGCTAGTATTCTGAATATTTTTATTGTGTCACAGAGGCTAGGGTTATGCAATTTGTTGATACTGTTTTAGAGGCTAGTATTATGAAGTTTGTTTTTGGCATCCGGCTACCACCTTTTTTTAGCAATGTCAATCTTTGCACAAATCTGTGTAAAAAGTAGACCACAGGTCTTATTCAACTTAATATATATTTTCAGACCCTCATCTTCTGATTGGTCACTTAATATTTAAATCATGCCTGAATATTAATGTCGATTTCTGTGCAAAAGGTGGATCACAGAGCTTATTCAGCTTAATGCATATTTTCAGAAAATCTCAACTACTGATTGGTCACTTAATATTTAAGTCATGTTTGAATAACATCGACCAAGTTTTTGACCTGACCAAAAGATAATTCCGCCAAAATCTTTCAATCCTCTGTGAACCTACCACATGACCAAAGTAAGCAATAAATATGAAATGTCATTCATCCTCGACAGTGATCCGATTGGAATCCTTTGAAGTCATCACACAGTTCCAGGCTTTACATTAAAGTTCCTTAACATGATCTCAGCCTGAAAAGAACACTCACTCACACAGAAATATTTTATCATGGACAATCAACTCAAGTTTTTCACATTCAACTTGATACGCGAATCTTTGTCATATGTTTTCAAGCTCAATGTTAATTATTGCAATTAACATAAACACAGCTTGTTAAGAATCACTTACTCCAACTACAGAATATTCTCTTCAAACGACAAGTAAAAACAAGTCAAAGAGCGACAACTTTGTAAACATTAAAGTAAGTCATGAACAATACTTCTCTACTTTAAATACAAACTTGAACTGTTTATTTTTACCTTAAATTACAATAATACCCAAACACATTGTCTCATTATTGTGCAGATCATTCAACAACTTAAAATCTATCAAACCAGAACTTTGATAACATTTCAATCTAAATATAAAAGGACGTTCGAACTTTTTTAAACTACCTTTTTTACTCCAGTTGTTTTTTTTACCTCTTGGTTATATAAATATTTTATTCATTGTTGTGCAAAAACTGTTGTACTTGATCTTATTCTATGTTTGCTGAAATTTTAATGTGAGATGAAATTAATTTCATCACGGAGCCTATTTACTCAAGAATTATTGATCCATGTATAATTTAATCAATTAACACAACCTCTACACAATGATACTGTTCTAGCCAGTGGCTAGGATTATGATGATTGTTGATAGGTTGTTTAAGATAGGATTATGAATTTTATTGTTTTAAAGGCTAGGATTATGGATTTTATTGATAGGGTGATAGAGGCTAGAATTATAAATTTGGTTGATTGTGTGGTAGGGGCAAGGATTATGAATTTTGCTGATACTTTGTTTGAGGCAAGTATTATGAAATTTTTTGATATTGTCTTAGAGTCTAGTATTATGAATTTTGTTGATAGGGTGTCAGAGGCGTTGGGGATGAAATGATGTGAATAATTCTAGATGTATTTCCTGTGTTTTTCTCTTCACCCAGGGTATTTTGGGCTTCCATATTTTAAGGGCTCTCAGGTAGAATCCTATGACTACTTCTGATTTTAGTTTTTGACTGTAGCGAGAAAAGATATTAATTAGTTCGTTTTTTGTCAGTGGGTTTATTTCCAAGAAATTCTAAAATCTAATTTCTTATTGTTAAGTATTATTAAGATGCTAAGGAAAAATAGAGATTTGTCTACTTTTAATTCATGTGTCAATTCCATGGTAGGTTTAATCTTATTAAGATTCATTATTATATTTAATAGATTTATATTGTGAGGTTATAAGAAAATAACATAATCTATATTATATCTTAGGTAAGTAGAGTTTGTAGGTATAAAATGTGTTTAACTTGGGTCGGATTTTAAACATTCTAGAAAAAATACAAGGAAAGACATCATTTAAATTTAGTCTTTTCATGAAATGTTTTCTAATGTTTTTATAAAATTCTTGCTTTTATCTGTTTTGCATAATTTAAACTAAAAAAAGTGTTTTGAGAAATTTCATGTGAAAAATCTTCCACAATTTTTGTTTCATTTATTTTTCAAATGTTTACACAAAAATAATAAAAGACAGAAAAAGAGAAAATAGTTAATATGTTAAATATATATCTATATCTGTCTATCTGCCTATCAACTTTTCTATCAGTCAGTCTATCTGTCCGTCTCTTTGCTTCTCTTTAGCAGTCTACATATCTAATTCAAAGTGTTATCTATCTATCTATCTATCTATCTATCTATCTATCTATCTATCTATCTATCTATCTATCTATCTATCCCAGCCTCTGCCCATATCTATCTATCTATCTATCTATCTATCTATCTATCTATCTATCTATCTATCTATCTATCTATCTATCTATCTATCCCAGCCTTTGCCCATGTCTGTCTGTCTGTCTATCTATCTATCTATCTATCTATCTATCTATCTACTAATCCAACTTCATTCACACTTTATTTGAGTACAAAGTTTTCATAAATAATTTTATTGAAGAACAAATTAAAAGATTTCAATTCCCCCCCCCCGACCTTAAGCGGACATCCGTGTCCATTTTTAACTTTTATTTTATTTTATTTTTTTTTCTCTTAGTTTAGGCATCCCATATCTCTGTCGTTGCGTATATGTGTACATGTTTACTAATATCTCTCTCTCTCTCTCTCCCTTGTATATATATATATATATATATATATATATATATATATATTATGTATATTTATAATAAATGTATCCCGCATTGACAGGGATCATATTGTTTTTTTTTTTTTTTCATGGCTACAGGTGTAATTTTCCTATAATGCTCTGCCTTTGACTATCATGTCTTTGAGTGAAAATTTAAAAATATATCTTTTAGCGGCTAGTAGGTTGAGAGATGACCGGAAAAGTATAACTTTTACTGCTTTGCTTCTACCCCTTTGTTTAATGAATTCTTTGATATCCCCCCAACCAGTCTGTAGTATAGTATAAGTCCAGCCTACCCCATAAAATTTGATAAGTATCTGTCGTTGGCGACGGAAAATTGAACATTTGTGGAAAGTCACTTTTGCCATGCTCCGAAGTTGTAAGAAATGGTAAATGTAGTATTTTTTTAATGATACTTTTCCTGTAGTTTACTATGATTGTAAATTCTTTTGACTCAAGTTAATTCTTTCCTTTTCAGTTTTTCTTTTCTTTTTTTTTTTGTTTTATTTCAATTTCCGCCCCCCGACCTTAAGCGGACATCCGTGTCCATTTTTAACTTTTTATTTATTTATTTTATTTTTTTCTTTCTTTTTTTAGGCATCCCATTTCTCTGTCGTTGCGTATATGTGTACATGTTTACTAATATCTCTCTCTCTCTCTCTCCCTTGTGTGTATATATATATATATATATATATATATATATATATATATAATTTAATTTACATGTGTATGTATCCATCGACAGGACAGGGATCATTTTTTTTTTTCAAGTCTATATACTAAAATCTATTTATCCCCCTTAGTATAGTCTTATACTAAGTTAAAACTTAGTATAGTCTACAAAACTTAGTATCGTCTACCCCACTGAATACCATCCACTCTTAAGAACTATTCTACCTTCGTTATATTAATAAATCCACAATCTCATTTTTTGGGCGTGCTCTTGGATCTTCTTCGAGACTCGTCCTATAGCTGGTAACCTGAACATAATTACCCCTTGGCGGTCAAGGTTAAAACGCATCTCTACCAATTTCAATGAATACGAATAATATTTCATACCGGATCGGCCGTCAACCGGGACAACAAGGGCCGCGTCCCTCAGAGAGGAACCAGTCTGAGGACGAAAAGTCTGCCACTGGAACAAACTCTTCCACACACGAAAAGACACTTGGTCACCAAACCCGGATTATTGCCAACCTTGGACCAAGTGACTCAATACCAAATCGACTAATAAAAAAAAAACGAACGAAATGGAGCCGCGAAAAAATATCGACAAAGTCATGACATCCTTCTTCACTGCACTCGAAAACCCAGCAAAGAACACCACCAATCAAACATACCAAATATGGAGAAGTATTTTGGAAATGATATAAGACCTAACCTCAATCCAAACATGCTTGCCAATGTCCGTAGGGACATCATGCGAAACAACAGACTCTCAAAGGCAGAAATAGATAAGATAAAATTAGATATAAGACAAAATACTATGACCCATCACTCAAACTCTAATGAGACGAATGTAGAAATAAGGAATGCAACAGAGGATGAGGTGGACGCTAAAGCGAATGAAATACGAAATAATCTCCCAGGAAATGAAACCCAAGACTCTACCTTAAACACAACCTGCAGTTCTCCAGAAAATGTACCTGGAGTCATCTTCAGTGACAATAAGTTAGAATTCCTTGAAAACCACGAAGCTGAAATCACCGAAGCGAAAAATGACGTCATCCAAGTACTCAGCAGAGTAACTTTCATACAATTGTCAGACAGAGACCAGCTCCCCAAAATCCATATGACGAATTCCAACAAGCACATCGTGAAAATATACAACGCTGCTCTGGAAACACTGTTAACAGATAAACCACCGGGAAACATCACAGAAGTTAACAACGTCATATACGCAACAGCTTTAGCAGCGACTCGGGGTCAAGACAATAAATAAAATTAACAGAAACCAGCAGAAAAACCAAACTTTCGAGAAAACCAAACCAGATGTGAGCTTTCTATTTAGATGAGCCCACCAGAAACCCTAAATTTCCACAAATCAAAAGATCAAGGGAAATTTAAATCTAATTGATATTCCATCAATCAAGGAAATGCTGAAGCTTTCAGCTAAAGGCGCAGAAAACAAGACGATACGAAAAACGTTGTAGGTTCTATCGCCAAAATAAAATATTGAACAGATCTTAAGAAATTTTAAAATTGAAAAACACCTATACATGTCGAAAGGCCACCAAGGAAAATATAATTTGGGAAAATATCAAATGGAATATAATAAATGCAGAATGGATACGGCGAAGAAGAACGACTGCTGGATACACCTCTTCAAGAATGGGAAAATATATCCACAGATGATGTTAGGCAAGCTCTAACGAAATCCCAAAAATGGAAATCCCCAGGAAATGACAAGTTGCCCAATTTCTGGCTATATTATCTCTCATCTATCCATAAAATTCTTGCAAAAACATTATCAACGCTTGTAAATAATTCCAATAAAATCCCGGAATGGATTACTGAAGGTATTACATACGTTATACCAAAAACAACTGAAACAGACGACCCGAAAAATTATAGACCGATAACATGTCTCTCCACAACGTATAAGTTGATCACGTCTGTACTGACGAACCGTACTTATTCCTTTCTCAAACAAACAGCATTCTTCCGCTGGAACAGAAGGGATGCAGAAGAGGTTCATATGGCTGCAAAGATCAACTACTGATAAATAAAATGATCCTGGAAAATTGCAGGAGACGACGCAGGAATCTAAGTGCAGCGTGGATTGATTATCGTAAAGCATTTGATAGTGTTCCACATTCTTGGATCCTTAAGACTTTGGAAATGTACAAAGTCTCCCCTGTGGTATTAAATTTCCTTAAGCACAGCATAGGAATGTGGAACACCAAACTATACCTTAGTCACACCAGGGGCACTGCCATATCCAACCGTCTGAATATCCGACGTGGAATCTTTCAAGGAGACTCTCTGTCACCCCTTCTGTTTTGTTTATCCTTAATCCCTCTTACACATGAACTGAACAACAGTAGCTATGGTTACAAAATAAATAAAAAAATATTCAATCACCTACTCTACATGGATGATCTCAAACTCTTTGCCAAAGACGACAATGAGTTGAAAGGCCTCCTCAATATTGTAAAATACTTCAGTGACGACATAGGTATGGACTTCGGATTAGATAAATGTGCAAAAGTAACATTCAAGAAAGGTAGAATTACAGAAACACCCTTAATAGATTTAGATTTTGTCACAAAGATTAGGGAACTGGAGCATGGTGAAGCTTATAAGTACCTAGGAATTAGCGAAGGAGATGGCATACAACACCCCCAAATGAAGGAAAAAAAAAAAAAAAAGAGTACTACAGGCGTGTACGTCTGGTACTAAATACTGAGCTAAACTCAAAAAACAGGATATCAGCCATAAACACATTGGCTGTCCCTGTGGTGCAATACAGCTTTAATGTCCTTAACTGGACCATAGCTGAAATTAAGCGAATGGACGCCAAAACGAGAAAGCTTCTCACTTGCTATCGCATGCATCATCCCAAAGCTGATGTTGATCGTCTGTATGTGCCCAGATCCGAAGGAGGCAGAGGATTAGTTCAACTAGAACTGTCCTACAAAACTACAACAATTGGCCTCCAAAGATATTTGGAAACTACAGAAGACTGGATGATGGTATGCGTCAAGGAACATGAAAGTAGTAAGCGTCTTTACTCCGTAATAAAAGAAGCCAACAAATTCAAAATGGAGTTTCAAATGGGCGTAGAGATGCAACTACAGCACAATACACCGGCTGAAACTGCAAAATACCTAAAAAAAAAAGCAAAAACGAATGCAACCGACCAGATACAGAAGCGATGGCAAGATAAACCGCTTCATGGCCAATACTCTGCCCGTACCAAACAAGCTGACGTAGACAAAACCCGTACCCATCAGTGGCTACGTAGTGCAGGGTTGAAAGCGGAAACTGAAGGTTTTATCCTTGCTGCACAGGACCAATGCTTGCTAACTAGGAATTATCAAGCACATATACTAAAATATTGTGTCAGCCCAAAATGCAGATTCTGTGATAAATATCCAGAAACGATTGATCATCTTGTATCAGGTTGTACGGTGTTGGCACCCACTGAATATAAAACCCGACATGACAGAGTGGGCCAATATCTGCACTGGAAAATCTGCAACTTCTACGGGAAGGAAACTGAAAGAAACTGGTATGAACACCACCCAGACCCGGTTACGGAGATAGGACCTGTTACAATTCTATGGGACTACACAATACACACTGACAGAACAATCAAGGCCAACCGCCCAGATATTGTTATTAAAGACCACAAACAAAAAAAAAATGCCTCCTTATTGATATGGCAGTCCCTGCTGACTGCAATGTATCTTTGAAGATATTCAAAAAAGTTGTCAAAATACAAGGACCTTGAAATAGAAATCTCGAAAATGTGGCATATGGGAACATCAACAATCCCTGTTGTAGTTGGAGCCCTAGGACTGGTTGGAAAAGATTGCAGTAGACTAATTGAAGGGATTCCTGGAAGTCCATGCCTCAAGGAGATACAAAAAATTGTTCTGACAAGTACAGCCCACACCTTACGAAGGGCTTTATCTATGTAATTTAATTTTTTTTTTTTTTTTTTTTTGTCAGTGGAAAGTGTCATGACGCCATTTCTAACCTTAGGTCCCTTCAACCACCCGGAAAAAAATTTGTAAACGCCAGAAATCAAAGAAAATAAAAAAATAATAATAATAATAATAATTCAATAATAATATAATAAACAGAATTATTGATTTGAACTTTAAAAATTTTAAATACAATGACCTACATGTTAATAATGAGATAAAAAAAATAACAAAAAAAAAAATATTCATTAATGAATGGATGAAGCATTTCTAATTCATAAAAATGAACTCTAAAAATGTATTTAATAATAATTAAAATATTATGATGATTTAAATTCCAATTTTTTTTTAATTAAAAAAAAAATTAAACAAGAATTTGGAACGTAATTTTTTAATAAGCATGCATTTAAAATGTAACTCGTTTTTGGCGCTCAAATTCGGAGAAATCAAAATTTTTCAATTTTTTTCGATCTAAAAAAAGAAAAAAAAATGAAACTTTCATTGTTAATTGAGAACAATGTCATTGTAAATAATTTTATCGAAGGACGATCCATTTGGAACTTTAAAAATTCACATAATATCCACATATGTTATGTAATGTGATAACAAATTCTTAAATATTAATTAATCAAGGTAATTTAAGTTCTAATTCATGGCAATTGGACTCTAGAATGTATTTAATAGAAATTAAAATCTGAGATATTTTTTGATATATATGAAGAAGAAAAGCCATTGAACACTAATCAAATCGTTTGTCAGTGGTAAGAAAAGCTTAAACTTTACTCCCATTTCAAATGCTGTCTGTCCCAAAATCTGCACACGTTTTGATAATTGCGTTTTGATTAACAGCCATCCATGTCTCTAGAATATATATATTTTTTTTGAAATATTATTAATGTTGTTTGTTACGTGGTCATCTTTTCGTTCACCCAGTTTAGACTACATCTTTCCACGAGGATATCCTTCTCTTTTTTTTTTCTTTGATTCTTTCCGTTGACTATATTTCCTTTCCATTTTTTTTACACTACATTTAATCCAGATAATCCCAATTTCTTCATCATTGCTCTGCTAATTAGTGGAAGTATTTCCGAAGATGAACGGTTTTCCTTTTCATATGAGCAATAAGAATTTATGTTTTTGATTAATAAAAAAATAACTTGATAAATATTCAACTTGTCAAAAATGGGATAATTCCACGGTCCTTCTACTTTTTATATCGTTTCAATGTCACAGAATTTTTGATGGAGTGTCCTGCCGTGAAAAAAAGTCAGTAAGTTCTAATTATTAATCATCATCAAATCATGTTACTTTAAATAATAGTAATTCGAATATGTTTCCAATATATATAAATATATATCAAAGCATTTTTTTTATTTCCAATTAGTTTTTCCTTTAAATGTTTTTTTGACGCACATCTGGTGTTCATTGGAAAAAACGACCCTTTTTGCATATCATTTTCAGGTTTAAATTTTCCCCCTGATATTAATTTTATCCTTAAAACATTTACCTGATTCAATATAAAACACAAAAGAAAATAAATAAATTGAAAAAAAATTCTTTATCATTATATGTACATATTTTCTGAAACATTTTTGAATTTGAAGTATTTGCAAAAAAATATTTCGAACTTTTAAACAAAAAAATCCTCGTTGTTTTCATAAAATTCTTGTTTTTGTCTATTTTGTAGAATTTAAACAAGAAAAAATAAATTTTATAAACCAGTCTATCTATCTATCTATCTATAATCTATCTATCTATCTATCTATCTATCTATCTATCTATCTATCTATCTATCTATAATCCACCTTCTTTCATTCATGATCTGAGGGCAAAGTATTGATAAATAATTTTATCGAAGAAAAATTCGAAAGAAATGAGCAACAACAACAACAATAATAATGATGATGATTATGATGATGATGATGATTTAATAAAAATTAAGTATTTTTTGTTGTTTTGTTGTTGTTTGAATTGCCACTGGATTTGTTCTTGACTATATAAAGCCAAAACATTTAAAACTTTGAGATATTTCTATTGATTTGTTTAAAAATAATACAAATTAAAATGTTTTTCTATAAATATAAAACGTGAATCCATTTGGAAATTTAAAAATTCACATTAAAAAATTTATCAAAATGTAATAAAAAATCAAAAATGCTTAAATATTAATTAATGAAGGTAACATTTTTTTCCAATTCATGGAAGTTGAACTCTAGAATTCTATTTAATTTTAATTAAAAATAATATTTGATTTAAATATTTTTTTAATTTTTAAAAAAAAAAAAAAAAAACAAAAAATTTCTAACATAATTTGATGAGGGCAAAAAAACAAAAATGTAACTTCGTTTTATGGCAAAAATTCGAAAATTTAAAATTTAAATCAATTTTTCCTCGACTTTAAAAAAAATACTTTTTTTTTGCTGAATTGAGGACAATGTCATTTTAAATAATTTTATCAAGAACGAAACAAAACAAAATTAACGTCACGACGACGACGACGACAACGACAACGACAATTCCGACGACGACGACGAAAACGACACAACAACAACAAATAACAACAAAACTCTAATAATAATAATAATAATAATAATAATAATATAATAATTTTTTAAATTTTTCTTTTAATTTTCAATTCTTTGTCGAATTTGATTTTGTGAAAAGAAATTATGATTGAGGCTGAAAATAATAAAATGATTATCGAATTATTAAAAATTTTATAAATTTTAAATATGATCACCACGAAAAAAACCATATATATCAGGTTTTAAATTCCTTTTTAAAAATAGAAAATTCATTTGTATAATTTTTTTTTAATTTTTAACTGAAATTAAATTTAATGTTTCAATAAGCAAAAATATTTTGTTGTACAAATAAATTTATAATAAATTTATTTAATGACCATTTTTAGTTTTAATATTCAAAATTCTCTATATAACGATAAATTATCATTGTCTAAATATGTGTGTGTGAATGAGAGAGAGTGTGTGTGGTGATTTGTGTGTATAAATTGACGTATATTATAAGAAGATAGATATACTACTCAAATCTTTCTACTAACTTTCACTCCTGATTTGAGAAAAAAAAAAAGTGTTCAAATTTTTTTTAATCAAGAATCAAAATAAAAAACAACAACAACAACAAAAATAATTTTAACTATTATTGTTCTTGTATTCATTATTACTTGAATAATGGTAAAAGTCAACAGAAATTATTGTTTTAAAATTAAATTGTCTTTCACTTATTTTTTAAGGCACTACTATTAACTAGTACTTCTTGCTCAACTTACATCCATATTGTAACTCATTTTGCTACTACTACTACTAGTACTTTCCACTAGTACAAAAAACTAAGACTACTACTAGTTCTTTCAAGTTCTAGACATAATTTTAATAAAAAATCAAAAAAAAAATTCAGTCGTTGTCGGTGGTCCCCTAAAAGAAAACAAATTTACTGAGGGAATCGAGTTAAAAACAATTTGAAATTCAAATTTAATTTTAATTTAAACGATGTATCGAACAAAATTTAATAATGAAACTATTTTGGGTATTTGATCGAATGTATGTATTATCCCATCCCTGTAATGTCTGTGTATATATATAGTTATTGGCGTGTGGCCTTCAAAATGCGTGTTTCGAATAAAAACAGTCTACAACTTTTATAATATTGATTTCATATTTACATTTACTTCTATTGCTATCTATCTATCTATCTATCTATCTATCTATCTATCTATCTATCTATCTATCTATCAGTCTACGTAAAATTCAGATAAAATTAATATATATATCCTTAAAAAAATGACTATGAATAAAGACAAAAGGAAAAATACTGAGTGACAACAGTCTGTTTCGCGCTTAGGCACAATCTTCAGGCCATAATGTATTTGTGTGTGTGCCATAGACACAAACTTATCAATGTCTGTAGTAAAATCAAAAGAAAAAACGAAAAAGGAAAACAAAAAATTAACAACTAAGTCTTAATCTCTGTCACATCAAAAATCGATAATCAACTTTTGTATCGTCACATTTTATAATTTCGTTTTTTTTTAATCTTTTCAACTACATGATGTCAAGCTAAACAACTTACTTTTAAAGCCATTGTCCAGTGATAATTTCAAAAAATTCCTTTACCATTCAAACTGTAATGACAGTATCTCCAAATAAAACTCCTTCAAGGTTTAAAAAAACATTTTAAAAAAACTTTTTTATTGAAAAGTTTAGTTTTAATTTCAAAACTAATAGATTCAATTTAACATTTCCAGTAATCAAAATGATTTTCTCTATTTGAAATTGAATTTAAATTCAATGGAATGATTTTCTTTATATTATCACTCAGTAAAAACGCTAAAATCGGTTATCTGTCAACAGTCAACACAACGTAATTCTCTTTATTAAAAAATAAAAATATTTCCAAAATAAAATGTGCTTTTGTGAAACTTTATTTGAGAAAAATTAGTTGATTTAAAGTTTAATTAAACTGATTTGAAACAACTATTATTACTACTTTAGTTTAAAATATCACAGACAGTTTTTTTTAACGCGTAGGTGGTTTTTAAGTGGTATTGACAACACTTTCGACAGACTTACAGTTGAGGGTTTTTTTTTGTATGGGGGACAAGTACTGTAGTAATTATTTAACAAATATAACGTTATTGCCTTTTTCTATAATGTTTTAACTACCCAGTAATCTTTAAAATTTAGATTAATATTATATGAAATCTAATATTTCTATTGAATTTTAATATGTACTTTGGTATTTATAGATAAAACTTTAACGTTTTTAAGTTTGGGGAAGAATTTCATCAACTATTTTTTATTTATTAAAATAATTTCACCCCAAGCAAGGCGATAATGCCACTAAGATGCAGTTGGTTACTGGAAGTGAAAGGGAATAAGTCTTTAGGAGAAGAAACCCGAAATTCAATCTTAAACAGGAAACAAGGGTTAAAATTCTACTCTTGTTCAAAGGAAGGGAAAGGAGTGTGAACCGGGCGATAGGCGAAATTATCTACTTCCATAGGCTCATCTTTTTGCAATATGTTAATTTTTTTTTTTCAATTTTGCCGTAAAAATTTTTTGTACAAATTTCAGAAAAAAATCTGAAGATATTTTAAGGATTTTTGTTTCTAGAAAAAATTGTTTATCTTAAATATGAAGAAAAAAATATTTAATTAAAATTTTCAAAATTAATCTGTATCAAAAAAACAAAAAAAACTTTTATTTACGAAGCAATTTTGATATTTTTAAAAATCTCTCAATAAATTTAATGATTTGTTGTTTTGTATTTTTTAATTTTAAAATGAAAATGTAAATTTGGTGAGAATAAAATTGTTTTGATTGCTAATTTTTGGATTTTATTGCAGGTTTTTTCGACAATTAAAATTCTGATGTCAGTCAAAGACTCGTAGAAAGATTTTTTTCTTATTCCCTTCACATCTTTTACCTTTTCTATTTTTCTTTGTTTCTTTCTTTTTATTTACGTCTTCTTTCTCTTTCTCTCTCTCTCTCTCTCTCTTTCAATTTGTCTTTCTTTTTCTCGTCTTTCTCTTTCTTTTACATTCTTTTTCTCACTTTCTTTTTCACGTCCCTCTCCCGCCCCCAATGTAAGTTTTTCTATCTTATCTCTCTCACACTCACTCTTTGTTTTTTCTTCTCTTTTTCTTTCCTTCATTCGAGTCCCGGAAAAAATCGCGTTTCTTTCTTCGCTTCACAAAATAAACATTTTTTATATAATTTTAAGATTTTCTGAAAATATTAAGCGATTAAGGGGAAGCGACGTATGGAGATCTGATAGCTTATTGATTCAGTTATGAAATTTTGAAAGTGGCATTTAAGACCCGCTAGTGATTTACAAAGGAGGCCACATATGGAGCAAGAAGTGTGAGGATTGTGAGATGAGATCAATGTTAGATTTTTAGTCAAAGGGTATATTTACTTACTTTGTCTGGGAGACAACATGGTAGTGTAGTAAAATTATACAAGCTTTTTTAATTCGTCTATGTTATAAAGTTTCTCCATATATTTTACGTACCACAATTAAACAGTGTATATAATAAACTGCATAATGTATGTGTGTATGATGGCTTATATATGCCTTGCATTGTCTGTATAATGTCTGTTTTTTTGTTTGTTTGTTTTTTTTAGGGTCGTCGACATCTATTACCTGTTTCGTTCGTGTTTATATATCTAAATATGTCGACGTGTTTGTGTATTAATAATCTGATTGTGTATGTATTTGTCTTTTAGAAGATTTTATCCTCCCTTGTCCATATCAACACAATGTATCGAAGTTGTAACGAAGCTTTACATCCCCATTATTATTATTATTATTATTATTGTTGTTAAGTGTCTATAAAGACAGTTAAATTTTATTTACAGATCCGATTTTTTAATACAGACACACACACATACACACGCATATATATATCATCTTTCTTAAAAATATCGATCTAACCTCAGTTGACAAAATATCCAGAGGTTTTCGTATGCCACGTCGGCTCTGGAGACACAAACACAAACACACACTGTCCGATTGTTCTTTTTATCTGAGCGCTTTCGGTTAGACATTTAAAAAAGTTTACAAAATCATGAAATTCAAAATACGTTTTGCATTTTTTATAAGAAATAAAATAATATGAATTTGATTTAAAAAAATAAAGAATCTAATTTTATTCGTAATTTTGGTTTTATTTACATAAAATGATAATTTATGGAATTAAATACGATTTTATTCGGATTTATTTATTATATTTTTTTTTTGTCTTTTTCCCTTTCATATTAAACATAAGTCGTTTTGTTATTTCATGTCCAGTGGTGTGTTTATTCTCATCCAATGAAATGCCTTATATTTCTATGACGTCATCCTACATCCTGATTGGCTATTACTATTTAAACCCTTTTGGGCGGTGGTAATTGTCAGTTTGTTTCAAACAATTCAAGAAGACAACGTTTGCAGTTTGTTTTGGTCAAACGCCTTTTGACAAAAAAAAAAAAACAGTTCCACTTAAACTCCTATGACGTCGCGGCGCTTTCCCGCTCAATTCCCTTTGCGATAAACAACACAAAGAAGAGGACTTCATTTTTTTTTTGGTTTCCCAAATTAGAAGAAAAACTTTCATCCAAGTGAAATCAAATGTAAGTCAGAATTTTCATATCGATTTTCAAATAATCGAAATTTCCCAAATGTTTTCATTAAAACAAGAGTTCCTGCTTTTAGTTTTTATTATTTTTTAACCGCATTCATATTTAGAGACAAACTTTTTCTTATTACCTTTTATTTTTTTCTATTCATACAATTTTATAAAAAAAAGTCTGATCCGGATTTTGTGGTAAAATAAATTCGTTTTTAGTTAATATTTCTGATAAAGTCTTTGCGGTGATATCAGAAAGATTAAAAAAGATGACGTTCATTTCTATTTATTTATGTCGTCTGCTTATTTCTTTTCTTTCAATCATCGAATTTGTTTTATTGCAGACAATTTGTAATATTTCCGAAATTTTACTTCACTTCTTGGCGCTGCTTAAATATATTGGTCCATTTTTATTAAAATGATGAATTTTTTTTTTTTTATCTTCAATGAAAAATAAACGATTTCAGACTTTGTTTAATTTATATGACATTTTTTCATACAAAAAACTTGTGTTTATTTTTTTTTTCTTTAAACGAAGTTTTTTATAAGAAAATTAACTTTTTAAAAAAATCAGGAATCGATTTTACATTTTAACGATATTATAAACAGGACCTCCTTTATGTAAAAATTCAATTTTCGTTTCTATCAATGGCTTGAAAGTCTAATAAATGTTAATCTACAAAAATATTTTATAGGCTCCCCCAAAAATGACGCCATTTAAAAAATATATATATATTTCAATGAGTAGACGAGTTTATTTAAGATGAATTTAATTTTGTCATTATGAAAAAAAAACTGAATCATTTCATAAGCAGACGATAAAAAGCCGCCATTTTGAAATTTCTTAAATCGTGTCCGGTGACAGAAACACTGAAGCAATTAATATCTGAAGTGATTGTGAAGAGAGAAAATTGGAGCTTTTCTCTCTCTGTTACTTTTACCCTTTCTTTCCTTCCCTTTTCTCGTATTGGTCTTCTCTCTCTCTCTCTCATTTCTGCATCGATAACCACTCTCGACTCTGTTTTGATTTCTCTCACTTTTCACTCACTCTGACACACTCTATATTTCCTTCTCCC
The DNA here is from genome assembly GCA_903632075.3 of Acanthosepion pharaonis. Taxonomy (NCBI): domain Eukaryota; kingdom Metazoa; phylum Mollusca; class Cephalopoda; order Sepiida; family Sepiidae; genus Acanthosepion; species Acanthosepion pharaonis. The sequence goes on along the minus strand of CAHIKZ030001293.1, from coordinate 1,020,653 downwards.
TCTCTCTCTATTTTATTTTTCTCTCTCACTCTCACTATTCTCCGTTCCCCACTCTCTAATATTTCATTCACTTTTCTCTTAACCCCCTTCCCGCCTTTTATTTATTTGTGATTTTAGAAGAAAACTAATTTTTTTCAGGAAATCGATTTGTTTTTCTTGTAAAATCTAAAAATTTCGTTTCATTTTATTTTCGGTTTTAAAAATCGACTTTTTATGGTTTTGAACTTTGACCATTTTTTATTTGATAAAAAAGGACTTTTTTTTTCTTTCGTATTTTCAGATTTCATTTTTTTCCTGAACGAAATCAAAAAATGGCTTCGTCTTTGAGGAAAGAAATCTTGGAAGCGAAATTATTCGGCCTACAACTGGAGAAAGATGTCGAAGAATTCGAAAAGCGGCTCCGTGAAAGGATTGAAAGGACGAAGAGATCGATTGAACAATTATCAATCGATTGCGACGTGAATTGCTCCAAAGTCTGGCAGGAATTCGATGACTTTCTGGAAAAGACGAGGCTAAAGGCCGCAGAGTTGTGCAATCAAATGAGAGAAAAGACGACCGAAGAAGAAAGGAAATGGCGCCAATCCCTCGAAGATAAAGAAAATCTCTTGGAGGAGGCGGGAAAATGGCTCCTGGATTTGCGCCATTTGTTAGTCGCCAGCATCGACGAAGAGGACGTTGTTTCTGGTGTCCAGTCGATGGAAGCGGAGTTTTCAGGGCGACTCCATGAATCTTTCTTTCCTGTGGAAGAAGGTCATTTTGTAGTGACCTTTCCAGAATGGTGCCAACTATCTTTGAACCAACTTCAAGAAGAAATCATGGAATTCACGGTAAAGGCATGGCATCCAAAGGAATTGGAACTTGAAAGGGAATTCTGCCTGCAAGATTCGAAACTGCGGAGGATTTTGTCGATGGCCGTCAGCGACGAAGACGGTCACTTGTTTGTTGTCGATGGGGGCGATAAATCGATCAATGAATTCGGCGAGACTGGGGAATTCGTCGAACAATGTCCCGTACAGGACGAAGGATTCTTTCCATGGGACATTTGTTGTCTTTCCCAAGACAATTTCGTTGTTTGTGGGGAGGGGTGGGCGGGAGCACTTTGGTTCTTGGCGCGAAAAACAAATCCGCCATTTTTAGAAAAAGAAAAAAGAATCAAAACAAAAGAAAATCCATTTTTTTCTTTGTGTCAAACGAACGAAAAAATTTTCGTTTGTGATTTTGATTTTAAAGAATTTTTTTGTTATTCTGAAGAAGGAAATGAAATCAAAAGAATCCAACTTGAGAAATCGCTGGGGTCGGGTTCTCTCCCCTCCTTCGTGCCGATCCTCGACCGGGAATTTGTGGGGGACAAGACGAGGAATGTCGGAATTCTTCGTCTGGAATGAAAATGGCCAAATTCTTCAAATCGTCGAAACTGAAGAAGAAATTTTCGATTTTTATGCCGACGAATTTGGTCAGTTTTATTTTTGCAATTTGGAAGGAATTTTTTCTGTCTTACCAGAAAAAAATCTGTACAAATTTCCGACAAAATCTGAAAATAATCCGAAGATTTTTGTTTCTGGAAAAAAATTGTTTGTTTGTTTCAAAAACGACGGAAAAAATTTAATGAAAATTTTCAAAATTAATTAAAAAAAAAACAAAAAAACAACTTGAATTTTTTTCGTGAATTTTACAAATAAAATTTATTTTAATTAAAATTTTTTTTTTATTTATTTATTTCATGGAAAATTAATTTTAAAAAATAAAATTAATTTTAATTAAAATTGTTTTTTGTTTTTCTTTTTGATGTGAATAAATTTTCGTAAATGTTTTTAATGATTTTCCAATGAGTTCAGGTAAATAAGATAGAAAAATGTTTGTTTTTCGTAATATGAGTCGAGGCAAATAATTATTAAAAAAAAAAAATTAATAATTCTAAGAAAAAAAAAAAAAAAATGGATTTTACAAGATATTTTTTTTTTGTTTCTCGGACCATCAAAAGTTGAAAAAAAAATGTGGAATTGAATTTTCAAATGAAATTAAAGATAAAAAAAATCGATTAAAATTGATCGATTCTTTTTTTTTTACCGAGGAAATTTCTCCTTATTTTTCGTTTGATAGCAATATGAGTTGTCAAATAATTTCTTTTTTAGGGGTGGGTGAGGGGGTCATATTGATGCCCCAGGGTAAGGAAAGATTCTTTTTAAAAAAAGAATATCTCTTGGCTCCTAACTGGAAGAGTAGATCGATAGGAAAGGGTGTGGCCCGTCTTTACCGGACGGAAAATGACATCCGGAGGGGGCTGGAAATTAAAAACAACAATCATCATCATTAATAAGAATTAAGAATAAAATCAGCTGAAATAATAGATAAAAATCCTTTCTTTTTCACAGACTCTCTCCTCCTCCCGCTTCTAAATTTCATCCCTTCTTTCCTCCCTCTCCCTTAAACTGTCTTTCTCTCTTTCTTTTTTTCAACCTTCCCCCTCCACCCCTGACTTTTTCCCTCTCTCTATATTTGCTTTGTTTTTCAAAGTCATCCAATTCTGTCATTTTTCGATGACTGCAAACGAAATAAAAATAAAAGCCAAGAAGTCCAAGAGAAAACTTTCAAAAAACTCAGATTTTTAATGAAGTCAATCAAATGAGAGGAGGCTGTGGAGAGCCTTAAACCCATTATATATGGAAGAGAGATGAAATTGAATAAGGAAATATATAAAAAAATAGATCCGAGTCGTAGCCATATTTACTGTTTTCTTAATGCATTTTCTTTCTATTAAACAAAAAACTGAATCCAATTGGCTTGTATTATAGCGAGGTGGTTGAACACAAACGACCGAAGATTTCCAGTTTGCCAGATTTGATAAGTTGCAAGATACAGTCATATATATATATATATATATATATATAGCAAATGATCCTTCAAAGACAAGGAAGAAATTCCGTTCAAAATTGACCAAAGTTCAGTTTGGAAGAGAAATATGGTTCAAGTGTTTCAACTTTCATAAGTCATCATCAGGGGAGGTAAAAAGAAATACATAGTTGGGTAGACTGACCTGTCTAGCCTTGAATGGCAACAAGGGTAAAGGCTTTGGGAATCCACTCCATACTCCAAAGATTCAATGACATTTCACAGATATTGCATAAAAGAAAAAGGAGTCTGTGGAGAGCCACAACCGCTTATACTTAAGTTCGGAATAAAAGGGTAGGATGGAATTAAAGGGAGGGCGAGAGATTACGCCCTGAAGAGACAAAATCAACAGAGAAAAAAAAAAGTACTCACAACATCGCCTTCATTATTATTATTATTTTTAAAATGAAGAGAAAAAATATCGTCTTCGTAGTAGTAGTAGAAGAAGAAGAAATGAAGAGAAAAAATATCGTCGTGATATCATCATCATCATTGTCATCATAATCGTCGTCATCTAAACCTTCTCTCATTTTCTTAATCTTATGTTTACTTTTACTTAAAATAGAATGAAAATAACGTTTTATTTACGCACGGCTGCCTGTCGGGGGTCAAAGGGTACAATATAATTCCAATTACACCCAAAAAGGTGCGCATAAAAGTAAAAATAAAACTTAAAGAACTACGGCAGACCAGTAGTGACATGTTAGGAAAATAGATTGAGTGGAAGTGAAAGAAAGGCTGAGTCCGTATAGCTTGAATGAAGCTTTATTCTACTAGAAATCTATTCCGGTAGCGAACCGTAACAGGAAAATGGCCGACTACCTGATGGAGAGAGAGAGGAAGACAAAACAAAGGGGAATCTTTCAGTCCTGGAAAGTCAGAAAAAGATTAAAGAGTTCTTCTATTTTTCACCACATTCTCCGCCACCTAAGGAAAAGTTCAGGTTCATACGTTCTTCTGGGAAGGGGTGGTTTCTATGGGTGTCTCCGCTCAAACTGAAAATAGAAAAGAGAGAAAAACAGATGTTCAAAGCTGATAATTTTCAGCTAAATACGGAGGTTTTCGACGAATTCTAGAGGAGCGTCGAAGATTCAATACATCCGTGTCTTCTGAAGTGGTCCTCTGGGAGTTATCCAAGGGTAGAGGAGTGGAATTTTCAGTGGCATTGTTTTTGAAGGCAGCTGAATCGTCAATAACAGTATTTTCGAGAGCACTCGGCAGAGGAGGAGGAGGAAGAGTAGTGTTAGACTGGATAGGGGCATCCATTGGATTGAGTTCTGTGTGTGAACTGTTTGTTTTGTCACCCAATGGTGCAATATGGCGTAGAGATACTGTCGTTTCTCGTCCATTGTTAAGTCGCACGTGAGCATAGTTCGGATTGACTTCGAGTATGTCAACAGTCTCGACTAAAGGCTCATATTACTCCCGCGTACATGGCGCCCCAGGAGTGCTGATTTTGATTTTGTTAGCCATGTTGGTATGGAATCACCAGAAACTGATTTCCTTTGGAAATTAAATAAACGTTTATGGGGAGAACAGTTCGAGGCAGTAGAAAGCAATGAGCGAATGCAGTGGAGTGCAACATCTAGATTAGAACCTTTTCCCAACTAGCAAAGATTATTAGACCGTAGAGCCAGGCTCACCGTTTGCCAGATGATACCATTGTACCTCTCTGCTTGTCCATTGCCCTGTGGATTAAAGGCAGTTGTTCGGCTGGTAGCAATGCGTCGAGAAAGTAGAAACGCCTTTAATACTAGAAATCTATTCCGGTAGCGAACCGTAACAGGAAAATGGCCGACTACCTGATGGAGAGAGAGGAAGACAAAACAAAGGGAAATCATTCAGTCCTGGAAAGTCAGAGAAAGACTAAAGAGTTCTTCTATTTTCACCACATGACATAAATAGTTTCTTGTTATTTTTTAAAATAAAGTTTCTTTAACCAATAGTTTGAAAATAGTCAGTCTATGCGTGATATAAGAATTATGCCCTTTTTGTACATCCATACCAAAAATAAATTAACCGTTGTCCAATCTGAAAAAAAAAAAATTGTTTTATTAAATTATGCAAGCACCAATATTGTCAAAAAATATTTTGAGTTTTTATTGAATTCATTTTGGAAAAATGCGGGACAAAGTTCCAAATGTTGACATTTGATATTGAATAAATTTTTGACTGAAATAATATTTTTGAGGATTTTCCCTTGTCTAACAACAAAAACTGGACCGATCGACAAAGAAATTACAAAATACACACCAGACATAAGAAGTGGGATAAAACATACCTTCCAAAAATATTTCCTAAAACTTTAATTAAATCTTTTGCCTGATTTGCGGCAAATTTTTAAAAGCGAATTTTGCTTTCATTTCAGAAAAAAAAAAAATCCATCTTGGTTGTACGCATTTTATAAACAAAATATTAAATTGCATCAAATCGGCTGGTATTATGTCGAGGAGATTGAACACTAAGAATAGAAGCTGTCCAGTTTGAGAGTGTTGCAGACCCGGCAGCGTGCAGTGCTGGTTTATTACTAAGTGGCCTTGTGCCAGACACCACACTAAACTACCGAGTCTACAAGCAAAGTAAAAAGATCAAATGTGCGTAAATGAACAACGAGAGGAAAGGGGTCAAATCAACAAGTGCATAAAATAAAATATATTAAGATAGCCGGAATAAAAATGACGAAGACATCTGTTTATAAAACATGAGTAAACTTTAATCAAACAGTAACAAGAAACTCATCCCAAGGTCGGGATCAATGAAAAATGTTCCGCGCCAAAATAGAAATACAAGATGGCCAAAGGCGGGAAAAGAAAGTTTTATACAGTTCCGGAAAAGGAAGGTGCGCACAGATAGAAAGGAGTACTCACTGTGGATATTTTAAGTTGTAAGTGATTATGCATATTTTTAATGTACAGGTTCAAAGCTATAAAGAATGACCGGTCGTCTCAGAGTTTTTTTGGTGAAACATTGAATTGACCGCTGGTAAATGTTCTGGACTGCTGTGGGCATCTAGCCGGGAGAAACGAAGCATGGTCTTGTAGAATGATTTACGGCGAGCCCAAAGAGAAAGACGAAAAATGTTTTTTTGTTCAAAGGTAATATTGAATTGGCCGCTGGTAAATGTTCTGGACTGCTGGGGCATCTAGCCGGGAGAAACGAAGCATGGTCTTGTAGAATGGTTTACGGCGAGCCCAAAGAAAAAAGACGAAAAATGTTTTTTGTTCAAAGGTAATATTGAATTGGCCGCTGGTAAATGTTCTGGACTGCTGGGGGCATCTAGCCGGGAGAAACGAAGCATGGTCTTGGTAAATGGTTTACTGGCGAGCCTAGCCGGGAGAAACGAAGCATGGTCTTGTAAATGAGAAAGACGAAAAAAATTTTTGTTCAAAGGTAATATTGAATTGGCCGCTGGTAAATGTTCTGGACTGCTGGGGGCATCTAGCCGGGAGAAACGAAGCATGGTCTTGTAGAATGGTTTACGGCGAGCCCAAAGAGAAAGACGAAAAATGTTTTTGTTCAAAGGTAATATTGAATTGGCCGCTGGTAAATGTTCTGGACTGCTGGGGGCATCTAGCCGGGAGAAACGAAGCATGGTCTTGTAGAATGGTTTACGGCGAGCCCAAAGAGAAAGACGAAAAATGTTTTGTTCAAAGGTAATACTATCCCTGCCTGTATTATTTGGTTCGAAGCCAGGGGTAAGTTTAAGTCACCTGTTGAACACGAAGTTTCTGCCGACGACAGTGTCGTGTGTCTCTAAAAACGTCTTCTGGTAGAAAACGGAGAAAAAGGTCCTGACCTGTGATTAGCAATTTGTTCGTTCAGTAGGACATCCCTGCCTATACTTATTAGGCCCCTGACGAGGGATAAAAAATACGCCATTAGTTGAATACGAAAATTTTGCTCGCGACAGTGTCGCGTATCTCTAAAACATCTTCTGGTAGAAAACGGAGAAAAAGGTCCGACCTGTTGGCAGCTTCAAAAGGAGAAAAAGTCTTGGTAGAGGGTGCAGTCGACATTGTTGAAAAATAAGATATTCCGGCCCGCGTATGGGTTAAGTGCACGGAATAAATGAGTTTCCCATCCAGTCCGGTCGAAAGCTAAGAGGCAAACTGGCTTGCAAACGCTGGCCGTTTGAAACGCCGCGAAACGCGCGGGAAAATTCAAAATCTCTGTTATGAGTCCAAATCAGTAGGAGCTCAAAGTAGGTTACTGCTATGTTTATCTGTGAGTGAAAGGTAGGGGTGAAAAACACGCGCGCACACACGAGTGTGAAAGGAAGGGAGGAAACTCGCGTGCGCGTAAAATATAAATGGAATTAATGTGTTAATTCCATAAGAGCTTCGATAATTTGCAGTGAGAAGACATTTGCTTCCGACTGGAACTGATATATATGATAATAATAATAATAATAATAATAATAATAATAATACAGACAATATAATAAATAAAATAATTAAATAGAATCATAATTAAATAAAATTAATGAAAAAAATATATTTAGGACATCACGTGACCTCATCTCAACCAAATGGAGAGATTCGCATTTTGTATCCCGACATGTTTTGTTCGTCTTTTTTATTTTTTAATGTCGTTACGTACTAAATTGAAATAAAAAAATGTTCTTCAAATATGGTACCAAAACGCCTGAAAAAATTTGTTGGGCTTTTCGTAAAGATTTCTTCAAAATTGGTTGATTGAAAAGGATAAACATTGAAACTCACCAATGACCAGCAAAACGTCAGAGAATTATAAAAAAAAAAAACTTTCATTCATCCAAAAATTGTCTTAATTCTCTTACTTGACTGGAATCATTTATGAAGTCAGCCAGGAGGTCCTCACGATAAACCTGAACAGGAAGGAATTTCAAAAAATCACTTTATTTATTTTCTTCTTACTCTGTTGTCTATGTCTCGGAATATTTTCTCCTTTTCTGATTGAATACTAATCAATTATTTCTTGCGATGTTTCCACTGAGTCTAAGCCATCAATATTTAATCCAACGATTGACCTCACATTTTCTATGACAACAGATTCATGAAGTAACGATTTATCCACAAGGATATTGTTACAAAATGTCGGGATTATAACAACAAAGATGTCAATAATGATAAGTCGGCATCGTAGAAATTGAGAGAGAAAAGCATTTTGTTGTCGCAGATTTCGTCGCCTAATTACTGAGCCTCAATGACGGATGGAAGAGAAACCAGAATCAACGTGTATTTTCCAAAGATGATTTTTTTCATGTGTATGGTGTCCGAATAGACATGTTTTTGGTGAAGAATGTTTTTAATTCTAATGTGACGTCCCTCCGGTGTCGCTGCGCCAAATGTGACGTCCGCCTGTCTGCGTCAGTCGTGCTATCCTGTCCTGTGACGACCAACTGGTTTGGTATTAGTCGCGGCACCAAATGTGACGTTCTAACCTTTTGGTGATTCGGATGGGAATCTGGTTAGATTCGGTATTAGCCTCGTCGTTCCCAGCTCGCCTCCAACGTCTGGTTACCGAAGTAACTGCTCTGATTTCCAGTCTAACCTACCCACGTTGTGAATTGATCTTAGGCAGACGAAATCAATCAGTCGCCAGGCCGTAATGCAAGCTGAGTTCGAATAAGGGTGATATCGCACAAGTATATGTAAAAGAAAATAAAATAATAACTCGAAAAGTTCAAGTGTGTTAAAAAAAGGATAACAATATTTTATATCTGGTTGCTGAATATAGGACTACGCTATATGGATTCATGACACTTTGTTTTTGTTAGGCGAGTCTTAACATCTTAAGTTGTTTGTTCTTTTAAGAAACTGGTTCTTGGTGTGTCTTCAGGCGATATTCGTAAAAGTTGTATTGGTGGTGTGAGTCTAAGTCATTCTTCAAAAATAAATTGTTCTTGATTAGAAGATGAGTTCGGAATTGCGTGAATCTTTCAAGTCAGCTACTACGTGGCTATTAACTCTGCAACTGTCTCTGCCAATTGCCAACTCCAACTGGAACTGCCTGAACTGATTTTCACTCGCTGCGACTTTGCTTCTATGGACGCCGACCAAAACCGGGGTGGGCTTGTCGGGGTTTGAGGTTCCTTGATAATTCCAAACTCACAATCCACTTCTTTGTTTTCGGCCAAGAAAATTTTATTATTTTCCATTTTTGGAAGTCTTCTCGTCCTCCCACCTTCTTCTGTTCTCATATTGGTATCTCACCATACCCTCAGAGGGCGTCAACGGGTTTCCCCTCTCTCTCACAGTGCCAACAGGCTTCCCCTCCTACTTCACATGATTACCTCCGCCTGGCTCTCGTTATCATTCAGGCAATGGGTGCTCAGCAGCGTGGGTGTGGCTAGGCTAGCCTCGGTTTTAAAAAAATCTTGCTCAAAGAAAAAAAAAATTCTTTTTTTCCTTTTTCTTTTTCTTTTCTTTCGTAGTGTGGTCCCTTAATCGCAGTTCTTATCCTAAATGTCACCTGGAATTCGTCAATCAGATTTTCGCCATCAGCAAGCGGGTGGCCATTCAGACGTATTTGCATTCTTGGTGCCAATTTCTGATCCGATAAAATAACTTCGCCACCACAGCCAGCTTTCGACACAAAACAGATGCCTTGTCGAAACGATATCTTCCCATAGACAAAGGCTTAACCTCTCCTTCATGGTGGTCAGCGGACATTTTTGTTTTTTGGTCAGCGGATGACCTATTTAATTTTTATCTCTTTAGAATTCTGAGGGAGGTCCAAATGGGCATTCCTGCGACACAGTTAAATGTTTATCTATTTAGAATTCTGTCTCTGAGGTTATTTGGCCAACCTGGAATTTCCACCCGCCCCGTAACCTAAATCAGATTAATTCCAGTATCTTCCTTTTTGCCTTCTCGACAATGGAAATAAAAAATTTTACCACTTTTCCTTGTCAGAAAAATAACACCGCTTAGTGTCCTTTTCGTGATGGCTTCTTATCACCTAAATTTAATTCTCGCCTTTCCTTTTTTTTTTCTTCTTTCTCCCTTTTAGCAAGCCAAATAGTGTCACACTAATCTTCTTCTAGTACAATGATCAGGACCCACTCAAAGGAGCGAATAACTATTAAAAGGGAAATGATGAATAAAATGTGTTAAATGAAAGAGGGCGAGGCAAATTAAAGATGATGGGAACAAGATGGCGGCATGGAACTTCTTCCTTACAGTTGGAATATGACAGAAATGAGGATGATTTGATTCTGTGAAACTAGCATGGCATGTCCTAGTTGTAAAGATTTGAACTGGTCGAACTAAAGAATGGTGCGCTCCTCTGAACATTGGCCATGGAAATAACGACAGAGTAGGGCCAGGTATGCAGTTTTGAATTCAGTTGAAATGGCTAGATGCAACCGTAAGTTCTATGCTAAGAGTTTCTTTTCTTGCACTTTCTTCCTTTTTTATGCTTTCCGGTCAACTTTGATCTTCAAAAATTTAAATGCAATGTCAATCGATATCTACTGACTTCCTGATTACTCTTCTATTGTTTTCTCTCCTTGATACTGTTTCTTTTTTCCTAATTCTTTCATACCGGTAAACCATTGTGTCTTAGTGGCTTTACTGCTTCCTTGGGATGAATTCGATTAAAAAAAGAGAATTAAGGCAGAGAAGAAGGGATCGAGCAGCTTCAAGCCAGATATGGCATCAATAATCTTTCTGGTCTAATCTAACACTTTTAAAGATAAAGCATGGCAGGAGGAGTCTGGTACTTCCTGGAGAGACAGAATGAAAAGATCATTCTTCCAAAATCTTTACTAAGGGACCATACGAGTTCTGTTTGAGATTTGGAGAGAATCCGAGATCCATGGAGCTTCATTGAGAATGGAGCCATTCATCATGTCTAGAGAAAACTCAGGCATTGATTAATAACGGCGAAATGATAATAGCTTGATTTTTGAGGTATTGAAAGTTAAAAGTCAGTTATTTCTCTATCGATCTGTTCGATCTAGTTCAACCGAGAGATCAGCAGAGGTTCCGATCATCTGGCGTTTTTAAATTCCACCCATAAATATATATGCCCAAGTTGAAATAATATAATTTACATTTTATTTACAGGATTAATAATACACTTTTAAGTTTTCATCTGGGAAATTCCACCTCGAATAAATCTTACATTTGTTAATATCCAAAACATTTCTAGGGATCCAGTTTATCTATAATTGTACACCATTTAAGACTTGACTGTATACCTACAAACTCTGTCAAATACTCACCATTTTGAAATTCTATAGAAAATATTGAAGAAAATTAATCTTACAGCACATTTCACTAATATATTTATACATTTATCGCCATTTTACCCAAGGATCCACTGATGGTTTTAATTGAGTCTATAATCATTCATTGTCAACTAAAAAACACATTTGTAGAATGGATGAAATTTGTCAAAATCCCTTATTTAGCCACCGACAGTTTTTGCTGCTTTTACTTTTGTCAAGATGTTTCTAAATGAGCGGAACAAAATTATAAATTATCACAAAAAAGAATACTTGGGTTAAAATTAAAAACAAATCTAAGCAAGATAACCACTTTTATTTTAAGGACTGCTACTCTGTAGAGTAGGAAGGGAGTTACAAATATTCTTTTGCCTTTATTTGCAAAGCGTAAATCGAGAGAATCAGTTAACAACAAAGATTGTGCAGCACCAATATTTTAAATCTGGTGTATCTGTTGTAACTTAGGAAAGGTTAGTGAATACAAATAACCTATACGAAGGTTGGAAATGAAACGATAATATTTATTACAGGAAAGGCATACAAGATTTGCTAGCGGCGTGGAGAAAGTAATCAATTGCTAATGGTGAGCTAGAAATCAATCAAGGTGAATCACAAGTGAAAATATTTATTGCAATTGCATTTATGCACAAATGTGGCACAAGGCCTAAAATGAGAATGGGGTGGGCTGGTCTTTGCTTCTCTTAAAATTAAACTTATCTCGCCACAAACACTGACCTAGACATGCTACAATAACCCTTGCACCAAAACAACACATTCCTACTTACCCTTACTACAACCACCACAATACCTCAGAGATTCTATGAAGTCTTAACTAAACCCCCATATGTACAATTTTCGTCTGTGGGGTGGGGAACACAAAAACAACTTTTAAAAATTTATAAACCCCAATGAATATTTACAAAGATAAAAAGAATTATCACCAACCTTTCGCCAAATTCCAATGGATGGAGAAGTTTCCTTTCCGTCCTAATCTTGACTTTTAAGCAGATGCTTAAGGGACAGGATCAGTTGGGAAGAGGTAAACTTCTCGTCCCCATGGAATTCCTTCTATCGCGTCGTACATATCACGACTCGCATAACACCCAGTAAGCAAAAGAACACATAATGCTCAGCCTTAGTCAACGGTGTTACTGTACTGCTACAGATGGAGCTGGCCTCGAGAACAAAAAACTTTCCGTGCAGAATACGAACCATGATGTCAGCGAACGCAGTTTGGAGATTTTACCAAACGCGCTGAACAAAGTCTTTTGTCGGCCTAGAGGCCTCCTTGAACTACCAGCCGGGTGAGTGATCCCTCAGTATTAGTGAGACATTTCAACCCGGAAGCCCAAGGACATATTCAGCGAGCTTCTGGTTTCATCAGACCGATCTCGCCTATCAAATGATCCTGAACGCCCTCATCCTAACACCTGATATAATGCATTACGGGACAACGGCTGGATATCGGAGAGGCCATCCGTTGTCCCTAAGAGGTACTTGAGTGCAAGCCGACATTCACAATGGAAGGAGCACTCGTGTTTGTGTAATCTGCAGGCTTCCTCGTCGCACGAGCGTACACTTCTGAAAGATAGAAAGTTCTTGCGTGAGTATTCCTTCCAGAATTCGTCATACACATCCGATCTAGGTAAGAAATGCGATGCGTATGTTGACAAATCTCAACGCAAGGCACCCCAGAGACCGCCTTTAGAAGGGTGGAGGCAACAGATTCGCGGTTCACCTTGGTAGACTTGCCTCCCCACAAGAAGGAGAACAAGAGCCATACGAATGCCAATAAAGTGTCAGACGGGAGTGAAAGTACGGAGAGTCGGCAAAGGAGAATCGGGAAAATGTACGAGGCACATACTCCCGCTCTTCGCTTCAAGGAAAGATTCCTCCAGGACCAGAGACGAACCTCCAACCAGTTCATTTCCAACAGGAAATCGGAACTGAACCAGACGCCGGCCCATCCGTCCAGAGGAAAGATCCGAGAAGAGAAACTTCCCTCCACAAACACAACCGCAAGCCAACAGATTTATCGCGCTTGATCTTGGTTCCTGTCACCATCTCATAGCCTGTGATTTCTCTGCTGCCTTCGTCAATTTCGGCCCTGCTCGACACAAGAACCGAAGCGTCATCAGCATAGGTGAAGTACCTGTCCGAGGTGGTAGCACTAGGTAGGGAAATTCCGCAAAGGCGAAAGTGAACAACCTTGACGAATGGAGCGAGAAAAAATGTAGGTTTTCTATTTTACCTCATTCCCTCTACCAGCGCACCGGGGGAGGCATACGGATATTGGATCCAAGTGCGAAAGTACGACCCGAATTTGGTAGCCGAAAGGACAGCCTCCAGAAATTGATGGTCAACCCTATCGAAAGCCTTGAACTGAACAAAATTGATCAGCGTGGCATCACTGTCGATTTGCTCGATGATCAAGCGTACCAAATGAAGGTTGCCCTTCACAGCCCAAGTTTGCTCAGGACCAATCAGACAAGGGAGGGCAACCTCCAAACGGCCGGCTCAGACCTTGGCTAAAATTTTCAACTCGTGTTTAACATCGTCAAAGGTCGATAATTACCTATCCCATCCCCACCGTTTTTGTTCTTGTAAACCAACTTGGTCACACCCCTAGTGAAGCGTTGAGGTATAGACTCCTGCTTCATCCAGTTGTTGTAAATCAGTGCCAGGAAGGGGAAAAACATGTACGACTGCCTCAAAAACATTTCGTAAGGAAAACCATCTAATCCCGGAGTTTTGTTCAGGTTAACCTGCTTCAGCGTATCGCAGATTGGTCAGGATAACTTGCTTCAGTGTATCCTAGATCTCAGACTCTGTAATGTGGGACCCTCACACCCAGCCGCTTCAGCAGCCTCGAGGCGGGGATAGTCGGCCAAATAAGCATCTATCTTAGCACGGTTCAGACCGTGAGCCCTGGTAAAAAGCTCCTGAAAGTAATCACGAAAAACCTCAATAATGCCCACGTCTCTCGTTACAGTCTACTTGTCCATCAATGTGATGCTCGTGATATCCGACTGGATGCACTTTGAACTTCCTTTGCACGCAATTCAGCGGCCATATTCCTTGCCTGTCAAGACATTCTTTTTAGTCTAGCCTTACCTACGAGAGCTTGATCCTTCTTGATAAGCAAGGAGGCCAACTCCGCCTTAGCTGCGTCCCCGAGAATCGCAGGATTTGATCACCCGATCTAATTTCTCTTCACACAACTTTTGCTCTACTAATCCTGCTTGATTGAGTCAGCGACTAAAATCAGCAGCAAAAGACCTAAGTTTAGATTTTAAACAATCCCATCACTTATTCCCAACAACAGCCCCCACCTTCAATTCCGGCTGTAGCATTAGTAGAAGCTGGTAACAGAAATCTTGTTCACCAAATAATGATGCGTTCAATTTCCAGTAACCAGCCATCTTAACCTTAGGCTTATCTAAGTTTACACGAACCCGGACAAGTTTATGATCCGAGTAAACTATATAACGGAAATTTGGACAACCTAAAAGCCCTACGTCGACTCTCTTAACTAGAACTCGGTCGATGTAGCTTGAATGTTCCACCTTATCCGAGTTGTCGTCCTGGGCGTGCTCATTTCAGTACTTATCGACAAGATGAAACCCGTCGATAAAGTCCCGAAACGGCTTAACATCCGGGTTGTTAGTACCCGTTTTTTGCCCTATACGATCTATATCGAGATCAAGGACGGCATTCCGATCACCCGCTAGAACTATCGAACGAGATGTCATCAAAAATGGCTAGATCCACCGAAACAAATCAGGCCACCTTTGCATTGTCATTGGGCGCCTAAACCCCAATGAGATGAAGGGCCTTCTCCTTTAGGGTAATATCCAGCACGCAAAGCCTGCCTCTCGGATCCGTGAAGACAAGGGCACACGCCGCATCCATAGACTTGCTCACTAGCCAAGAAAACACCTCTCGAGTGTCCATCAAAATATGCTGAATAAAGGAGAAACCTCTTAGACAGAATGTTTTCACGGTTGCGTGTTAAAAACCGGGTTTCCTGCCTCACCCTTCGAAACTCCGACCTCAGGCCCCGGGCATTCAAAGCTGTTAAACAGAGAACCATTATCAGACCAATTTCGGGTTGAGAAACTGGATTGAGTATAGTCAGTGTAAGGATATTGACAGCCTCCTCCATTGACTCATGGCCCATCTCATTCTTGATAGTGACGTCCCGATATATAAACTGCAATGACCAATCAAAATACAAGTATATGAGAATTCAAAAATTTGACAACGAACCTTGGTTATAATAATTAATGCTTTAATGTTAGGGTTAGACTAAAATAGAAATCATTCTAATTAATTAATATTAAATTTTACTATAAAATTGAAAATTAAAAATTACCAATTTAAAGTTTTTTAATCTGTATTAATTTTGAAATATTATAAAATTATTTAAAAAAGAAACTGAGGATAAAATACATATTTTATTATTTATTTTCTTTTAATTGAAAGGCCAAAAGAATAAACGTTACTGTTAATTATTTAAGAAATTGTTAATTAAACGTTTTAGAAATTGTTTAGTAATTCGTTAGTATTAAGATTACTGAATATTTTAGTTATTATAAAAAAAATTTTCCAAATTAATTTGTTTTCTTTGCTTAACTGTATTTAATTTTTTCATTTTTAGATGGTGAAAAGAACAGAATAAATTTTGCAGAGTTATGAGTTTATAAATACACGAGAGCCAATCAAGTGTGGCCATATTTTAAAATTTTTTTTTGATAAATATGGATCTTTCGTGAAGATTGCAGAATGGGCCACCCAGCAGAATTCACCAAATTGTTTCCCTCCTATTTCGAAACATTCAGTTGGGAGAATTTTCTGAATGTTACAAGAAAAGAAATTTTGGAGGTAATTTCTCTGATTTCAAAAAAAAATGTGAAGTGGTGGTCCAATCTGCTATTCATTCTTCTTCTGCCACATCTTCCATTGCCTCTTCCACTGCCATCCCAGTTGAAACTTCAAATGTGTCTGCTGCAGCTTCAACCCTGTCTGCTGCAGCTTCAACCCTGTCTGCTGCAAGGTTTAACATTTATGCTGCAACCTCAATCCTGTCTGCTGCAGCTTCAACCCTGTCTGCTGCAAGGCCTAACCTTTCTGCTGCAACCTCAATCCTGTCTGCTGCAACTTCAACCCTGTCTGCTACAACTTCAACCCTGTCTGCTGCAACTTCAACCCTGTCTGCTGCAAGGCCTAACCTTTCTGCTGCAACCTCAATCCTGTCTGCTGCTACTTCAACCCTGTCTGCTACAACTTCAACCCTGTCTGCTGCAACTTCAACCCTGTCTGCTGCAAGGCCTAACCTTTCTGCTGCAACCTCAATCCTGTCTGCTACAACTTCAACCCTGTCTGCTACAACTTCAACCCTGTATACTGCAACTCAAAGCCCATCTAAAAGTTCAGACCAATGTTGTGAAACATCTGCCATTCCTTTGTCATGCGAAAAACGTTAAAAAAAATCAAAAAATTTCATCACTTTCAAAAAAAAAGAAGAACTTAAAAACAAAAGATTCCAGTTCTTTCGTTAACAGGAAACTCCATTATGACTGTCTTTTGAATGGAGTTCCTGCTTCTCATGCTTCCAGTGTGGTTACAGCAGTTTCAAGAACTTTATCCTTGGATCACTGCTCTTTCGGAAAAAATACTACGACAGTTTATAGAATGGTGGGGGAGCTTGGCCCTCTTTCAGATGTGAAGACGTTCTTTGCTGTGCAAAGTGCAGAAAACTGCACTTTAGTTTTCGACTTAACAACACAAGATGGCAAAGATGTGAACTGTGTTTTGTTAACAACTCCTTCAGCCGCCCATCTTGTGTCACTGGAACGTCTTCCTGGAGGAACTGCTATGGACTACAAGCAGCATATTTGTGACTTAGCTAAAGCAGGCTCATCGTCTACTGGCATAAGTGTTGATACCAGTTTGCAAATCATCTTTTGAAAATTAAATGCTGCTTGACAGACTGGGCTCCTGTTAACCATTTGACAGTGTCATTATTGGAAAAGGAGTGGCAGATAAACCTTATAGAGCTGCATTGCAACTTACACCCATTGGAGACAGTGGCAACAAAAACGAGGAAGGTCCTGAGTGATTGCAAGGAAAATGTGAATGTGAGTGAGTGTCTAGCATGGCGAATTCTTGCAGGATTGAATTCCTTGAGATATAGTGATAAATTGGGCCTTATTCCAAAAATGAAGGCCTTTATTGAACAACAAGGTCTTCCATGGTCCAATATCACTAGATTTCAAGGGAATCAGTTGCATGTAATTTTTCATCTAGGTGCAACTTACTTTCCCATTTTCGCTCAATGTAGGCAATTTGTTTTGGGACTTTCCTCAACAAATAAAACTGTACAAAAACTACAAAAAATAATAATGGAAGAAGCTGATATTGTTGAAATGCAAGTGCTGGGAATCATAGGGAAGATGCTATTGGGACCTTGGATGAGTACCTTCTATACTAGTGTTGACAACCAAAAAGACCCCGTTGACACTATGAACATTGTCAAGGGAGTTATTGAAAATGTGAAAGTACTCATCAACAACCCTATGTCAATTTTCGCCTCCACAACAGATTTCTTTGGAAATACCCTTCCAGAGAATGTTACAGCATCCCTACTGATTGCCCCAGCAAATGAACACTTATTTTGCAACATGATAACTGCCTGCTTGAAAGTGATTGTGGAGGTTTTAAGCAGGCAGTATGAAAAAAAAACATTCAAGACAGTAGAGGCTTCGCCAAGAAGTCTATTAACATCAGTGAGACAGCACACCATGCTCGCTGAAAGCATCATCGGTGAATTTTGTGAAAGACAGAAACTTGCACCTAATGCTTATGTATCAAGCATAAGTGATGTTATAAAGGCCAAGCGGAATCGAGTAAGGAAATTCATCGATGAGCTGGATGCTGAGCAGTTCCATCGTTATATACCGTGTACACTAATGTACGGCAGACAAAGGACAAATCTAAAGAAAAAGCAGCAACTAGAAGTTCAGTAAGAAATTTTCAAAAGGTTGAAAATTAAAGAAGACCAGCAGCAAAAAAAGAAAAGGGCTGACGTGTAAAAAAAAAGTGAAACAGCTAACCATTGATTCTTTGGAAGATAACTTTCCTGAACAGGGACAAGTCCTGAAATAAATACTAACTGGAAATATAGTTGGACGAACAATTAAACATATTTAGACAATTGATGGTATCAACTGTGAGTACATCGGTTACGTCAAAAAATATGAAAATCATTTTTATATGATTTCATATGTTGATGATGTAACTGATTACTATAATTTGACCAAATACGAAGTTGGCGCTGATTATGTTTTACAGGAATTGCATTTCGAAAGTTAGCTCTGCAATGGTGACGAAGGAAGAGGCAATAAAAGTTAAAAACGGCCCTTTTTAGGGCCACAAAATATTTCTGAAAGTCTTTTCACCATTATAGATAACAGCGATTTGTAATAATTTGGATTAAAATAATAAAAGATTGAACATTTATCTAATAAAAAAAAAGTTTAAAGAATTATCTGATTAATTAATAAAGTGCAAAGAATTATCTAAATAAAAAAAAGTTTAAAGAATGATCTGATTAAAAAAACAGTTTAAAGAATTATCTAATTAATAAAGTTTAAAGAATTATCTAAATAAAAAAGTTTAAAGAATTATCTAAATAAAAAAGTTTAAAGAATTATCTAAATAAAAAAGTTTAAGGTATTATCTAAACAATAAAGTTTAAAGAATTATCTAAATAATAAAAAAGTTTAAAGAATTATCTAAATAAAAAAAATTTTAAAAATTGTTTAAAAAAATAAAAAAGTTTAAAAAGAAGTTTTAAGAATTATCTAAATAAAAAAAGTTTAAAGAATTATCTAAATAATAAAAAATTTAAAAGAATTATCTAAATGATAAAAAAAAGTTTAAAAAATTATCTAATTAATAAAAAAAAATAATTATTAGATAATTCTTTAAACTTTTTTTATTAATTAGATAATTCTTTTAAATGTTTTATTATTTAGATAATTCTTTAAACTTTTTTTTTATTAGATAATTTTTTAAACTTTTTTTTATTAATTAGATAATTCTTTAAACTTTTTTATTAGTTATATAATTCTTTAAACTTTTATTTTTTAATTAGATAATTCTTTAAACTTTTTTATTTAGATAATTCCTTAAACTTTTTTTTCCGTTATTAATTAGATAATTCTTTAAAAGTTTTTATTATTTAAATAATTCTTTAAACTTTTATTATTTAGATAATTCTTTTAAACTTTTTTTATTATTTACATAATCTTTTAAAAAATTTTTTTATTTAGATAATTCTTTAAACTTTTTTTATTAATTAGATAATTCTTTAAAATTTTTTTATTATTTAGCTAATTCTTTAAACTTTTTTTATTTAGTTAATTCTTTAAACTTTTTTATTATTTAAATAATTCTTTAAACTTTTTTATTATTTAGATAATTCTTTAAACATTTATAATTTATAATAAAAAACAATAAAGAATTATCTAAATAAAAAAAAGCAAAAGAATTATCTAAATAATAAAAAAAGTTTAAGGAATTATCTAAATAATAAAAAAAAAGTTAAAAGAATTATCTAAATAAAAAAAATTTAAAGAATTATGTAAATAATAAGGAAAATGTTTAAAGAATTATCTAAATAATAAAAACTTTTTTTTTATTGATTAGATAATTCTTTAAACTTTTTTATTAATTAAATAATTTTTTAACTCTTTTTTATTAATTAGATAATTCTTTTAAATTTTTTTATTTAGATAATTTTTTAAAGTTTTTTTAGATAATTCTTTAAACTTCTTTTTATTTAGATAATTCTTTAAACTTTTTTATTAATTAAATAATTCTTTAAAATTTTTTGTTATTTAGATAATTCTTTAAACTTTTTTTTATTATTTACATAATTCTTTAAACATTTATAATTTATAATAAAAAAAAGTTTAAAGAATTATCTAAATAATAAAAAAAAAGTTTAAAGAATATACCTTAGTCACACTGGGGGCACTGCCATATCCAACCGTCTGAATATCCGACGTGGAATCTTTCAAGGAGACTCTCTGTCACCCCTTCTGTTTTGTTTATCCTTAATCCCTCTTACACATGAACTGAACAACAGTAGCTATGGTTACAAAATAAATAAGAAAATACTCAATCACCTACTCTACATGGATGATCTCAAACTCTTTGCCAAAGACAACAATGAGTTGAAAGGCCTCCTCAATATTGTAAAATACTTCAGTGAAGACATAGGTATGGACTTCGTATGAGATAAATGTGCAAAAGTAACATTCAAGAAAGGTAGAATTACAGAAACACCCTTAATAGATTTAGATTTTGTCACAAAGATTAGGGAACTGGAGCATGGTGAAGCTTATAAGTACCTAGGAATTAGCGAAGGAGATGGCATACAACACCCCCAAATGAAGGAAAAAAATAAGAAAAGAGTACTACAGGCGTGTACGTCTGTTACTAAATACCGAGCTGAACTCAAAAAACAGAATATCGGCCATAAACACCTTGGCTGTCCCTGTGGTGCAATACAGCTTTAATGTCCTTAACTGGACCATAGCTGAAATTAAGCGAATGGACGCCAAAACGAGAAAGCTATCGCATGCATCATCCCAAAGCTGATGTTGATCGTCTGTATGTGCTCAGATCCGGAGGAGGCAGAGGATTAGTTCAACTAGAACTGTCCTACAAAACTACAACAATTGGCCTCCAAAAATACTTGGAAACTACAGAAGACTGGATGATGGTATGCGTCAAGGAACATTAAAGTAGCAAGCGTCTTTACTCCGTAATGAAAGAAGCCAACAAATTCAAAATGGAGTTTCAAATGGGCGTAGAGATGCAACTACAGCACAATACACCGGCTGAAACTGCAAAATACCTAAAAAAGACAGCAAAGACAAATGCAACCGACCAGATACAGAAGCGATGGCAAGATAAACCGCTTCATGGCCAATACTCTGCCCGTACCAAACAAGCTGACGTAGTGGCTACATAGTGCAGGGATGAAAGCTGAAACTGAAGGTTTTATCCTTGCTGCGCAGGACCAATGCTTGCAAACTAGGAATTATCAAGCATAATATACTAAAATATTGTGTTAGCCCAAAATGCAGATTCTGTGATAAATATCCAGAAACGATTGATCATCTTGTATCAAGTTGCACGATATTGGTACCCACTGAATATAAAACCCGGCATGACAGAGTGGACCAATATCTGCACTGGAAAATCTGCAACTTCTACGGGAAGGAAACTGAAAAAAAAAAACTGGTATGAATACCACCCAGACCCGGTTACTGAGATAGGACCTGTTACAATTCTATGGGACTACACAATACACACTGACAGAACAATCAAAGCCAACCGACCAGATATTGTTATTAAAGACCACAAACAAAAACGGTGCCTCCTTATTGATATGGCAGTCCCTGCTGACTGCAATGTATCTTTGAAGATATTCAAAAAGCTGTCAAAATACAAGGACCTTGAAATAGAAATCTCAAAAATGTGGCATATGGGAACATCAACAATCCCTGTTGTAGTTGGAGCCCTTGGACTGGTTGGAAAAGATTGCAGTAGACTAATTGAAGGGATTCCTGGAAGTCCATGCCTCAAGGAGATACAAAAAATTGTTCTGACAAGTACAGCCCACACTTTACGAAGGGCTTTATCTATGTAATTTTTTTTTTTTTTTTTTTTTTGTCAGTGAAAGTGTCATGATGCCATTTCTAACCTTAGGTCCCTGGGCGGGACCCGGAAAGAAATGTGTAAACGCCAGAAATCAAAGAAAATAATAATATCAATAATAATAATAATAATAATAAGAAGAAGAAGAAGAAGAAGACGAATTTTATTTTTTGGTGTGTACTTATATCTTTCCGGGTCCCGACCAGAGAACTAAGGTCAGAAATTCCAAGCAATTTTAAAAAAAAAATCATTCATATTTTCCATAGATAAAGACCTTTGGGGAGGTACGGTGGAGTAGTGGATAGCGGCTCGGATTGAAAAATCAGAGAGCTGAGTTCGAATTCTATTACATTCCCTTACGTGCTGATACCCTTGGAAAAGCTATGAATCCACTTCTCCCCTATCTCCCAGTAAATAGCAGAACAAACCAGGTTCTATAGCCTTGGATGGCAATTGGTCTAGCGCAGAAAGAAATGGTTATCTACTGCAGGAAAATATCTGCCTCGTCAGTCATGTATCGAAAGATACATGATCGCCTAAGCTGTATCACGTATGGCATATGAATGAGATAAGGACTCTACTTGTAAGTACATTTCTTTTGTATTTCTTTAAAGCATGGACTGCCATGAATCCTTTCAATGAGTTTATATTGGAATCTTTTCCAATCAATCCGAGGCCTCCAAAGACAACGGGGATTACTGATCTTCTTATTTACTACATTTTTGAGATTTCGATTTCAAGGTCCTTGTATTTTGAGAGTTTTTTTTAAGATCTTCAAAGATACATTGCAGTCATCATCAGGAGTGCCATATCAATAAGGAGGCAATTTTCGTGTTTTTTTCCCTTGATAATAATAATTCTTTGGCGATTAGCTTTGATTCTTCTGTCTGAGTGTATTGAAATGTCCCAGAAAACAGGTTACAGGTCCTACCTGCGTAACCATCACCAAAATTTATTATTATTATTATTATTATTATTATTATTTCCTTTGGTTTCTGGTGGGTAAGGTATTTTAATATTTCCGGGTAAAACCAGAGACCTAAAATCAAAATTTGAAATATAACATATTCCACTGACCAAATAAAAAAAAAAAAAATAATCATAATTTACATAGATAAAGCCCTTCGTAAGGTGTTCCACTGTAATTTTTAAGGCATGGGTTTCCAAGAATCTCTTCAATGAGTCTAGTGGAATCTTTTGCAAAAAGTCCAATGGCTCCAACTTCAACATGAATTCTTAATGTTCCCATCTGACCCATTTTTGAGATTTCGTGGAAGTTGCAGATTTTCTATTGCAGATATTGGCCCACTCTGTCATGCCGGGTTTTATATTCAGTGGGTGCCAATACCGTGTAACCTGATACAAGATTATTATTATTATTATTATTATTATTATTATTATTATTATTATTGTTTCTATTAAAACAATTATAAAATCTTTTCTGTCAAGCAAGAATGATTTCTCTTAATATTGAAAGAAATTTAATTTTGTGACTCATTTTCCTACTTATTCCTCTGACATTCATATCATGCACCACATTCAGTAAAACTCTACCTTGAGAGGCTCTTGAAACTCCCAATCCATGAACTTTGATAAAAGTTATAAATAAAATAACGACTTATAATCGATTAATATATGATACAAAAGCATAACTAAAAACTCAAAAAACACACACACACACACACACACACACACATTCACACACACATATATATATATATATATATATATATATATATATATATATATATATTGGATAATTTTTATCAATATATATGTATATATATATATATATATGATTCAACATAATTTAATTTCAAAAAATAAAAAACGAACACACAAACACACATATATACATTATATATATATATATATATATATATATATATATATATATATATATATATATATATATATAATATAACGAAAAAAAATTAATATTCCATGGTTATAATTTATTCCATTGGAAACCTGAAAGACAATCCAATTCATCAGACCTACAAATTCAATAATAATATAAATATGGCGACAAAGATGAGGACAATAGTCCGAATAATGTAAATAATGTTAAATTTTCTGTTCTATATTTTTATGTTTTTACAATTTGAATTTCTAGGTCTGATGAATTGTATCAAATTAAATTCCAATGTAATAAATTAGAAATAACTTTCATGGAATATTAGTTCAAAAAAATAAAAGATGTCTGTTTACATAGAACTCTAAATGGTTTTACTTTTTAATAAATTATATATATATATATATATATATATATATATATATATATATATATAATTTTTTTAAAAAAATACAATAACATAAGAAATTATTATAAAATCACTACAAAATTTTTTCAACATCATCACTTGATAAGACACAGAGTGTGTTGAAACAAAATGGCTATTTTTGTAGTGATTTTATAACATACTTATGTTATAATTTTTTTATAAAAATAATTATATCTGCTCTACTTTGTATTGAGCACTCTTTTAAGAATAGTAATTGTTGGTTATTGGAATTCATTCCGTGTATACCAATTATATACTTTGATATATATATATATATATATATATATATTATACCCGGAGTTAAATTTTCTGTTTTCTATTTTTTATTTTCTTTTTGAATTTGTAAATTTAATGAATTGAATCGTGATTACGATTCCAATGTATTAAATTATAACCATGGAAAAATATTTAAAAAATGTTGTTACCTATTATAACTTAAAAAAATTCATCTTTTGAAATTGTAGTCTAAAGATGTTACCTTGATAATTGTCAGTGGAAATTTATCTGAAAAGAATCCTCATCTTTAATGATATAATTACGAAAACAATTTATTAAAATCTGATAATTAGATAATTTTTGTGAATTTTAAATTCGACTGAAAAATAAAAGTTGTCGTTATTTGTTAAGAAACCATTTCGATGTGTTTTTTTTTAAATTCATGAAATGGAAATTACACACAAAAAATCAATTTATATAAAACAAATAGACAATGACTATTTTTATAATTGAGCATTGACAATCGAATGTGGGTAGAAAAAATGTAAATGCTAATGATTTTGCATACAAGATATATAGATAGGTAGATAGATAATGTGAAGACGGAGATAGATATATAGATAGATAGATAGATAGATAGATAGATAGATAGATATATATATAGATAGGTAGATAGATAATGTGAAGACGGAGATAGATAAATAGATAGATAGATACGTAATATAAAATGTAAATATGAAGTAATTTTTTTTAAATGTTTTGCAAAATCACGTATTTAATCCAAACCTACACGCATTCATACAATGAGACCCAGACACAAGAACTTCATACAAATATCCAACGCACATACCCAAAAATAGTTTTATTATTAAAATTTTGTTTTCAAGCTAATTATTAGTATTATTATAATAATATTATTAAAAGTAGTAGTAGCATTTAATTCATCGTGATAAAAGTCTTTTGCTTTTAAAACAATAATTTCTATTATTAACGTTTACCAAAGATCAAGTGACAGCAAGTTTCTTTAATATCCATCAATCCTGATATTATTATTATTATTATTATTATTATTGTTGTTGTTGTTGTTGTCGTTGTTGTAGTTTTCTTTCGATTTGTTCTTCGATAAAATTATTTATCAATACTTTGACCTCAAATCATGAATGAAAGGAGCTGTATTCATAGATAGATAGATAGATAGATAGATAGATAGATAGAATCAGATATGAACAGACATAGATAGATAGATAGATAGATAGATAGAATCAGATATGAACAGACATAGATAGATAGATAGATAGATAGATAGATAGATAGATA
>CAHIKZ030001293.1:892500-990000 GCA_903632075.3 Acanthosepion pharaonis | reverse complement strand
CGGTGTTGGTGGCGATGGGGTGGGTTTGTATTTATATTGGACAGCATTTCATTTCATTTGGACTTGAGGGAGTGGTGGTTTTGCTGAGGTGGCGGTGGTGGTGATGGGGGTGTCGTTTGTATTTATATTGGGCAGAATTTCATTTCATTTGGACTTGGGGGAGGGGGTTTTGCTGGGGTGGCGGTGGTGGTGATGGGGGTGTCGTTTGTATTTATATTGGGCAGAATTTCATTTCATTTGGACTAGGGGGAAAGGGGGTTTTGCTGGGGTGGCGGTGGTGGTGGTGATGGGGGTTGTATTTATATTGGGCAGAATTTCATTTCATTTGGACTAGGGGGAAAGGGGTTTTGCTGGAGTGGCGGTGGTGGTGATGGCGGTGTCGTTTGTATTTATATTGGGCAGAATTTCATTTCATTTGGACTAGGGGGAAAGGGGGTTTTGCTGGGGTGCCGGTGGTGGTGAGGGGGGTTGTATTTATATTGGACTGCATTTCATTGCATTTTCTTAATAATAAAAAGAATAAACATATTCTTGCAGCAGTAGTCGTAGAAGTATACGTAATAGTAGTAGTATTAATATCAGAATTAGTAGTAGTAGTATTAATATCATTACTACTAGTAGTAGTAAACGTATAAATAATAGTAACAATAGTAACAATATTATTAGTAGTAATTGTTAAAAATCTGTCAATAAATATAATTTATTTCTAACGATAATTTCTTCTTTTGTATTTTTTAAAATTTAAAATGAAAATGTAAATTTCGTGAAAATAAAATTCTTTTGATTGCTAATTTTTGGATTTTATTGCAGGTTTTTTTTGGACAATTAAAATTCAAATGTCAGTCCAAGAATCGCAGAAAGATTTTTTTTTATTCCGCTCACATCTTTTACCTTTTCTATTTTTCTTTTTTATTCTTTTTATTTACGTTCTCTTCTCTCTCTCTCTCTCTCTTTTTTATTTTGTCTCTTTCTTTTTCTCGTTTTTCTCTTCTTTTTATATAATTTTTCTTTCTTTCCCTTTCACACTCTCCCCCAAAATGTCAGGTTTTCTATCCTTTCACCATTACACTTTCTGCCCTTTTTTTTCTTCTCTTTTTCTCTCCTTCAATTGAAGATGAAGTCAAGGAAAAAAAGTTGTCTTTATTCCTTAGCTTAAGAAGATCATTTTTTTTGTAATTTTACGATTTTTAAAAAAACATTTAGCAGTTCAGGGGAAGTAACTGCTGAATTCTTCTCATTATTTTCCTTGGATTATCGCCCATTCGCACTAGAGTTAGCTTTAATTCTCATAAAAGCACGAGAGAGAGAGAGAGAGAGAGAGAGAGAGAGAGAGAGAGAGAGAGAGAGAGAGAGAGAGAGAGAGAGAGAGAGAGAGAGAGAGATTTGCCGCGAGTGAATCCGAACTAAAATATCTCCGTTCTCCCAATATTGAATCCTAGTTAAATAATCCTTCTCTTCGTTTGTCCTTTCTTCGTTCTTTTCCATTTGTCGCAGAAGGCTTTGTCTTGAGATTCTTCCATTTCCTTTCTGTGTCCAATTTTTTCCAAAGAGGTCATTGCACTGAAATGCCCTTCCCAACAAATATGGCGACTAGAATTCCTCTCAGCAGTTCTTAATATTTGACAAGCAGTGGCAACCACCCGTGAAATGCCTGAGCAAGAAACTTTCTGGTGTGGATTTTACAAATAAATGATTTCATGTAAATCCGTAATTGTTGTGAACGTTTCAGTCAGATTTACTTAAGACTTCCCCAGATGCGAATCTTCCATATAACATGGAATGATGGACTGGCTTAGTCAGGGTGGGTGTGGTCTGATGAGCCTCGAGCTCCACTGCCGACAGAACGGGAAGCCACCTTGGAGTCCCTGGAAGCTTATCTTAATATGTCCCACTTCGGGTTTCAATTCTCTTATGTCCATTATATCTGCTTTTCACACTGTTTATATATTTCTCCTTTACATCCGGGTCATTCACGACTTTGTCGTATTGCAATATAGGTTAAAGTTAGCCCTTTTCAATTTACGTAGTTTTACTCTAAGTGTACATTTAACTGGAAGGTGGTCGCTTCTGCAGGCAGCAGTTGCACATGTTTTGCAGTGTAAAAATGCATTCCTGAATCTTTTATTTATAGTTATATAGTCGATTTGGTTGTCCCAGGTAACATCAACATACAAAGGTGCCTAGAAAATCTCCGTACTAAGAACATGCCATATACTAAGATAAGTGCTATCAATGAATTGACAATTCTCCTATAGGGCCTGAGGAACATAGTAAGGACCTGGTTCTACAGGATACAAAGCAGTAACATAACACACAAACAAAAAAAACAACAACAACAACAATAATAATAATAATAATAATAATAATAATTTGCACTTAGAAAATAGTGCGTTTTAATAAAAGAAAAAACGTGTTTGACAATGTTCAATAATATTTCTATAGTATGTCTGTCTTTTTCAAGTTATATTTAAAAAGATTTTACAACTATAAAAATATAAAAAATAACAAAAAATTATAAAGCCTTGTGCAAATGTTGTGTCTGTGATGGTTGGTCATGAACGCGTTAAATAACTGAAAGGCCGCCAGCGTAAATTTCCCATATCCAATCCTCAAAGCGACCCATTTGATTGTGCACTTTTTGTCCTTAGCATATGCTTTCGAATTAGTCAAAGGAAATTCTCCAGAAAAGTTTTGCTTTGACCAAACCAAAATGAGGTCGCATTTTCAATTTTGTCTTGAAAATAATAGAACTTTTCCCTTCCCGAAAATTAAAATTCATCAAATAACAACATTTACAATAGACCCAACTAAATCCTTACCACTGACTCGAAAATGTGTCGGTCTTAAAAAACCTGCTAAATATTCTCATAACTTATATCGGAAACTGCCATAACAAATTCCGATATGAAACAAGTTCCATGTTCTCAGTGAAGAATACCAAAAAGTATCAAAACTCAACAGACTACAATATCTTTAAAAGAAAATATAAAATTCGAATAATAAATTCCTACAAAAAATTCGAACGCACTGGAAAATGAGGCTGTAATAAATTTATTAAAAATGGAGGTTCTGTCAGATGAAATTCCTGTTTTAGAACTTGTATCGAATTTTTGCAAAAGGATTAAGAACTTTGACCAAAAAAAAAAAAAAAAAAAAAAGCTCAGGGGTGTGTAAACTTTTTCGAAAAAAATGGTGGCGAATATTCTACAACAACGTTGCAAATAACGGCAAAAAAGTGTTTTTTTCAGTTGACAATGAATGATTATAGACTCACTTAGAACCATCAGTGGATCCTTGGGTAATATGGTGATAAGTGAATAAATATATTAGTGAAATGTGCTGTAAGATTAATTTTCTTCAATATTATCTATAGAAATTCAAAATGGTGAGTATTTGACAGAGTTTATAATTAAGTTTATAGTTAAGTCTTAAATGGTGTACAATTATAGATAAACTGGATCCATAGAAATGTTTTGGATATTAACAAATATAATATTTATTCGGGGTGGAATTTCCCAGATGAAGACTTAAAAGTGTATTATTAATCCTGTAAATAAAATGTAAATTATATTATTTCAACTTGGGCATATATATTTATGGGTGGAATTTAAAAACGCCAGATGATCGGAACCTCAGCTGATTTCTCGGTTGAACTAGATCGAACAGATCGATGGGGAAATAACTGGTTTTTAACTTTCAATACCTCAAAAATCAAGCTATTATCATTTTGCCATCATTAATCAAAGCCCGTGTTTTCTGTAGACATGATGAATGGCTCCATTCTCACTGAAGCTACATGGATCTCAGATTCTCTCCAGATCTCAAACAGAACTCGTACTTGCTAAAGATTTTGGAAGAATGGTCGGTTCATTCTGTCTCTCCAGGAAGTACCAGACTCCTCCTGCCATGCCTTTAAAAGTGTTAGATTAGACCAGAAACAGATTATTGATGCCATATCTGGCTTGCGGCTGCTTAATCCCTAATTCTCTGCCTTAATTCTCTTTTTTTTAATTGAATTTATCCCAAGCAAGGCAGTAAAGCCACTAAGACACAATGGTTTACCGGCTATGAAAGAATTAGAAAAAAAGAAACATTATCAAGGAGCGAAAACAATAGAAAAGTAATCAGGAAGTCAGTAGATGACGATTGACATTGTATTTAAATTTTTGAAGATCAAAGTTGACCGTAAAGCATAGAACAGGAAGAAAGTGCGAGAAAAGAAACTCTTAGCATAGAGCTTACGGTTGGATCTATCCAATTCAACTGAATGCAAAATTGTATACCTGTCCTTACTCTGTCGTTATTTCCATGACCAATGTTCAGATGAGCGCTCCATTCTTTAGTTAAACCAGCTCAAATATTTACAGCTAGGACATGCCATGCTAGTTTCACAGAATCAAATCATCCTCATTTCCTTCATATTCCAACTGTAAGGAAGAAGTTTCATTCCGACATCTTGTTCCCATCATCTTTAATTTCCCCCCCTCTTTCATTAAACACATTTTATTCATCATTTCCCTTTTAATAGTAATCCGCTACCTTGAGTGGGTCCTGATCATTGTACTGGAGGAAGATTAGGATTAAAAACCTTCCTCACCAAAAACATGTCTATTTGGACACCATGCACATGAAAAGAATTCTCTTTGGAAAATACACGTTGATTCTGGTTTCTCTTCCATCCGTCATTGAGGCTCAGTAATTAGGCGACGAAATCTGCGACAACAAAATGCTTTTCTCTCTCAATTTCTACGATGCCGACTTATCATTATTGACATCTTTGTTGTTATAATCCCGACATTTTGTAACAATATCCTTGTGGATAAATCGTTGCTTCATGAATCTGTTGTCATAGAAAATGTGAGGTCAATCGTTGGATTAAATATTGATGGCTTAGACTCAGTGGAAACATCGCAAGAAATAATTGATTAGTATTAAATCAGATAAGGAGAAAATATCCTGAGACATAGACAACAGAGTAAGAAGAAAATAAATAAAGTGATTTTTGAAATTCCTTCCTGTTCAGGTTTTATCGTGAGGACCTCCTGGCTGACTCCATAACTGATTGCAGTCAAGGAAGAGAATTAAGACAATTTTGGATGAATTAAACATATTTTTTTATAATTTTCTGGTCATTGTTTTCAATGTTTATCTTTTCATTGGTTTTGAAGTTTCAATGTTTATCCATTTCAATCAACCAAATTTTTTTTTTTATTTCAAGAAATCTTTAAAAAAAAAAAAAAAAAAACAAAACATTTCAAAATGCGTCTTCTCCATTTGGTTGAGAAATTTGACGTGATGCCCTAAATATTTTTTTTTTTTTCAAATTAGTAATTTTAAAAATATTTAATTAAAAAAAAAAATTGTAATTAAAATTATTATTATTATTATTTGAAACAAATGCGAATCTCTCCAAATTTTAGTTGGTCTCAAAATATAAAATATCACCATGACGTTTTGATGCCCTTTGTTAATTTATTTTTTTTTGAGCTCTCAACATCCTCCTGAATTATCCATTTTATTTAATTATTTTATTTATTATATTATATATATATATTATTATTTAAAATTTTCTACACAGTTCCAACCATTTTCAAAATAGAAGCTAAAACCCTAATTTTATTTTTGCAAATAAATTAAAAGCATTAGTTCTATTTCATCTTCAAGCGAAACCAAATTTTTTATTTTAAATACACAGTCTTTCCATGGTTACAGAATATTCTAAAATATCACCATGGCTTTTCTTATCATTGTCCGATTTGTTACATTTTGGTAATTCTTTTTACACTTCGGTTGAATGGATGTCGTCTGAATTTTTTTAAAAAAAAAAAAAAAAATTGTTAACGATAAAAATTTTGAAATTAAAGCTTTTTTACAATACTTTTTATTTAACTACATTTGAAATATTTTCCTTTTTAATTTTATTTTACTATATTCTTTTTAAGAACAGTTAAATGTATTAATCCATTATATTACGGATTTTAACATTAAGTTTAAAAAAGTATGTATATGAGGTTACATTTTTTTTTTTTTTTTTGTATTTGATATGACAGCAGAAATGGTTACTTAATTTCACTGATTCAGTAAACTTTTATATATTCAAAATATATTATGGTATTTCATATTAATTTTATTTTACTATATATATTCTTTTTATATAAATATATATATATATATATATATATATATATATATATATATATATATATATATATATATATATATATTCCATATATCAGTTCCAAAGCAAATGACTTCTCACTGCAAATTATCGAAGCTCTCAAACTGGACAGTGTTTATCCTCCTCGACATAATACCAGCCGATTTGATGCAATTAAATATTTTGTTTATAAAATGCGTACAACCAAGATGGATTTTTTTTCTGAAATGAAAGCAAAATTCGCTTTTAAAATTTTGCCACAAATTAGGCAAAAGATATAATTAAATTTTAGGAAATATTTTTGGGAGGTATGTTTTATCCCACTTCTTATGTCTGGTGTGTACTTTGTCATTTCTTTGTGGGTCGGTCCAGTTTTTGGATTTAGAAAACGAAAAATCCCCGAAGATATTATTTCAGTCAAAAATTTATTCAATATCAAATGTCAACATTTGGAACTTTGTCCGGCATTTTTCCAAAATGAATTCAATAAAACTCAAAATAATTTTTTGACAATTGGTGCTTGCATAATTTCATAAAACAAGTAATACTTTTTCAGATTGGACAACGGTTAATTTATTTTTGGTATGGATGTACAAAAAGGGCATAATTCTTATATCACGCATAGACTGACTATTTTCAAACTATTGGTTAAAGAAAATTTATTTTAAAAAATAACAAGAAACTATTATGTCACTACTGGTCTGCCGCATTTCTTTAAGTTTTATTTTTACTTTTATGCTCACCTTTTTGGGTGTAATTGGAATTAATTTATATTGTACCCTTTGACCCTGACAGGCAGCCGTGCGTAAATAAAACGTTATTTTCATTCTATTTTAAGTAAAAGTAAACATTAGATTAAGAAAATCCAGTTAATTAATCCTTAAATTTACTAACAGACTTGGAAAAACATCCAAACTTGTAAAAATGCCTAAAAAGTTTATTTATATACGGAAATTAATTTTTCCTTTTATTCAGATTAACTTTTTAGGCGATTATCTTTGAAATGGAAGAAAAATTTAAGTTCAAAGAAGACATTTAAAGTATTTAAAATGTGTTTTACACTTTTTTTTTATTTAGAAAGTCTAATATTATAATTAAAAAAAATTTACAAATAAATTTTCCCGGTTTCAATTCCTTCTTTCGACTTTTCTCTCCAAATACCAAAAGAAATTGATTCTGTTTTGTATCCAAAAATAAGAAAAAAAAAAAAAGCAAAAGATTTCGGGCAAATTTTTTCGGCCACATTTATCGGAATGAAAAAAGAAATATCAATAAATAATCAAATGTTCAATTAATAATCGATTTATTAACGAGTTTCCGATAATTTTATTGATAGATTTGAATAGAATGAGAAAAACAAAATGCGTTAAACCCCCAAATAAAGAATCAATCAAGGGGAATAACAAAATATTTATCAGAGTTATGTCCCTTGGATTGTTTAGAATTAGTTACATGGAAATTTCTTCCTTATTGTTAAAGATGACGATGATGATGACGACGACGATGACAATGACAATGATGATGATGATGATGATGATGATGATGATGATATCACGACGATATTTTTTCTCTTTTCTTCTTCTTCTTCTACTACTACTACTACTACTACTACTACTACTAAGACGATATTTTTTCTCTTCATTTTAAAAATAATAATAATAATGAAGGCGATGTTGTGAGTACTTTTTTTTTTCTCTCTGTTGATTTTTTTTGTCTCTTCGGGGCGTAATCTCTCGCCCTCCCTTTAATTCCATCCTACCATTTTATTCCGAACTTAAGTATAAGCGGTTGTGGCTCTCCACAGACTCCTTTTTCTTTTATGCAATATCTGTGAAATGTCATTGAATCTTTGGAGTATGGAGTGGATTCCCAAAGCCTTTACCCTTGTTGCCATTCAAGGCTAGACAGGTCAGTCTACCCAACTATGTATTTCTTTCTACCTCCCCTGATGATGACTTATGAAAGTTGAAACACTTGAACCATATTTCTCTTCCAAACTGAACTTTGGTCAATTTCGCACGGAATTTCTTCCTTGTCTAGAAAAAAAAAGAAGAAAATGTTGATATTATAGCGAGGTTCATAAACACTGACCGGAGCCCCAAATCAGGATTGTCCCTCCCACCGGCTAAGTTTATTATACAATTATATTTCTTCTTCTTCTTCTTCTTCTTCTTCTTCTTCTTCTTCTTCTTCTTCTTCTTCTTCTTCTTCTTCTTCTTCTCCTCCTCCTTCTCCTTCTTCTCCTCCTCCTCCTCTATTTGGTTGAGGCTGGTTCGTGGACTCCAGCGCATATCCATACCATGGTGGAAAATCACGTTCACAGGGCCAGGACTCCTCCGGGTTTTTATTTATTTATTTATTTAATTATTGTTTTATTCATTTATTTATTTAAATTTTTATTTATTATTATTATTATTATAAAAATAATAATGATCTTGTGAAAAGGACCTGAAGTATCGGAAAACAAATCGTATTAAGAGAACTGAATAATCATAATAAAAACAACGATGCTCGAGTAAGTAACAATTAATTAATAATTTCCTAAGAGAAAACTATTTAAAATGTTTCTTTCAGTAGAAAGTCTTGGATAAATGATTGCATCTCAGAAGAATTTATAAGAAATAAACAACAATTGCAGTTTTCAATATGTGATAAAAGACTTCATTGCCCTGCCCTAAAAATATGTCAACTAAAATTCCTCTCAGCAATTCTGAATATTTGAAAGCATAGCCAACCACCCGTGAAAGGTTTGACAAAGAAACTTTTTGGTCTGGATTTTACAAGTAGATAATTTTATGTCCGTATTTGTTGTTAACGTTTCAATCAGTTTGGCTTAAGACTTCCTCAGATGAGAATCTTCCATACAACATGAAATAATCGACTGGCTGATTCAGGGTGGTTGGAAGTGATGAACCTCAAGTTCCACCCCCGACTGAGCGAGGAGCCAGCTTGAAGGCCTGAAAGCTTCTTATAATGTGTCTTAATTCGGGTTTCAATTCTATTTTATCTATTCTATCTGCTTTTCACACTGTTTATATATTTCATCTGACGACATTTATCAGACACAATGTATCGAATGATGGAAGCCGACTAAGGCAATCGCCAATAATCTCATTACCACAAATTAAATAACAATATCAAGAGAATTGTTCGTAAGACGGTGATTTGTATGAAAAGAAATAAATAAATAAGGGAAGATAAAAGTGTTTAACGTCTCCTGTCAATACATCGAGAACAATGGACTATTCCGTTTTTATCTCATGGAAAAACGGAGAGAGATACTTCTTGGTTTCAGTGAGAAAATGAAAGAAAGAAATAATGAAAGTTAAAAGTGTTTAAAGTCTGATGCCAATACCTCGTAAAAAATAACCTATCTAATCGAAATCCAATTTAAAGCTTTAATAAATTGTATTCATAATGTGAGTTAACACGAACTGATAAATTGTGACCCGCCAAGTGAGGTATTTGCCATTAATGACGGACATCGCTGTTCAGTGACAAGTAGGAATTTTGAATGTTGATTTTCTCGACAGATACTTGAGATTTGAAATATTGGTGCTACACAATCTTTGTTGCAATTTCTTTTGATTTGGTCTTTGTGAATAACGCCAAAGGAAAATTTGTAAAGGATATTTTACTTTACAATTTTTGTATAGAGTATATATATTTGTGAAATGTGTTGTGGGATTAAGATGCTTCAGCATTTTGACAGAGTTTTTAGGTATATAATATATTGTATTAAATGGGGGCACAAATATTGAGCACATGCTTGTTATTCAATTTTTTATTTTAATTTATGGACGCACTTCTCAAAATCAAAATGATCAAAGTCTTGCAATTTATCTCTCGGCTAAACTTAATGTGAACAGATGCACGGAGAAAAACTGTTCTTTTTTAACTTTCGATATATATATATATATATATATATATATATATATATATATATATATATATATATATTTCAATAAAGGTGCAATTAATTTACAAATTCATGAATTATTCATACAAAAACAAATATATTTTATGTTCCAAAAACAATAACTCATTTCTAATAGCATTTTTCGGATACAACAATACATATATTTTCGTTGTTCTCTTATTACTGAGAGTATAAACAAGAACAAAATCTATTCCATACCTGAAGATGTCTGTAGGAACAGACGAAAGGTTTTAGAAAAATAAGAACTAATGCAACAGAAATTTATAGAAACAAGGATCTTTTCATTCATAACAGGTTCGGGGTTTTTGTATATTATTTGAATTGTTCGCGACGATGGATTTCTCGCTAATTAAATCATTAACCTTTTTGTATGAATAATTCATGAATATATATATATATATATATATATATATATATATATATATATATATAAATCTGATATCATTTCATCAGCGATCAAACCCGGTTATTTTCTCCAGTCACAATTTCTTCCACCCTTAATGAAGTTTTATGATTTGAATGTCTATTAGGTTTCTAGTTCAATTTAGACTTCAAATGGAACTTATCTATACAATCAATTGATAATGATTTTGAAAAACGATTGTCTCAGTCCATCGATCCAGAAAATATCTGACTCTTTCTGGCATTCTTGATCGTTACAAGAGTCAGGTTAGACCAAAATGAGGCATTATTGCTCCTTTTGGGCTGGATACCCACTTCATTTTTAAACATAAATACCGATTTCTTGATTATTGCACTGCTGATGTTCCATATTTTTTGCTACCTGTTTCAGAGTCGAGGTGACAACAGAAAGCGTCTGTTATTAACTTATTTACGACTACTCACTATTGACCGTGGGTAAATAAACGTTATTTTCGTTATGCCTTATGCAAAAATTAAGAATTACTTTTACAAAACTCAATTAATACTTAAATTTGTAAATTGACTTTGAAACATATCTTTTGAGACAAAAATTAGATTTTAAGAGATTTTTAAATTTTTTCTTTACATTGTCAATAATGGCGGATGGATGAGAAACAAGTGAACGGGAGAATATTTTTATTTATTTATTTTTTAAATTGGCCCAAAATTTAAATAAAAAACATTCAAATTATTTTAAATGCGTTTTAAATATTTATTTATCTCAAATAATGGCGGTACAAATATTTCGTAATTCCCGACCCTTTAAAATAAATGTTTGGCATAAAAATCTTATTGAAAATGTTTTTATGATCGAAGAATGGCATATTGATCGATTTGAGATTCTCGTAATTGAAGACGACAGCATTTTGAACAACTTTGTTTATTTTTTATCATTGTTGACATGATAGGCAATATAGATACATTTATTGAAATATTGTTTACAGAGAATATAACTTAGTTGAAATTCGAATTATAATCGCTCTTCAAAATTCTTTATTAACCCTATTGATTCTCTCAATAATGTTACTTTCATTCATGACAACCAAGAATTCAACTTTTGTTCAAATGACTTTTAATTAGTAATTATCATGTGACTATAATTTTAATTACGTCTATAAACTATAAGTAGTCGTAGCAATATTAGTAGTAGTAGTCATAGAAATTAAGGTCGAAATAATAGCATCAGTAGTAGTAATAGTTGTAGTACAATCAGCAGTATATTCTTCACAGAAATGTCAATGTATTTTAAAACAATCATTTCCATTGCCTTTTACTAAGGATCAAGTGACACCAAGTCTCACTGCTGCTACAATTATTATTATTATTATTGTTGTTGTTGTGGTTGTTGTTTATTTCTGTTAAATTATTCTGCTGAGATGCAATCATTTATCCAAGACTTTCTCCCGACAGAAACATTTTAAACAGTTTTCTCTTCGGAAATTATTAATTGATTGTTACTTGCTCGAGTATCGTTGTTTTTATTATGATTATTCAGTCCTATTAACACACTTTATTTTCTTCTTCTTCAGCGCTTTTTACATGATCATTATTATTTTAATTATAATAATAATAATAATTATTATTATTATTGTTAAGTGTCTATAAAGACAGTTAAATTTTATTTACAGTTCCGATTTTTTAATACAGACATATATATATATATATATATATATATATATATATATATATATAAATATCGATATATATATATATATATATCATATTTCTCGAATATAATCTAACTCCGATTAACGTGTGCGTGTGTAATTATTATAATTTCATGATATTTTCAAATGAAATTATGATTTTGCAAATTATTTATTTTATGTCAACTTTTACTTAATTAATAATTTGAATTAATAAATTGTACAAAATTCTCTGATGGCCTGTTAAAATGCTTATGTTTTTAATTTTATTATCAAATAAAATTATGAGTTTGCTAATTGTTTTTGTTCGGGTGTTTAAATAAAAATGAAGTGTACGCAATTCGATATGTGTCATCAAAATATTGGTGAGATGGTTGGTTTTTGAAAATAAATCCTATTAATTTTTCGTTTTATTTTTTTATCCTTGGGCAGCCGAAAAAAAAACATGAACTAAATTTTCATTTCTCAGAATTTGATCGAAAAAAAATAATTTCACTTTGTCTTTTTTGCACTCATGAAATAACGTTTGAAAATCTTTTCAGCTTTTTTATTTGAGATAAAAGTTAATGTTAACTTGGATTTTTATTCCTATTATATAAATTCTAGATTTTAACTACTATTAATTAAAAATTAAATTATCTTTAATAATTAATATTTAATTATTATGTTTGTGGTATCTGTCTATATGCTATATATGTATATATATATATATATATATATATATATATATATATATATATATATATATATAAATGTGATTTTAGTTGTAATCTCTTGTTAGTTTTCATGAAAATTAAACGAGAATATACGAGCGAATTCTATTTGTATTCATCGACATTTTCATTCTACTTACAATGAATTCCGTCCTGTATTTCCATCAAGTTGGATTCATTTTATTTCACTTTTTATCATCTATTTACAATGTAAATTTTATATTTAACAAATCTGTACGAATTTATCTTCGAGTGTTTTAAATACTTTACTGGATGGAAATAGATTTGTTTTTTCCCGGCAATAACAGGACAACGAAAGAATAGATGTAATTCGAGATATGTTTTTAGAAATGTGTTATTAGAAATTTTGGAGCGTCCGGTCGCAACGTTGAGGTTGAATTTTTAAATTTTAAGAAAGTTTGTTTTAAATTTAGTTCATGCCACATTGACTGAAAAACCTACCAGTACAAAGAATTCTATTACCATATTAGTACAAAAATGGATGAATGATTCATAAATTGAAATGAAATATATATATATATATATATATATATATATATATATATATGGTTTGATAGACATAATAATTAAATGTTAATTACTAAAGAAGATTTAATTTTCAATTAATAGTAGTTGAAATCTAGAATTCATATAATAGGAATAAAAATCCAAGTTGACATTAACTTTTATTTCGAATAAAAAAGCTGAAAAGAATTTCAAACGTTATTTCCTGAGTGCAGTAAAGACAAAGTGTCGTTCAAATTCTGAGAAATGAAAATTTAGTTCATGGTTTTCCGCCCGTCAAGGACAGAAAAGAAATGAAAGTAGAATTTATTTGGAAAAACCTGCCGCCACACTCAAATTTCGATGATTTCGTTTTTATTTAAACAGCTCAACAAAAACAAGTAGCGAACTCATAATTGTATTTGATAGTGAAATTAAAATCATGGATTTTAATAGACTATCAAAGAATTCTGTAAAATTCATTCATCCAAAACTCCCTGTAAATGACGCCACAAAATAAAGAATTTGCGAAATCATAATTTCATTTGACAAAATCATGAAATAAAAATCACGCACGCACACGTTATTCGAGATAGAATCGATATTTTTAAGGAAAAGATATAATGTTATTTAATATATATAAAAAAAAGATTTTCAAACTTTAATAAAACTTTTAATATTAAAAAAGAGAGAAATACTCCATAAATCAATGAAGATCAAAAAATGTTTATGTTAAGTAAGCAATATTCATTTGAAATCAGATTAATTTAACTCTAAATTTTATCGCTTGGTTCAGAATAAAATTACGCCTTAGTGTAAAGCTGAATAATATTCTCGAACAAACAATATTTAGGGAGACCAAAAATAGGACGTCTTTCTGTTTGTGCTGATACTCGCTCTATTCATATTGAAAGCTCTGTGACGTCATCGGAGTGTAAGGCATTTCATTGGACGACAATAATCACGACACTGGACTAGCGAGGAAAAGGCCGCCAATATATAAGCAAGAAATTACAATTCTGTCGGCAGACAGCTCTTGACTCTCAAACACTTTACACTCGTCACGCTGAAACTAGATTTAGGACTTTTTCTATAAGACTGCGGAAGATTATCAAAGTTCAAAATTCACAACTTCAAAGCATGGAGACGAGGTTAGCTGTAGACCAGCAGTATTTGCAGCTCATGCAACAACTTGTTGTATTACAAAAAGATAATATCGCGCTACGAAAGGAAGCATTTCGTGGCCAGTCGAACAAGTCCCACGTCAAAAAACCAGATGAAACCCCGACAGGACCGGACTCAAATGACAGCGACTGGCCGATATTTATCGATACTTGGAACCGTTACAAAGAAATGCGCGAACTGACGGACCCAGCAGTTATACGTAACGAGCTGAGAAAGGCATTTAAACTTGTCACTGAAATTATGTCCGTCATTAATGAAAATACCTCACTTGGCGGGTCACAATTTATCAGTTCGTGTAACTCACATTATGAATACAATTTATTAATATTTACAATTGGATTTCGATTAGATAGGTTATTTTTTAGGTTATTGGCATCAGACTTTAAACACTTTTAAAAAAGCTTTCATTATTTCTTTCTTTCATTTTTTTCTCACTGAAACCAAAATTATCTCTCTCCGTTTTCCATGAGATAAAAAACGGAATAGTCCATTGTTCTCGATGTATTGACAGGAGACGTTAAACACTTTTATCTTCCCTTATTTATTTATTTCTTTTCAAATACAAATCACCGTCTTAAACAATTCTCTTAATATTGTTATTTAATTTGTGGTAATGAGATTTTTGGCGATTGCCTTAGTCGATTTCCATTTCGATACATACATGTGTCTGATAAATGTCGTCAAAAATCGATGAAATATATAAACAGTGTGAAAAGCAGATAGAATAGATAAAATAAATTGAAACCGAATTAAGACACATTATAAAAAGCTTTCAGGCCCTTCAAGCTGGCTCCTCAACTCAGTCAGGGGTGGAACTTAGTTCATCACTTCCAACCACCCTGAATCAGCCAGTCGATTATTTCATGTTGTATGGAAGATAGTAATTTAATTCATTTGTGAATAAGTCTTGAAAGTTTCATTAATTTTTGACAATTTGATTTTTGCAAGAATTTCCAAATCAAAATATATTCCAACATGAAAAAAGCGCAAAAACGCTAATCGTAAATATTACGTCGACTTCTAACACCAAAAACACAAGAAATTTATCCA
Source organism: Acanthosepion pharaonis (assembly GCA_903632075.3). Lineage (NCBI taxonomy): Eukaryota > Metazoa > Mollusca > Cephalopoda > Sepiida > Sepiidae > Acanthosepion > Acanthosepion pharaonis. Next base: position 974,382 of record CAHIKZ030001293.1, on the reverse strand, counting down.
AAATTTCGAACCGTAAGATTAAGATTTAAAAAAATTAATAAAATAATAAAAAATGCTTTGGTCTTTCCTATTAATGATAACAAACATTTTGACGATAAATGTTTGTTTTTATTAAGTTTGGGAACCTTTCATCATAGCATGCTGATTTTCAGAGAAAACGTGTATTTACCAAGAGAAAACGTAAAAGTAAAACCTAAAGAAATACGGCAGACCAGCAGTGCAATAATGAATAATTTGTTATTTACATTTTAAAATAAATTTTCTTTTTTGCGCGCTTTTTTGGGTGTATTTTGGATTTAATTTTTACTGTATCCTTTGACCTCGACAGGCAACCGTGTGTAAATAAAACGTTATTTTCATTCTATTTTAAGTAAAAGTAAACATTAGATTAAGAAAATCCAATTAATTAATCCTTAAATTTATTAACAGACTTCGAAACACGTCTGACAAAATCGGATTTTAAAGGCATTTTTAAATTTGTTGCTTCCATTTTTCGTATATAATAGCGGTTTGATGAATGAATATGTGACTTGTAAAAATGCTAATGAAGTTTATTTATATACAGAAAGTAATTTTTTAAATATATAAATTCAGATTAACTTTTTATGCCATTATCTTTCAAATTTAAGTTCATTTAAATTATTTAAAATGAGTTTTTCGTTTTTTTTCTTTTTTTAGAAAGACATATTATGGAATTAAAAAAATATTTTTTTTTTTTTTTTTTTTTTTTTTTTGAAAATCTTTACAAATAAATTTTCCTTTTTTCAATTCCTTTAATTCGACTTTTTCTCCAAATACCAAAAAGACACTGGTTCTGTTTGGAACCAACAAATGAAAAAAAAAATAAAAATAATTTCGATTAAAAAGAAAATTTCTCGGCCACATTTATTTATAGAGATAAATTAGAAGAAACTTTTGACACATTTTGATTTTGAAATGTCCATAAATAAATAATCAAGTGTTAGATTAATAATCGATTTATTAACGAGTTTCCGATAATTTTATTGATAGATTTGAATAGAATGAGAAAAACAAAAGCGGTTAAAACCCCAAATTAAGAATTAATTCAAGGGGAATAACAAAAAGAATTATGAAGAGTTATTTCCCTTCGACTGCTTACAGTTCAGTTTTCTTTTTTTGCTGCTTTATAACGAGGGAGAGATGGGCACCTCGGCGTGGTGTAATGATTAGAAAGCTTGTCTCGCTAGATCAGTTACAACTGAAAAGTGAGTTCGATCCACACTAGATGCCCCATACTTTCGGCCTTGTGCCACATCTAAGCTATACTTGGTTGGAAAATAACTATAACGAGAGAGAGAGAGATTGTGGTGTGTGTGTGGGCGGAGAAAGAAAATAAAGAAAAGATAAAAACAATGCAGGGGAGAGAAACGGAAACTGGCATTATGGAGAAGTCTATGAAAAAGAATATATTTTATTTCATGAAAATTTTTTGATAGTTCATCATGAGCGTCATCATTATATGATGACGCTTATGATGATGATGCCACCACGCCGATATTTTCTCTTGATTTTACTACTACTACTACTACTACAGCAGCAGCAGCAGCAGCAGCAGCAACAGCAACAGCAGCAACAGCAGCAGCAATGTTATGAGTACTTTTTCTCTCTCTTACATTTGTCCATTCTGGACATAATCTCCTGTTCGAAATAGTTACTATCTACCCATCTATTCCAAACCTAAGATTAAATCAAACATGAATTAATCCCAAGCTAAAATAATATAAATAATAATTAGATGGAAAAAACCAATTCAACAACCATATTGAGTGATTTTCATTTTTTCAACATTAAATGACATCTCTTAGCATCGGCCATATTTTACCTTGAATTGTTTATTTATAAGCGATGTGTCCAATTGTCAACAAAAACCTTCCCGATGTCATCCGTTTTCAAGCCGGTCTCTATGCTAATGTCACAACTATTTACTCTTCTCTGGGTGCTTTCACTAATTTGGTATAAATTTTCGAGACCTAAGATTTAAAATGAAGTTTTAAAATGAAAAAGAATTCTTGAAGATTTAATTTTAGCTTTAATTGAAAGCTAAAAGATTAAATTTAATATTTCCAGTCAGTAAAAAAATAGAAATTGTATAGATCGGAATCTCAACTTTTTGGCTTATTTAAGAAAAGTTTCTTAAAAGCAGTCATTTTCCTAATTGTACGAAATTTGTAAACAAACTAAAATTATCGGTTTTAAAAATTTTCCAAAAATATATGTATATATATATATTGTCACATTATTTGAGTGAAATTAGCCAATTTAAAGTTAAATTAATCTGATTTGAAATAAACATTACTTACTTATAGCATAAAAAATTAATATACAAGCATTTCTTACCTACGGGTTCTGTTTTTCTTTGATCTTTATTGACGTATCGATAAGCTCCGGGGCGATGACAGCTAGTATGGATGACCACAATTGACATGAATTTACGAAATCTAAGTGAACGCATTTTTTTCGTTTTTATCTAACTTGTAATTTTTTACAAATTGACATATTTCTCAGCAATTATTTAATATTTTATTGCCTTTTAGTTACGTTTGACGATGTTTTATGAAAAAAATAAAAAACTTTAAAGTACTATACAATTATTAACAGACGAAATTAAAATAACAGAGATACGGATTTTTTTGTAATACTTAAAATAATTTTAATCATTAATAGTTAATAAATTTTAATTAACATTAGCTAAAAAACGTTTTTCTATTTTCTTCAATCTAAGCACATGACGTTTTCATAATAATGACATATTTAGGCTATCATAGATGAAAAAAGGAAACAATTAAAGTGAAAAACTGAAAATTAAAAAATATTTAAAAGATAGTATAGTATAAACGACGTTTATTATTTTTTCAATTTTGGATTCGTAAATTTCTTTTCCATTTAATTACAATTTCACATTCAGGAAATAGAGTAATACAAAATTTTAAACTATTTTAAACTATTATAAATTATTATAATTAAAATTTTAAAAAAAATGAAAAATTTCTTGTAATAATTCTTTATTCATCGAAAATTTTTTATTTCTTCAGACAATAATGTTATTAATATAACTTATTTACAAAAGCAATTAAAAGCTTTTTTAATTAAATAATGTCATAGTTTCATTACATTTTTGTAGTTGACTATTCGGAGGAAATTTTCATTCAGAATAGCAAAAGTTTGAAAAAAGATTTAGATGATTTACTTTCTTCAAAGAGTCCTATTTTAAAATAATAAAAGAATTCTGGAGTAGAAAAGAATTTTGCGAAATTTTACCTAATTAAATAAGTTGGGGGTAACATGTGCAAAAAAAAAAAAAAAATTTTAGTAAGATTTTCTAAAACGAAAATTTCAAAAATAATTTCATTCATTTGTGAATAAATCCTGAAAGTTTCATTAAAACCCGACAATTAATTGATTTTGCAAGAATTTTCAAATCAATGTCTTTTTCACTGGAAAAAAAGGGCAAAAATATCATTGTAATTATTACGTCCGCCGATATTTTAAATCAAAATTTCGAACGTGCTACAAAAAATTAAAAAATTTTAAACAATAATCAAAAAATAATATGGTCTTTCATCTTAATAATAACATAATCATTTTGACGATAATTTTTTTTAATTTTTTTTAATTTTTTTATTAAGTTTGTGGCTTTTTTCATTACGTTATGTTGTTTTCGCCGCGAAAAAGTGGAGGTAACTACTCTTGTCTTCTTGGTAAGTTTGATCGCTTCAATAAAGTGAAATTGGCAACTTATCTCACAAAAGACCTAAAATCTTTTGTTAACTGCGCTTAGGTGTTACTGTAGATTCTATGCTAACAGTTCCTTTCATTGGTAGCATTAGACAGCTACACACAAAATCTACCAACTTACTAGTAAAATCAAATAGTCAAAACAGACATATGATCCTTGAAAGAAAATTCTCTTGCAACAAAAACCTTCTGTCTCTAAATAAAAAGTAATAATTTTAAGATGCCTGCCGCCTCCTTTCTGTATTTATTAACAGACACACAGACATCACGTACGTCGCCTCCATCCATAAGACTTTTAAAACATCACAACACTCACCAGTTCTATGAAACTCACCATTTTCTTTCTACCTATCCTGATGATGACTTATCAAAGTTGAAACATTTGAATCATATTTCTCTTATTTTCCTTCCAATCTGAACTTTGGACAATTTCTGACGGAATTTCTTACTTGTCTTTGAAGGATTATTTGTCATTTGGAAAAGTCGATCATTAAAATTAATCAACCAAAAATATCTGTTGTCTTTAATAACATTTGACTTGAAGATTTGCTGCCTAAATCCACAATGTGTGTATCTGTGTAAAATACAGACACACTTCAAATACGTGTAGAAAACTTAAACATTCATTCATATATATATATATATATATATATATATATATATATATATATGTTTTTAAAACAAACAAAGAATTCTTTTCGAGAAATAAAAATCTTTCAGATTTTCAGATTTTTTCGGAAATTTGTACAGAAGTTTTTCCAGAAAAACCGAAAAAATTTCTTCCAAGTTGCAAAAATATAAATGTCCAAAGTCATCTCCGCAAAAATCAAGAATTTCTTCTTCAGTTTTCACAGTTTGAAGAACTTGTCTATTTTGATTAAAAACAAAGATTTCCGACATTCCTCGGCTTGTCCCCCACAAATTCCCGGTCGTAGGATCAGAACCAAGGATGGGGCGAAAATCTGACCCCCGGCGATTTCTCAAGTTTGATTGTTTTTGTTTGCTTTCCTTCTTTAGAAAAACAAAGAATTTTTTTAAAAATCAAAATCACAAACGAAACTTTGCTCTTCCATTTGACACAAAGAATAAAATGGCTGTTTCGATTATTGTTTACTTCTTTTAAAAACGGGGAAACATTTTTTTGTGCTAAAAACAAAAGTCCTCCCCTACACCCAGACCCCGACACCAAAGGACCACAAACAACCAAAATGTCTATAGAAATATGACAAATGTCCCAGGGTATCAATGTCTTTCCTTCGTTTCTGAAATGACATGCGACGGCGACGAATTCCCCAGTCTCAGCGAATTCATTGATTGAATCGTTGTGTCCATCGACAAAAAACACGTGACCGTCTTTGTGGCTACCGGCAATCGAAAAAATATGCAGTTTCTAATCTTGCAGGCAGGATTCCCTTCGCAGTTCCAATTTCCTTGGTGACCATTCCTCTATCGTGAAGTCGACCATATTTTGTTGAATATCCAATATCTCCTTCTCCAAAGACGACGATGTCATTTGTAGATTTCTTTCAAAATTCAAATGCAAACAAAGAATTTTTTAAAAAAAACAAAAAAAAATAAATTAGAAAAAAAAAAACTTTAAAATTAAAATCATAAAATGTCGATTTATAAAACCGAAAATTTCTGAATTTTTTAGATTTTAGTAAAAGAAAACAAATCGATTACCTGAAAAATTGCTTTTTGTAATCACAAATAAATGAAGGCATTTTTAACAAAGGGTGAATAAATATTTTCATTCATTCTTTCAAGAAAAAAGAACACCCATAAATTTATTTGTTTATTTTAAAAAAAAAATTCTTTGACTCAAGATCTTTCCAAATTCAGTTCCCTTTTTTTATTTAAGTTATATTTTTAAAAATATTGCCCGACCTTAAGCGGACATCCGTATCCATTTTTTTATTTTATTTATTTTATTTTATTTTCTCTTAAAAATTTATAAAATTGAAAATGTGTACATTTTTAAAAATATCTGTCTAAAATCTATTCTTGTATAATGTGTGTATAAAATATATATATATATATATATATATATATATATATATATATATATATATATATATATATATATATATATGTGAAATATATATAGGGATTGTTGACAATTCATATTTTTTTTTCAGTCTATATACTAAAATCTATTTATCAAAAAATCTCCGAATTATACTAAAAAAAAACTTAGTATAGTCTACAAAACAAAAATAAAATCCCACTGAATATGATAACTTTAAGAACTATTTATCTTATTATTTGTTGTTAAATCCATTCCCTCTATTTTTCAATGCTCTTGGATCTTCTTCGAGAGTCGTCCTAAAAACTTCAAACCTGAACAAAATTAGATTTGGTTTTTGGCAAATTTATATAATAATTCTATCTATGTTGTTAAATGTGTGATTAAGCCCATCTTGATGGAAAAGATGAAAAAAATTTTTTTTCGTGCTCTTCTCAAATTTTTCTAATGTTATCTTTTCTGTCCTTTTGTGATTATTTACTAATCTTAGTTTTGTTAAAACAAATGATCCTATAATAAATTTAGTATATTGGTAATAGTATTTTGAAGTAGTAGATCAAATATTTGTGGGATTGTAAAAGCCAAATGTTAAAACATTGTAAATTAGAAAGGATAGGAAGTTATGGAGAACCATTCCTATCAGCTATGTTCTTTGAAAAGACATGGCACACAAAAAATGGTAATTTTGTATTGTAAATAATCTCTGTTCATTTGCAACATATGGTCACTGACTTTTTTTTGTTGTAAATACATGAACCCATATGATCATTAGAATTTCAAAACCAAATATGATTGTGGGTCCTTTTCTATTTAAACAAATTTTCAAAGCATTTTAAATTTTTTAACATGTTTTAATTTTTTTATTTTAAAACTTTGTAAAGGGTAATTTTATAAATTTCAAAGTTCTTAAATCAAAATTCTTTTTATGTGCCATGCCTTTCAGGGTATGCGCTATCATGGCTCTCCACAAATATCCTGTCCTTTGTAAAATCTTAGTAAAATTATCTTTTTTTATCTCTTCTAATCCCTGTTCTGATAACCATTTATATAAAAGCTTGTTAAGTAGGTCATTTGCTTTTTCCTCTGCCTCTTTGCCTTTTAATATGTCTTGTTAAACAAAAATTCTCCAAGCCCTCATTTCTCAAGTTCCCGAAAATTTAAACAGTCTCTTTCTGATTTTAAAATGTAAGCATATTTTTTCTTTCATTTTCCTTTAAAAAAATCCTATTTGCTCATATGTTTGGTCCATGGTATTTTCAAATCCTTCTGAAGAACCATTTCTATTTCTTCAAAATATAGATTCATCATTTATTGTTATTTACCTTTCAATAAATATAGAAGGACTGATAATACATAACAGTCTAACAAATAAAGCATTTTTAAATTCATTGATGAAATATTCCTGTTTCTTAATAATTTGTCTTAAATTTTTTTTAATATATTTTTCTATTTCATTGTATCTTATGATCTCAAAATACATTTTCCAACCTCTTTTAAAACATTTCCTAAATATTTAAATTTTTTTTACTTGCTTCATTTTTTTAATTTCATAGTTCATATTTTTAACTGTTTTTTTGAAATTCATGGCTACCATATGATTTTTTTTTTTTCTTTCTACATTTCATGTTTCGTCCTTTCTTCTCAAAATTTTTTTATTTAAAAAACTCAATAAATATTATTTATTATTGAAAATTTATCATATTTTTAAATTCTTAAATTAAAGATATTGCTTAAGCATTCAAATTTTTAAGAATTTCATTAATGAGTTGTAACAAAGGAAAAAATATAAGATCTTTTTTTAGATTTCCTTAAAAGTCTTCTTTAATGAAAATATTTTATAGTGGTGCCATTATTCTCCTGATAAATTTTGAAGAACTTTCTTTGTTCGGTATGTTTGATTTAACTGGTGCAGATTGGTGTTTGTTTATCTGCTATTTCCAACGAATGTAGAAATAAGGAATGCAACAGAGGATGAGGTGGAAAAAAAGAAAATGAAATACGAAATAATCTCCCAGAAAATGAAACCCAAGAATCTACAATTAAAACAACCTGCAGTTCTCCAGAAAATGTACCTGGAGTCATCTTCAGTGACAATAAGTTAGAATTCCTTGAAAACCACGAAGCTGAAATCACCGAAGCGAAAATGACGTCATCCAAGTACTCAGCAGAGTAACTTTCATACAATTGTCAGACAGAGACCAGCTCCCCAAAAATGAAATATATGACGAATTCCAACAAGCACATCGTGAAAATATACAACGCTGCTCTGGAAACACTGTTAACAGATAAACCACCGGGAAACATCACAGAAGTTAACAACGTCATATACGCAACAGCTTTTTTTTAAATTAAACTTGGAGTCAAGACAATTTCTTTAAAATTAAAAGACACAGAGAACCAGCTTGGAAAACAAAACTGATTCGAGAAATAAAATTAATCAGATGTGAGCTTTCTATATTAGATGAGCTCACCAGAAACCCAATATTTCCACACGTAAATGCAAAAAGATCAAGCGGAAATATAACATTAAATCCCTAATTGATATTCCATCAATCAAGGAAATGCTGAAGCAGAAACTTCAGCTAAAAGCAGAGAACAAGACGATACGAAAAACGTTGTAGGTTCTATCGCCAAAATAAAATATTCCGAACAGATCTTAAGAAATTTTACAGGAAAATTGAAAAAAGAACCTATACATGTCGAAAAGGCCACCATCGATTGATAATGTACAGACATTTTGGGAAAATATTTGGAGCAGCCCAAAGGAATATAACCCAAATGCAGAATGGATAATATGAAGAAGAACGACTGCTGGATACACCTCTGCAAGAATGGGAAAATATATCCACAGATGATGTTAGGCAAGCTCTAACGAAATCCCAAAAATGGAAATCCCCAGGAAATGAATACAAGTTGCCCAATTTCTGGCTGTATATTCATCTCTCATCTATCCATAAAAATTCTTGCAAAAAACATTATCAACGCTTGTAAATAATCCCAATAAAATCCCGAAATGGATTACTGAAGGTATTACATAACTCATACCAAAAAACAACTGAAACAGACGACCCGAAAAATTATAGACCGATAACATGTCTCTCCACAACGTATAAGTTGATCACGTCTGTACTGACGAACCGTACTTATTCCTTTTTCGAAACAAACAGCATTCTTCCGCTGGAACAGAAGGGATGCAGAAGAGGTTCATATGGCTGCAAAGATCAACTTCTGATAAATAAAATGATCCTGGAAAATTGCAGGAGACGACGTAGAAATCTTAGCGCAGCGTGGATTGATTATCGTAAAGCCTTTGATAGTGTTCCACATTCTTGGATCCTTAAGACTTTGGAAATGTACAAAGTCTCCCCTGTGGTATTAAATTTCCTTAAGCACAGCATGGGAATGTGGAACACCAAACTATACCTTAGTCACACCGGGGGCACTGCCATATCCAACCGTCTGAATATCCGACGTGGAATCTTTCAAGGAGACTCTCTGTCACCCCTTCTGTTTTGTTTATCCTTAATCCCTCTTACACATGAACTGAACAACAGTAGCTATGGTTACAAAATAAATAAGAAAATATTCAATCACCTACTCTACATGGATGATCTCAAACTCTTTGCCAAAGACGACAATGAGTTGAAAGGCCTCCTCAATATTGTAAAATACTTCAGTGACGACATAGGTATGGACTTCGGATTAGATAAATGTGCAAAAGTAACATTCAAGAAAGGTAGAATTACAGAAACATCCTTAACAGATTTAGATTTTGTCACAAAGATTAGGGAACTGGAGCATGATGAAGCTTATAAGTACCTAGGAATTAGCGAAGGAAATGGCATACAACACCCCAAAATGAAGGAAAAAAAAGAAACTACAGGCGTGTACGTCTGGTACTAAATACTGAGCTAAACTCAAAAAACAGAATATCAACCATAAACACATTGGCTGTCCCTGTGGTGCAATACAGCTTTAATGTCCTTAACTGGACCATAGCTGAAATTAAGCGAATGGATGCCAAAACGAGAAAGCTTCTCACTTGCTATCGCATGCATCATCCCAAAGCTGATGTTGATCGTCTGTATGTGCCCAGATCCGAAGAAGGCAGAGGATTAGTTCAACTAGAACTGTCCTACAAAACTACAACAATTGGCCTCCAAAGATATTTGGAAACTACAGAAGACTGGATGATGGTATGCGTCAAGGAACATGAAAGTAGTAAGCTTTTACTCCGTAATGAAAGAAGCCAACAAATTCAAAATGGAGTTTCAAATGGGCGTAGAGATGCAACTACAGCACAATACACCGGCTGAAACTGCAAAATACCTAAAAAAGACAGCAAAGACGAATGCAACCGACCAGATACAGAAGCGATGGCAAGATAAATCGCTTCATGGCCAATACTCTACCCGTACCAAACAAGCTGACGTAGACAAAACCCGTACCCATCAGTGGCTACGTAGTGCAGGGTTGAAAGCGGAAACTGAAGGTTTTATCCTTGCTGCGCAGGACCAATGCTTGCTAACTAGGAATTATCAAGCACATATACTAAAAATATTGTGTCAGCCCAAAATGCAGATTCTGTGATAAATATCCAGAAACGATTGATCATCTTGTATCAGGTTGCACGATATTGGCACCCACTGAATATAAAACCCGGCATGACAGAGTGGGCCAATATCGGCACTGGAAAATCTGCAACTTCTACGGAAAGAAACTGAAAGAAAAAATGGTATGAACACCACCCAGACCCGGTTACGGAGATAAGACCTGTTACAATTCTATGGGACTACAGCATACACACTGACAAAGCAATCAAAGCCAACCGCCCAGACTTTGTTATTAAAGACCACAAACAAAAAAAGTGCCTCCTTATTGATATGGCAGTCCCTGCTGACTGCAATGTATCTTTGAAGATTTTCAAAAAGCTGTCAAAATACAAGGACCTTGAAATAGAAATCTCAAAAATGTGGCACATGGGAACATGAACAATCCCTGTTGTAGTTGGAGCCCTAGGACTGGTTGGAAAAAGATTGCAGTAGACTAATTGAAGGGATTCCTGGAAGTCCATGCCTCAAAGAGATACAAAAATTGTTCTGACAAGTACAGCCCACACTTTACGAAGGGCTTTATCTATTTAATTTTTTTTTTTTTTTGTCAGTGGAAAGTGTCATGATGCCATTTCTAACCTTAGGTCCCTGGGCGGGACCCGGAAAGAAATGTGTAAACGCCAGAAATCAAAGAAAATAAAATAATAATAATAATAATAATAATAATAAGAATATGTGAAAAAGAAAGAACTGATTTTAATTCAATATTCTTTTGATTCAATAATAATGTGAAAAAATTTAAAAATCTGAAAAAATTTAAAGTCTAAATCTATAATTCAAATTTCATAAAGTTTTAAAATATTATAAACTGTAAAAATTCTTTTGAAATTGAAATTAGAAGAGAATATCTGGAAATTAAAAATAATTATTTAAAAAAAGAAATTTTCAAGACGAAAAGAAAAAAGATATGAATGTTGATCTTTAATTTTTAAATTTAAGATTGAATTTTTTCATCATCAGAAATATATTTTTTCAAACGAATTTATTTTAAAAAATTTTATTTTTATTTTTTAAAATTTTATGAAAATAAAAAAAATTCAAGGTAATAAAGAAAAAGTTTATCTTTCATATGAATGGTTTAAAAAAAAATAATTAAATAAAAATCAAATTTTTTTGTATTGATGAAAACATTATTCTATAATTTATCATTATTTGGAAATCGAATAAAAAATTCCAAACTTATCCATTTGAAAAGTTTCGATTTTTTTAAAAATGAAATTATCAATTTTTTTTTTTTTTCTGAAAAAGCTCTCTTAAAAAAAAATTTTTGTTTGTTTTTCTCGTTTAAAATGAATTGATTTTTTTTTAAATGATGACGTCATTATTGAGATTATGCATTTTGATGTTTTGAAACAAATAATAATGCAACTGTGAGGGAAAAATTCAAAATTAACGAATTTTTTTAAATATAGGGTTGAAATAAGGAAAAAAGAATTAAAAAAACGCCTGGTAAAATTTTAAGATTTCATTAAATGAGAATTTAATTGAAAAAACATATCTTATTTTAATTTTTGACATTCAAAGATAAATATACTTTTATAAGGCAAATACGAAGATGAAATTTTTGAATAAAAGAAATGTAAAGGGTGATAAAATTATATATTTAAAAAACATTTGAATTTTCTTTTTTTTTTTTTTTTGATAATAAATAAAAATTAAAATGATAATAAATATAATTAACAATAAATTTTCAATTCAAATTTTCAAATGTCATATATGAAATAAAAAAAAAATGTCAAAGATAAATTTGGAATTTATATAAAAGTTTATTTATGTAATTTATTTTTAATTTTAAATTATTTCATGTAAATAATTATTTGTTGGGTTTTCCAGCCTTAGGATCATCTAATCAAAATTTTTTAGTCAAAATTTTTATAAAGGAATTTCAAAAAAGTGTGTCTAAAAATTTTTTAAATTGATCAAAAAGGAATTGAAAAAAAAAAAAGAATTAAAAGTGATTTCTTCTTCAGATGTTTTTTTAAAATATTGAAACATATAAGAAAAATTTCACATATGAAATTTGAGAAAAATGGAATTTTTGTCATCAACAGCAAATTATTTGTGTTGTGTTTTGCTGATGTTCCATTATCAAAATATTTTAAACATGAAATTTCATTTAAATTTAAAAAATTTGATTAAAAAAAATCAGTATTATTTATTTTAAAAAAATTATTCATAGAATTCGAAATTAATAAATATTTTATGATTGTGAATTTTTCTTCTTGGCAAGATTAGAAAATAATAAATTTTCAAATAAAAGAATTAAAAAAAATTTTATGAATTTGATAAGATGTGATTATGAATATGTATCAAGGGGAAATTGAAGGAAATACAAATTTTTTGTTAAAATATTATCATATCCAGGTTTCATGAAATTTGCATGGTTTGGAAGTAATAAATGGTGTATTTTCCTAAATTGGCCTCAAAATGAATTCAAAAAATAAATTTTTTTTTTCTCCATGGATAGTCATTTTAAATCTGATAAATATGAATCTTTGGCAAAAAAGCTGTCCATTCAAGCATCAAAAAAAGATATTGATTTCGTTGCAGATGTTCCAACGCAGAAATTTTTTTAAATTATTAAAAAATTCATAATTTTTTATGAATAATTCTAGGGCATTCCATAGAAACAGGAATTAAATTTCACTTTTCAAATATATTAAAAAGTTATTGAAACAGATTTTCAAAACTTGAATCAGTTATTTTTGAGTCCATCAAGTATTTTATTGGAATATAACTGAAACATTTTGAAATTTTTTAATCAAAAAATGAAATATTTTTTCAAATTTCCGACAAAAATTCAGGACATTAAAAATTAAAAACAATATTATATATTCTTATATCAATATTGAAAGTTTTTACTGAATTATATGTTTTCTTTTTTGAAATTTTTTCTGATTAAAAAAATTTCAATTCTTTTTTTTATTTCAATTTTTCAATGCATCATCATCATTATTCATTGAATTATCATTATTTATATCATTTTTAAATTTTTGAATTCAGTTTAAACCATTTATTTTTTTGAATAATGTTATTTTGAAAATTTTATTTTTTTGAAAATGGGATAAAGTAAATATTACAATTTAATGTTGCAGTAATTCTTTCTATAAAATTGTAAAAATTTGTTCGTCCATACTCAACCCAAACCTATAAAACTCCACAAATTCCGGAAAAAAAAAAAAAATTAAAAAAATAAATTAGTAATTTCATTTTGATTATGTCTGATTAAAAAAAAAAATCCGTTATTGAATGTTTAAACTTTAAAAAGAACCATTGATAAATTTTAAAGTAATAAAAATTTTGATATATTTATGATTTTTTTTTGATGAAATTTTTTCTACATTAATGTGGAAATTTTTTTAAATAGGTAGGCATTGTATTTTTCAAGATTTTATTTTTATTTGCCAACTGAGTGAAAATCCAAAAGTAGAAAAATTACAAAATTTATATTGCGTCTTTTGTACACTGAATAGCCATTCAAATCCAGAAAGATTTCCATAATGTAGTTCTTTTTAAAACAAAATCTTTTTGGCATGATCCATCTTCCATACAAGGGGAAGAAAAAAATTATATGTTTTAAAAATACATGTATCATATTTTTTTTTTATATAAATATAATGCAAGACTGGATCATGATTGGCAAAAAGGAATTTCAAAGGTTTCAATGAAATCTGATTGTAAGTTGTCTTATTTTTTGTCTGTAGAGTCTCATTCTAAAAGCGAGATTTTTTGAATTTTTGACTGCCGGTTTTATAAATGAATTTTATTTAATGAAAATATTAAATAATCTTTTACTTTCTCAAATGACCTAATTGTTTAAAATTAATTTTATTAATAAGAAAAATTTAAAAAAAATTCATTTAATTTTTTTTGAATAGAAAAAGGATTAAATTTACAAATTCATTTAATCGTTAAAGAATAAATCTGGTGTATATTTTGAAATAGAATGTTTTATATTGATTGAAATCGAATTTTTTTGTCTCTCGTAATTTAATCAAGATTTTAAAACAAAAGAATAAGAAACTAGTTTTAAAAATGTTGAGAAAATATTAAATTTTTTGAAAAAGAAAATTTTTATAAAACAAAAATAACTAAAATGAGGAAAAAAGAAAAATAATGCAATAAAAATCTAAAAATAATTAAATTAAATATGAAATTTATTTAAAATTAAAAACCAAGATTTCAAAAACTTTTAATCTATAAAATAAAAAAAAAATTAAAAATAAAATAAATTTTATGAAATTTTCATTATTTTTAAACTAATCTGAAAGTTTATTGCAAAATCACATTTTGAATTTTGGAATTAAGAATTTTCTTGCAAGTTAATTAAATTAAAATTAAATAAATTCAAATAAAAATTTTTTTCTAAATAAAAAAAAATACATAAAATAAAAATATTTAGTGAAACAGGTATTAACAAAATTAAAATTTTTAGAAAAAATTTTGAAAAATGAGTTTTTCAAATTTTTTGAAAAACGATGAAAAGAAAAATGAAAATGAACGAATTCCTGTCTCAAAAAAGTCAACATAAATTTGAAATAAATAAATATAAAGTTTCAAAAAAACCTGATAAATTATGATCAATGTTAAAAATGGATAATGGTTTTTAATACTGAACATTTAGAGGCTTCATTAAAAAAAGATCTGAGGCCAATTTAATTGTTCAAAATTTCCATTGAAATTATCTTTCATTGTAAAATGTCAGCAATTGTTGAAAAAGTGTGAGATAAAGGCCAATGTGTTTCTTTTGAAAATTGTTAGAGAAATTTGCCTTTTATCAGTACTGAAGAGTGATAAAAGATTTTTAAGTAATCTAATCAATGAACAAAAATTGTTTAAATCATATTATATATATATATATATATATATATATATATTCCTATATATATATATATATCATATATATAAAAAGAAAATAACAACAAGAAAGCCGGTAACTGTTACAAAAGATAGGACCTGTAACCTGTTTTCTGGGACTTTAAAATGCACAGAGAACAATCAAAGCTAATCGCCCAGATATCATTATTAGGGACCGTAAACAGAAAAAAATTGCCTCATTATTGATATGGAAGTCCCTGATGACTACAATGTATCTTTAAAGGTCTTCGAAAAACTATCAAAATATAAGGATCTTGAAATCGAAATCTCAAAAATGTGGCATATAAAGGACATCAACAATTCCAGGTGCCTTCTGATTGATTGGAAAAGATTCCAATAGAGACATTGAAAGAATTCCTGGCAGCTCATGCTTTAAAGAAATATAGAAAATTGTTCTCACGAGTAGAGACCACACCTTACGAAGGCCTTTATCTATGGAAAATGTGTATGATTTTTTGTTGTTTTAATTGCTCGTTAGGAAAATGTCATGATGCCATTTCTGACCTTAGGTCTTTTACCCAGAAAGAATAAGTACACCCAGAAATGCCCACAGACACACATACACACGCTGACACACACACAAAGACATGTACAGACACACACACATGCGCGCGCGCATCCTGTCTAAATTGCAGGGCGTTATAAATATTAGACCAGGATATATATTTATGCCCCGTGAAGCTTTAATTGGATTCTCGAACTTACAAATGAGTTTAATCTCGTCTTTTTAAGATTAAATGAAAATCATTGACCTTTCGTCATTCGTGACCCTTTAAAAAACCCTTCACATGAATTATATTGAAAATGTTGTTGTCATCGAACAATGACATACTGATCGAGTTGACATTCTTGTAAATTAAGACCGACACAATTTGTGACTTCTTTTTATTTTTCTTACTGTTTTTGACATGAAAGCAAAATTGTTTCATTATTAAAATTTCCTTTCAAGCAAACCTTGTTGAAATTCAAATTAAATTTGAACATCAAATTATCTATTGACCCTAGATTCGCAATAATGTTGCTTTCATTTATGACCATCAACAATTCAACTTCTAATCACACGACTTTTACGATAATAATTAGTAATTATTGTTGACATAATAAGCAATTGTTTAAAGCAAAAAGTCAAATGAAATTAGGACTTGAAATGATTTATTATCTCTAGGCTCTCAGTAAAGTTGCTTTTATTCCTGACCATCGACTATTCAGCTTCGATTAACCCGACTTTTATGAAAATGAAGTATATATTGAATATATTATATTCCCACAAGTACTAGTAATATTAGTAGCAGTAGTAGTATAATCATCGCTATTTTCTTCATATGTAAAAGTCGTTGAGTTTTAAAACAATAATTTCTGTTCATTTTTACTACATCAAAAAAATTTATAAAGTCTTGTGCAAATGTTATGTCTGTGATGGTTGGTAATGAAAATTAAAATAATTGAAAAGCTCCCAGCGTAAATTTCCCATATCCAATCTTCAAAATTACCCATTTGATTGTGCACTTTTGACCTTAGACCTGCTTTTTAGATTAGTCAAAGGAAATTCTCCAAAAAACCACACCTTTGACCATTGTACGCATTTTCAATTTTGTCTTGAAAATAATAGATTTGTTTAGACCCAACAAAATCCTTACCACTGACTTAAAAAAATGGGTCGGTCTTTTTCAAAAAACTGATAAATATTCTTATAACTTATACAACGGAAACTATTGCCAAATTCCGATATGAAACAAGTTCCATGTTCTGTGAAGAATACCAAAAGTATCGAAACTCAACAGACCTACAATATCTTTAAAAGAAAATATAAAATTCGAATAATAAATTTATACAAAAAAATTCAATTCAAAATAAATGAGGCTGTAATAAATTTATTAAAATTGAAGGTTCTGTCAGATGAAATTCGTTTTAGAACTTGTATCGAATTTTTTGCAAAAGGATTTTAACTTTTGCAAAAAATTATCTCATGGTATGTTTCAATTAGTCAGTCTCGAAGAATATCCTACAACAATTACAACCACAGACAATAAAGACGGTGCTCAAATCTGATATAATTAGGTTAACAAAAATCCGACCTGCAATCAATTGTTAGGAGAATTTGTTTTGAAATTTGTTATAAGGGAAAAACTAAAGTCAAAGCAAGGAACAAGCTTACTACTTGACAAAGTAGCGCTCTTTGTCGTCTCCTCAATTCAATCGTCATCAAAATAGCAGAAAAATGAGGCACCATTGTTATTATGAATAACGAAAATTATATATCGATTTGTGAAGATGTTTTAAGGAATAAATGTTTTTATAAAAAGTAAAAACAGACCCATACCCTCATTAGTGAAAAAAGGGAGACAAGTTAATTCTGAAACGAAAGAAAACAGTTTCATCAATGTAAATAGAATCTAAAATATAATGTTCAATTCAAAGAACAAAAGTGTTTTACAGCCTTCCAAAAATACACATGAAATTTGATCAAATTCCTCCATTAAACCCGATTTATAGTAGATATGAATGTTGTACGACAAAAATCTCTGAGTGGCGAGACGCTTTTTTATTTCCAATAGCAAAATGGCTTTCGACTTCTGCCCAAAATCAAAACACATTTGATTTTATTTGTAAAATAAATAAATTCTGTAAACGAAAAAATGATTTTCATAAATGCTTTTTGGTCACCATGAATGTTTCGTCTCTTTATCCATAGATTGATCTCGATGAAGAGATTGAGGAATACAGCAAAACTTTTGAGAAACGCAAAACAAACCATTTTGTCAAACTTTATTTGCAGACTTATACGATTCGTTTTAGAAAGCAACACGATGAAGTCTGGACAAAAGTTTCACAAACAAACCAAACGATTTGTAATAGAGACCCCACCCCACCATGGTCGTTAAATGTTTTTAGGACAAACTACAAAGGCTCATGAACCATTATATTGGTTGCGATTTATTGTTGCTATTTTCTTCATCTGGGAACATACCCAGAAAAGTTTACTAATATGTCTACAATTTTGTGATACTTTTGCACGAAAGCACAATTTTCGATCACATATAAAATTGACATCTTAAAGTTTCATTAAATTTCGTGTTGAATTGTTTGAGTCTAGAGTAAATTTCTCAAGGGGTTATGTAATGACCGAACTATTTTGAAAGCCTACCTCATCATATATTTATATTTACTGTCCTTTTGAGCACCCGTATCACATGAGGAAAACCAAAAGGACAATTTTTGTGTATAAGGCTAATTTAAACGGGGATAAAAAGATTCTTGCAAGTAGGCTAATGATTTCATTCGGCATTATGTTAAACGTGGCTATCAAGAGTCGTGACTGAAACAAATTGACAATTAAAGAGCTAAAAATGAAGATTACCAGAATTTTACCAAAGATCAAAACAGCGAAAAACATTGACAAAATCGCATTAGTCATCCACTGACACCAGTAGCGTGAAGATGTGTTGGGGTCAGAGGATAAGATGACCCCCGAGCATCTATATTGGGAGGGCATCCAATCAAACAGTGTGTAAGGACATTATTATTATAAATAAATAAAAATAATAATGAAAATTATAAAAAAAATCAAACATTAATATTTAAACTCTTTTAAATTAAATGAAATATAAAAATAATAAATATACTTCCCAGGATTCAGCAAAAACTGTTCCTGATGGAAATACGGACATCCCACCAGAAGACGTTAAATTCAATCTCTTCGACAAAAACCTTGGTACAGGCAACACGTGTTTGAATTCTCTCTGTGATATGGCGTGTTATAATACGGAGTGGCTCCTCCCTTTTATCACATGCACAATGAAACAATCGCAACTTACATAATACACCCACCAGTACATACAAGAAAAATATAAATAAATTGTATGAAATTAATATACAATTTACCATGTTTTTCCTCTTATTTATGTACGTTTTATTTCCTGTCAAGTATGCTTTTATCTTCATGAAAACGAGGATCATTTCTGATGATGTGATGCGAGTAACCCCCATCAGTGAAATAAAAATTTATTTTATATTTAATTTGAATAAAATATTTATTTAAAGTTTCATCTGTTTTTACATATTTAAAATATCTTCCTTTCTTATAATTCTCAGTACAAGGCTCTATATGTTTCCCTTAAAAGAACAGGACATCACCAAACATCGACAAGCATTGATCCTAAACTAAAAGAATATAAATGATAATTAGATGAAAAAAACAAAAAACAAACAAACAATTCAACCACCATATTGAGGGACTTTTTATTTCTTCGAACAACAAAATGATGTCATCCGTTTTCCGGTCTCTATGCTGATGCCATAACTATTTACTCTTGTCTTAATGGTAACCTGATGTTCTATTTGAAATTGGCAACTTATCTCACAGAAGACCTACAATTTTTGTTCAAATTCAACCTTTCTGATTGGTAATATTAAACGTTTTTCAAACAATACCAGTAAAATCAGATAGTCAAAACTTTTTATCCTTGAAAAAAAAAAAATCTTACAAGAAAAATTAGAATGTCTCTTGAAAAGTGAAATTATTTAAGATGCCGCCAAGTCACAAAGATTTAAACAGACACACAGACATCACGTACGTCGCCTCCATCATAAGACTCTTTGCAAATTCACAACACGAACCAGTTCTTTCACCATTTTTTCTACCTATCCTGATGATGACTTATCAAAGTTGAAACATTTGAACCAATTTCATTTATCTTCCAGTAAAATTTCAAATAATTTCTTCAGACTATAAGGATTATTTGTCATTTGAAAAGTCTATCATTAAAACAATCAACACAAAATGTCTGTTGTCTTTAATATCATATATATATATATATATATATATATATATATATATTGTGTGTGTATTTAGGCAGCATCCTTTCATTCATACACGTTTCATTAAATAATATACACAAGTCTGAAGTATAATTGGTAACATCATAAGACTCTTCCCATACTTCACATCTCAATTCACTCACCAGGTCATGTGACGTCATGAGTCCATTTCTTTTTTCAAGCGTCCTATATGCACTTATTTAAAGTTGCTGAAAATCATCTATGTAAATAATGAACTATCATCGCTGTCTTGTTTTTGCTTAATATGTCGTAATTGACATCTTTGAAATGGCTTATGAAGGAAAGCGTGGATTGTATTAAAAAAATTGGATCAATATTGTGAGGATTATTTGTTCAATTAATGATTAAAAATTATCAAAAAAATTTAATAAAATAAAAAAAACTTGTCTTATTATTTAATTTTATATATATATATATATATATATATATATATATATATATATATATATGTATGTATATATGTATGTATGTATATATATATATTTATGTACTAGCAGTAGAGCCCGGCGTTGCCCGGGGATATAACAGTAAGAGATAGATCAAGTATCCACCATCATAAAGACTGAAAAATAAAATTGACAAAGATTATTGTTTAAGGTTGACGGACACGCATGTCTTAATTAGTTTTTTTTTTTTTACGAATTGGTCAAACCCAAACTCAAACAAAAACATTGTTTTCAATCGTTATGAGTCTCTACCGATTGAATAGAATTTTATTATAAACAATTGTCTTGTAAATGGAATTTTTAAAGCATTCTGAATGTAAAAATAAAGAAAAAGTGTGCAAGACAATAAGAAACATTACCGGCAAAAAAAAAGTGTAGTTTTGTTTTATCGGCAAAAAAAAATCCGATGTGAGTTGTCCCCTTCCATTTTCACAATAAGACAATAAGAAACACTACATTGCTAAAAAAAACTGAAGTTTTGTAAATCGGTTGAAAAATTTAGCCTTTCTGTAATCTTTTAGTTTTATCCTATGATTTTTACTTATTGAATACAGTAAAAAAAATTGCATATTTTGCTTGTGGTGATTCATAATTAGAATTCTGATTTGAATATATTTTCCACTTTTGTTTCTAATACAAAAAATTAACTTTATTTGGGTTTATTAATTATGATCTAACAAATCTTATTCATTTAGTAGCCTTTCTCTGTAATAATAATCTTTTTACAATTTATGATTTTTACTTATTGAATACAGTAAAAAAAATGGACACCATGTGTATTTAAATAGTTTCCCTGTTCCGGTTATTATTTTTTAGTTAGGACTTGTGTATGTTTAGATTTCATTATCTTTCCTAAAGATAAAGAATTTATTCCGATGTTTGTATTCGTACAATCAGTAGAGATCGTTAGATTATTGTTTAAGGTTGACGGACACGCATGTCTTAATTATTTTTTTTTTTTTTTATTTTTACGAATTGGTCAAACCCAAACTCAAACAAAAACATTGTTTTTAATCGTTATGAGTCTATATTGAATAGAATTTTATTATAAATAATTGTCTTGTAAATGGAATTTTTAAAGCATTCTGAATGTTAAAAATAAAACAGAAAAAAGTGTGCAAGAGAATAAGAAACATTACCAAAAAAAAAAAAAAAAAAGTTTTTGTTTTATCGGCTGAAAAATATAGGATCCTTATTTAAAGGAACCCACACACAAACAACCCGATGTGATTTGTCCCTATTTTCATATGTCTCTTAATCGTGTTTTCAAATTGATTTTGTGCAAAAACAATTATATTTTTCCCATTTTTGGCGCTGTTAGAACCACCACAAGGTAATTTTATGTAGTCCTATAAGTTTTGTTGAAATCGGTTGAAAAATGTATAAATATCCAATATATAAACGTTACAGAAACACACACACACACAATATATGTTTTATAATAAAAAGATATATATATGAAATTTATTGCAACTTATCAAATCTGGCAAACTGGAGAGCTTCGTTTGTTAAAAAGTTTTCCCTTGGACAGCTTAGCTTTCAGTTTTCTTTTTCTTTCGTTTGTGGTCATCGAAAAATGGCAGACTTGGTTGGCTTTGATAAACATAAGCAAATATAGAGAGAGGGGAAAAGTCGGAGGTGGAGGAGAGGGTAGAGAAAAGAAAGAAAAACAGTTTTAAGGAGAGGGAGGGATGAAATTTAGAAGCGGGAGAAGGAGGGATTCTGTAAAAAAGAAAGGATTTTATCAGTGATATTAATTCATCTCATTTTTTTTCTTAATTCTCATTACATTTGCAAAAATTTCCAAACGAAAATTTATTCACATCAAAAAGAAGAAAAACAAAAAAAAATTTTAATTAAAATAAATTTTATTTTTTTAAATTAATTTTCAAAATTTTCATTAATAAATAATAAAAAAGAATTTTAATTAAAATAAATTTTATTTGTAAAATTCATGAAAAAACTCAAGAAATTTTTTTTTTTAATTAATTTTCAAAATTTTCATTAAATTTTCTCCGTTGTTTTCAAAACAAACAAACAATTTTTTTCCAGAAACAAAAATCTTCGGATCATTTTCAGATATTTTCGGAAATTTGTACAGAACTTTTTCTGGTAAGAGAGAAAAAATTCCTTCCTTGTTGCAAAAATAAAAATGACCAAATTCATCTCCACAAAAATCGAGAATTTCTTTTTCAGTTTTGATGGTTTGAAGAATTTGGCCATTTTGATTCCAGACGAAGATTTCCGACATTCTTCGTCTTGTCCCCAATAAATTCTCGGTGGTGGGATCAGCGGAAAGAAGGGGGAGAGAAGAAAGAAAACCCGACCCCAGCGATTTCTCAAGTTGGATTCTTTTGATTTCATTTCCTTCTTTAGAATAAGAAAAAATTTCTTCAAAATCAGAATCGCAAACGAAAATTTTTTCGTTCGTTTGACACAAAGAATAAAATACATTTTCTTTTGTTTTGATTATTTTTTCTTTTTCTAAAAATGGCCGACTTTTTTTTCGCGCCATAAACAAAAGTCCTCCCCCCCATCCCGACCCACAAACAACGAAATTGTCTTGAGAAAGACAACAAATGTCCAGGGGTAAGAATCCTTCGAACCTCAAGGGACAATGGCCGACGAATTCCCCAGTCTCGCCGAATTCCTTGATCGAATCGTCGTCCCCATCGACAACAAACACGTGACTGTCTTCGTCGCTAACAGCAATCGACTCAATCGACCCCAGGTTCGAATCCTGCAGGCGGCATTCGATTTGAAGTTCCAATTCCCTTGGGGGCCATGTCTTAAAGTCCACGATTTCTTTTTGAAGTTGGTTCAATGATCGTTGGCACCATTCTGGAAAGGTCACCACAAAATGACCTTCCTCAAGAGGAGTGAACGATTCGTGGAGCCGCCCTGAAAGCTCCGCTCCCAGCGACCGTACACCAGAAACAACGTCCTCATCGTCGTTGCTGGCGACAAACAAATGGCGCAAATCCATGAGCCATTTTCCCGCCTCCTCCAAGAGATTTTCTTTCTCTTCGAGGAATTAGCGCCATTTCCTTTCTTCTTCGGTCGTTTTTCGTTTCATTTGGTCGCACAACTCTTCGGTCTTCATCCTTGTCTTTTCCAGAAATTCATTAAATTCCTGCCAGACTTTTGAGCAATTCAATTTGCAATCGATTGATAATTGTTCAATCGATTTCTTCGTCCGTTCAACCCCTTGACGGAGCTGCTTTTCGAAATCTTCGACATCTTCCTGCAAATCGACGAGGCGCTTTTTCGCTTCCAAGATTTCCTTCCTCAAAGACGACGAAGCCATTTTTTGATTTCGTTCAGGAAAAATAAAATCTGAAAATACAAACACAAAAATCTTTTCAGAAAATAAAAAAAGGTCAAAGTTCAGAACCATAAAAAGTCGATTTCTAAAACCGAAAATAAAATGACCTGAAATTTTTAGATTTTACAAGAAAAACAAATCGATTTTCAGAAAAATTTTTCTTCTAAAATCACAAATAAATAAAGGCGGGGGTTAAGAGAAAACAGATTAAAATATGAGAGAGTGGGGAACGGGGAATAGTGAGAGTGAGAGAGAAAAATAAAATATAGAGAGAGAGTGGGAGAAGGAAATATAGAGTGTGACAGAGTGAGTGAAAAATGAGAGAAATAGCAAGAAACAAAGGAGAGAGTGGTCATTGATGCAGAAGTGAGAGGGAGAGAGGAAATAAAGGGTAAAAGAGAGAGAGAAGCTCCAATTTGCTGCCTTCATAATCACTTTTAACATTCAGATGTTAATTAAATTGCTTCGGTGTTCCTTTCACGAGACACGCTGTAAGAAATTTCAAAATGGCGGCTTTTTATCGTCTGTTTACGAAACGATTTATTTTTTTTTTAATAACAAAATTGAACACATCTTAAATAAACAGGTTGACTAATTTTCTGGAGGGCCTGTTAAGGATTCTTGTAGATTAGCATTTATTAGACTTTCAAGCCATGATTGACAGAAACGAAAACTGATTTTTTACATAAAAGGGGTCCAGTTTATAATATGGTTAAAATGTAAAATCAATCGCTGATTTTTTTTTAAAATGTTTATTTTATTACAAAAATTTCGTTTAAAGTAGAAAAAAAAATAAACATAAGATTTTGTCTGAAAAAAAGTTACATAAATTAATCAAAGTCTGATTCGTTTATTCTTCATTTAAGACAAAAAAAAAAACTTATTCCTCTGTCTGAGAATTGCTTCCGCCCAAAAAAGAAGCGAAAAATATACAAACATTTTTGATGAAGCCAGAGTTTCAAACATAACATGTGTAAATAACAATTTAAGTCCAATAATTCTTCCAAAGTCAGGAATCGATTTTACACGATATTGATATTATGAACAAGACCCTCACTTTATAAATCGTAAAAAAATGAATAATTTTTTGATCCTGAAAAATGTCGTTGTCGCTTTAAGAAAATCCAATGATTTTTAATCTACAAAAATTATTCCTTCCCCTGAAAAATGTTTGCTATTTTAATAAAAATGATCCAATATATTTAAGTCGTGCCGATAAGTGAATTAAGTTTTTGGAAATATTAGAAATTTTCTACAAGCGAAATAAAGAAGGAGGAAGAAAGCAAAGAAAAAAAATTCGATGATTGACAGGAAAGAAATAAGCAAACGACATGGTGTTGTTTCTCGCAAAATGAATTGAGCGGGAAAGGGCTGTGACGTCATTGGAATTTAAGGCATTTCATTGGATGAGAATATCCACACCAGTAGACTAAAGGGCGTTTCCTAAGATAACAAGGGGGAGAAAGAATGTGAAGGGGAGGAAGGAGTAATTAGAGAGAGAAGAAAAGGTGAGAAAATCACTGACGTCACACACACAAAGACATGTACAGGTAGACACACAAAACAAACACACACACATGTGTCTAGTGTGTATGTATGTGGTCTTGTATATATGTGTGTGTGTGTGACATTGCAAAACATTTTGTAAAAAATTACTTCATAATATTTACATTTTATATTATGTATGAATCTATCTATCTATCTATCTATCTATCTATCTATCTATTTATCTATCTATCTATCTCGAGACTTTTTGTCTTACCGAGTTTACCGCGAGCTGTACAAGACATTTTCTTTGGATATTCTTCAGAGGAAGTGTTATTTTTGTTTGCCTCCCATTATCATCTTGTGTATCCATTGTTGTTTTGTATTGTTTCGAATTGTTTTGGGGTCACGAGGGTAGACCGACATCATGTTGGAGCCCGAATCTCTTCCTGCTTCCCCTGCAGAAGTAACTCCTTCGGCATAGGCAAGGGATAGGCCCCCACAAAAAAGGGGCCAGAATATTTCAAAAATTTAAAAGAGAAGTTAATGGAAATGAATTATTACCGGTGCCGTCTGTATTGGACACGGTGAATCCAAGGACAATCTCCTTATTAACAACGGACCCTAAGACCCGGAAACTAAATATCGATATTAAGGAAGTGATGGAGGAGGCTCTGAAAAGTCTTCAAATTGCAGTCCAAATTCTAGCCAGAAGAAGTAAGTCAATGTGGGACATCTTATTGCCGACAGAAAAGAAAGCCAAATCGCTGGCAGGCTGTTGTCTAACTACTTCAAGAGTAAGGCTTCAGACTGAATATATGGGGACGAGAAATGCAAAGGTGACTCTACATAGAGTGACACTCTACATATCTGAAGACCATATTGTTTTTTTATTTTCTAAATATAGGGACGTTTCTGACGTCTGCCATATTAAAAGTAAGTCCGGAATTACCACAGGCGATATTGAAATATCAATTATTAGCAGTTATATTAAATTGAAAGCAATTTACGGAAATACCCAACACTTTAATGTGTGAGGGTAGACTTATCTATGTCGTTGTGGAGGGTTGTCGACCACTTTGTTGGGCTTATTTCTATTGCTATACATTTGTCGAAGGCTTGCCCGGATGAAATCCTGTCCCCGACCAAAAAATGAAGCAGAAACATCACAGCCAACTTCACAGGCAATAGCATAGATATATAGCACTGTTCATATCTATCTATCTATCTATCTATTCCGGCCGATGCTATTGTCTATCTATCTATCTATCTATCTATTCCGGCCGATGCTATTGTTCATCTATCTATCTATCTATCTATCTATCTATCTATCTATTCATCTATCTATTCCGGCCGATGCTATTGTTCATCTATCTATCTATCTATCTATCTATCTATTCCGGCTATGCTATTGTCTATCTATCTATTCCGGCCGATGCTATTGTCTATCTATCTATCTATCTATCTATCTATCTATCTATAGATGCAGAACTATACACATAAGCGTCCGGTTCACACTCCTATCTTCTAAAACCCTTTCCGTTCTCTTTCACTGCCAACAGACCCTTTCTTGGGGGTGAATTAATCAATTCACATATATATAAAACACACATAGACAAGCACACACCCAATTTGATTGTGTCCGAAATAAGACACTGGAATAATGCATTTTCCTTCCACTCCGTCTGAACAGCCTCTAACCTGGTCTGAGTAATAATGTTGGAGACATGGAAAATAAAAAAGTAACTAAAACTTATTAACAAAAGACTGAAAATGAATTAAAATCTTGATAAAAATCTAATTTAGCCATGTTGCAAATATAAGTAACTTGAAATGAAAATTATTCTATTCTTTAATTTTCAAGACCGGCAAAAAAAAAAAGAAAAAGGAAAAAAAACATTAAAAGTTAAAACTACCAAAACCAAAAATAACCACCAACTGAATTCCAAGTCTTACAAAAAAATCAGTGGTTTTCGTATCTCATTTGGTCTCTGGAGGCACACACAGACACACACACACACATACAAAGACATGTACAGATTGGCAAACACACTCACACACTCACACACACGCATATATCCTATCTAAATTGCATATTAGACCCGGATATGTTCCCCATGAAGTGTCAGTCGGATTCTCAAACTGAAAAATAGGTTTCATGGCGTAACAAAGTCTTACCAAGATGAAATGAAAATCATTGACCTTTCGTCATTCGTGATCCTTTAAAACCTTTCACATCAATTATATTGAAAATGTTGTTGTCATCGAACAATGGCATAATGATCGAGTTGACATTCTTATATAAATTAAGATGACAATTTGTGACTTCTTTTTATTTTTCTTACCGTTGTTGGCATGAAAGCAAAATGTTTAATTATTAAAATTTCCTTTCAAGCAAATCTAACCTTGTTGAAATTCAAATTAAATTTAAACATCAAATTATCTATTGACCCTTGACACGCAATAATGTTGCTTTCATTCATGACCATCAACAATTCAACTTCTAATCACACGACTTTTAAGATAATAATTAGTAATTATTGTTGACATAATAAACAATTGTTTAAAGCAAAAAGTAAAATGAAATTAGGATTTGAAATGATTTATTATCTCTAGACTCTCAGTAAAGTTGCTTTTATTCCTGACCATCGACTATTCAGCTTCGATTCACTCGACTTTATAAAAATGACGCATATATTGAATATATAATATTTCCACAAGCACTAGTAATATTAGTAGCAGTAGTAATATAATCATCACTAATTTCTTCATAAGTAAAAGGCATTGAGTTTTAAAACAATAATGTCTATTCACTACAGATCAAGTGACACCAAGCCTCTATCATTTCCATGTGTTGCCGTGATGATGATTATTATTATTGGTATTGATCTCTGGATTTGTCTTCAACCTTAAACCAAAACTGAGATACTTCTGTAAATTTGTTTAAAAGCAATAAAAAGTAAAATGTTTTTCAATAAATATAAAATTTAAATGCATTTGAAAGTTGAATCCATACACGCACATGTTATGTAATGTCATAAAAAGTCAACATAAGCTGAAATATTAATTAATGAAGGCAATTTAAGTTCTAATTCATGGAAGTTAAACTTTAGGATACATTTAATAGGAATTAACTTCCAGATAATTTTTTTTTTCAAAATGAAAATTTAGGTCAATTGTTCCGCGGCTAAAAAAAGCAAAAACAACTTCTTTCACAACTGATTTGAAGACAAAGTCTTCGTAAAAATCATTTTATTGAAGGACGAATAAAAAGAAAACAACAACAGCAGGATTGTTGAATATTAAAAAGTAAAAACTAAAGAGACTTAGTATCATTTGATCGATGTTTAAAGTCTATACAAATTATTGTTTTAAATCTCAACGAATTTTACTTATAATGAAAATTTTAGGCTACTACTACTATTATTAATACTAATACTAATAATAATTAGCTTGAAACAAGATTTTAATAATGAAACTATTTTGTGGGTAGGTGCGTAGGATGGGTGTGTAAGTCTGTGTCTCTGTGTGTATGGATGTGGGCTTGTATATATGTGTGTGACTTTGCAAAAGCATTTGTAAAAAAATTACTTCATATTTACTTTTTATATTATGTATGTATGTATGTATGTATATCTATCTATCTATCTATCTATCTATCTATCTATCTATCTATCTATCTATCTATCTTGTACGTAAAAACAGCAACATTTACATTTATTTCTACTCACTTTACATTGTCGAGATGTAGTAGAGGGGATGCCCCCATATCATAGATTCTGGTCTGAGGAGACACCAAAAATCTGGAGACGATGAGGACTTTTTTTTTTTTTATATATATCTTTTTTTGGCTTCTTTTGTATTTTTCCATTCGTCTATATCGTGTATTTTTTCTAGTTTCCTACACAAGTTTTCTACTAGTTTTTGGCTTCTTTTTCCCATATTAGTTTTTGTAGGATTTCATTGTCTTCATGTTGGTATATTTAAACAAAAAATGTCTTTCTGATCTTTGAATTTAATGGATGCTTTTACTTTCATTGTTTCATTCTATTATTTAATTTTAGTTTGGTTGCTATGGTTTTTACTTATTTATTTTGGTTCTTTTCTAATTCATTATTGGTAGTTTGGTAAAATTTATTTACCACTTTTTCATTAATTGCTTTAACAATATTACAAATAAAAATAATTTCTCTTTTATACTATTAGATATAAAAGACTTTTATCTAGGTACCTCTACGAAATGTAAACAAAAAGAGGATAGCATGATGAAAACCTTATATTGAAAAAAAATTTTATCAAAATGTTCATATTATTATTAAAAATTATCAATATATTTTATTTTGGGGCATTTTTTTTTTTTAATCGTTCCTAGCACGTCCGAAATTTTTTAAAAAATTTTTTTTTTTGTCAAAAAAAAGACAGATAATCCATTTTTTCAATCATTTTTTGTGACGGTTACACACCTGGCCCAGTGTCGGATCCTTTGGTTACGGCGCCAACGGTGACGTCGCTCCTCCTGGTCGCTCCTCCTGGGTCCAAGCGTGCCGCTCCAACCCTTTGGTCAGATGATCACCAGCCTCGCCTTTCCCGACTCGCTTTACCTGGTCACTAAAGCAACTATACCGATCTCCGGTCTGTCTACCCACGCTGTGTTTAGATCTTAGACAGACGGGACCAGCAGGGATCGGGGCCGATACAAGTTGAGTCCGACGGGGTGGCAAAACACAAATAAAATAAAAACTCACGACACCAAACAAAATTGCTGATAAAAGGGTAACAACCTTTTATATCTTAAAGTCCGTTACATAAAAACAAAATTGTTCTCATTTCCCCGACCCGCTCTGTGGACTATGGCACCAAGCTTCTATCACACAATAGAAAATGTCGAATTACCTACTTTCTAGAATCATGTATGTATGTCGGAGGCGTGTGGTTCAGTTCGACACTGGGGCTAATTTCTATCGATCATTCGCAGTTGATTCTTCTCTCCGACTTGAGTTGTATTTCTTCTTCTTCGTCTGAAGTTTTCCTGTTTCAACTTGGAAGATTTCTTGTTTCAACTTTCAGGCTGCAACTCTCTGTCGTCTGATTTCTCTTCTTTGCCGTCCGGGGCTGAACTTTAACTTCTCATCGACTTTTTTCTTTGTCTGCAGCTGGAAGTTCTCCTGTCTTCGACTTGGGCAAGGATTTCTTGTCTGAATTTTTTTCAGGCTTCTTTTGCGGTCCAGCTTTCTCTGCAAAACTCAACTGATTTCTGTCGATTGGGGTCCTGCTTTTATTGACGCCGCAACAAACTGGGGTGGGTCTGTCGGCGTCAGGGTTTTCTCGATAATTCCAAAACTGCATTAATTCTGTCTTCTCCATTATCGCTATTGTTTTCACCCCTACTTCCTCATTAGGGCGGCGCACATCCATCTCTTAGTCTCTCGTATGTCAGGTGACCGCTTTTCAACCAATCGTTCCTGATCGAGCATTTTTTCCCTTTTCTTCCGCAGGTCACGTGATCGTATTCGACCAATTGTTATTGATCGAACATTTCTTTCCCTTTTTCTTCCGCAGGTCACGTGATCGTATTCGACCAATTGTTATTGATCGAACATCCTCTTGTTTGCGGGCGTGGTTAAATCGTTCTTGTTTAAAAAAACAAAAATCTAATTTTTTGCCCTTTTTGCACGTACGCAAAATGACAATCTTTGGCTTTCTCTCACCTGGACTTTGTCAAACAGCCCGCTGCTAATTAGTCTTGACTTTAGAAAGGATCTTTTCCGCCTTCTTGGCGCCCTCTGTGAGCCAAAAGCAATTGTCTCTTTTTTTATCTTTGTTTTTCCTGATAGTCGAAAATCTTAATTATCTACATTGAAATGTCTCTTTTATTAACGTGGGTGTCCAATTCTTAACAGGTCACAGATCTGTATATCGTTCCACCGGTCAACCCCAACCCAAAAAGACACTTTTTCTCTGATTAAAATTGTTTCATTGTTCCCAAAAAAAAAAAAAATTGATAAGGTGTCTTTCCATTTTTAGGTCAGGTGCTTTGACCGATATCTGGTCTTATCAAAAAATTTGATATCATGTTTTTTCCTTTCTTTCTTCTTTTTTTATTTATAATTCTATTCTTCCAATTGTCTTTTTTTCCTAAATCTCTTTCTGACCCTCAATCTCCACCTCAATTGGGTCATGCATTTTTTTTTTCTTTTCTTCCTTCCTTTTTTTTTTCTTTTCTTTCCTTCTTCTTCCCTTAGGATCGTCTAGTACAAATCTAGTGAATTATTTTCAACTCAGTTATTTTCCGTTTTAAAAAAAAAAAAATTAACAACCTGTTTAGTAACCGAGTAAGAAAAAATTAAATCATATTTCTATGAATATTTCTAATAATGCAAGGTGCCACAGTTTCCATTTTAAAAAAAATGAAAATTCTCATTTCAGATTCTTTTAAAAATCAAAAGATCATTTTTTTTCAAAACTTAATTAAATTGAATCAGAAATTATAATGTTTATTTAAAATATTTTTTGTATTCATTGGATGTTGAATTCTGCGCCAAAAATGTAATTTTGAAAATAAAACAAATTTTTAAAATTAATTTTTCCTTCTAAATACGACTTTTTATGAACATTCTAAATTTTGATTAAAAAACCTTGTTTCTCTTTTTGTTCCAACATGGTTTAAATAACATGGACAATTTTTTTTTTTTTTTTTATTAAAACACATTAATTTGGAAAATGTTGCAAAAATAAAATAATTGTCAATGTTAATGAAACTTTTTATTCATGATGATCACAATTTTCTATGGTTTTTTTTTTAAGCAAATCATGGCAGAAATTTTTTATATTTATTAACACCCCATAACTAATTTTATGAAAAACTCTCTAAAATTTTAATATCAACCTTAGTGATTAAATAAATTTTCACAAGGCTTTGAAGAATGCAAATCATTATTTTTTTTTAATTTCAATCCCAATACCTGAAAATCAGCTCTGAATTGTAATATTCAAAACTCAATAAAACAAATATATTATTTTAGGTATATGCATGAGATCGCTAAAAAAAAGCGTATAGTGACTATAGTCTGATGAAAAAGACGTCAAACTTGACGAAAACAAAATTTTATCGCCAAAATGTCTATGTTACGAGTAAGAGTAAAGAACAGAGAATTTTTAATTATTTTTTAAAATTTTCTGTCTTTATTACAACATTCTAACTTTCGATTGAAAAACTTGTTTCTCGTCACAACCGGAAGTTTTGGTAAAAAATAACATAGCAAATTTTTTTTATGCATTTTTTTCTTATGACACACATTAATTTTGAAAATCTTGAAAAAATAGAAATAATTGTCAGATTTTAATGAAACTTTCAGAAACTATTCAGAAATGATGGGAATTATTATAAATATGTTATTTTTTTTTTTAAAAGTCATTATAAAAATATATTTTTTATACATATATTACCACCCCCATAAATAAATTAAAGAAAACTGTAAAAGTTTATGGACGAAGCAGGAAGTCATTATATTAATAAAAACACAAGGCTTTGAGGAAAGTAAATCAGGTTTTATTTTTTAAAAAATCCGAGCTCGTAAACCGAAAATCAGCTCTGAATAATTGTAACATACAAAAAACCCAATAAAACAAAAATACTATTTAATTTTAAATGCTTTTAGTTGCTTTTATTTGTTTTTATCAATATGCATAATACTGTCTGATGGCAAAAAACTTTTTCGATTAAAAATGAATCTTTTTTTTTATGTGCATGAGATCGATAAAAAAATAGCATACCATGAATAAAAAAGGCCTTAAATTTGATTAAAATAATTTTTTATCGTATAAATGTTAATGTTATTATCAAGAGGAATGATCAAAGTATTTTTTAATATTTTTAAATTTTTTTTAATAATTTCTAGTAAATCCAAAATTTTCGTTAAAAATCTTCAATTTTTTTTGAATCGGAAAATCGACAGAAGATCGATAATCTCCCGTTGTTTTTTGACGTTTGTTTACAAAAAGTGAATGTTGCCGTTTAAAAATTATTTAAAAAATCAATTATGATTTTTTTTTTTTTAATTTTAAAAAATTAGAAATTAGAAAAAATTTTGAAACAAAGATTGCTTATTTTCTGTGATGAAAACATGTTTTTTCAAATGGGAGAAAAGCCGATCTGAACTGCGGTGTTGATTGACAAATTTTAAGTGTATGTTTTTTCATCACGCACTGACATATTAAATTGCGGAAATTTATAGTACGGAAGGTCGTGACAATTTATCTTTACGTTAACAACTTGTTTACCTCGTTATTTTTTAAGTAGTCATAATGATGAAAAAACGGCCTTTAAACTTGACGAAATCAGAATTTTATTACCAATTTGTTACTATTAAGGGGAGAAACAAAAATAATTTTTCATTATTTTTAAAAAATTTTCTGTCTTTATTAGAACGTTTTAACTTTTGATTGAAAAATCTCGTTTCTCGTCATCACCGGAACTTTTAAAATAACATGGCAATTTTTTTTTTCATTTTTTTTTATGACACATTAATTTTGAAAATCTTGCAAAAATAGAAATAATTGTCAGATTTTAAAGAAACTTTTATTCAGGAATGATGGAAATTATTATACATTTTTTAAAAGTAATTTTATATAAATGTAAAGGCCGTTAACAGTTGTAAATGTACAAATCAAGTCACGTGATGTTTTTTTTAGTGGATCATGTTTCTTCCGGCCTCCGTTTACATTTGATTTAAGATTTTTTTTTTTCAGCAAATATTATAGGGTAAAAATACAGTAAGATTATTCTCATTGCTGTTTCGTTGATTGTAAAAACCTTGTACTATTTATAATCTGTACAGATATAGGTACCTAAAAATAGCATTATATACAGGATTCGTCAGTACCGCTAATTTTAGAATATTTAACAACTTTTAGTAACTTTATGTAAAAATAATAAAATAATTTATTAAATAACAATTAATTCATTTACTAAAATCGCTGACGGCACACACACGCACACACACACACACACACACACACACACGCAAAGACATGTACAAATAGACAAACTCAAACAAATAAATTTTATATATCAGTCTGTCTGTCTATCTATTTATATATCTACTAATCCAGCTTCTTTCACTCAAATGAACAATAATAATAATAATGATAATAATAATAATAATAACAACGCTTCTACGATTATTATTGTTGCTGTTGTTGTTTGTCACTGGATTTGTTGTTCGCTAATATGTAAAGCAGTAAACAGAAAGAGAAAGTGAAGGGAGGGAGGGAAGGAGGAATAAGCGATGTGACGTCATGCGAGTTTAAGGCATTTCATTGGACGAGAATAATCACACAATTACTGGACTGGAGGGCGTTACTTGAGATAACAAGGGAGGGTAAAGTATGAAAGGGGGGAGGAATGAGCAAGAAGAACGAAATGAAAGAAATCGAAAGAAACAATGGAGAGAGTGATTATTGATGCAGAAGTGAGAGGGAGAGCAATTTGAAAAAGGGAAGAAAAGAAAAGGTAAAAGAAACAGAGAGACTGAAAAAAAGAGAAAAAGGAGGCTCCAATTCGCTCCCTTCACAATCACTTTTTTTAACATTCA
This sequence comes from Acanthosepion pharaonis, assembly GCA_903632075.3. Taxonomy (NCBI): domain Eukaryota; kingdom Metazoa; phylum Mollusca; class Cephalopoda; order Sepiida; family Sepiidae; genus Acanthosepion; species Acanthosepion pharaonis. Next base: position 939,421 of record CAHIKZ030001293.1, on the reverse strand, counting down.
AATGTTAATTGGTTCAGTGTCCCTTTCACCGGGCAACGCTTTAAGAAGATGGCGGCCTTTTATCGTCTGTTTACGAAACGATTCTATTTTCTTTTTCTTTCTATAACGACAAAATTGAACACATTTCCTTAAATAAACTAATCCACTCATTAAAACAGTTTTAATGATAGATACATAGACAGACAATGAACTTGCCTAGATAGACAGATAAATAGATAGACAATGGACAGAGAGGACATATATATATATATATATATATATATATATATATATATATATATATATATATAGATAGATAGATAGATAGATAGATAGATAGATAGATATGAAAAGAGCTGAGATATAGATAGAAAAACAAAAAAATCAATATTTTTTTTCATACTCAGCAAACACTTGCGTCGGAGTGGCTTTCTTGCCTTTTGGTGAAATGGAAACATTTAAGAAATTTAAATGATTTGGAAATCAATAAAATTCATACTTACAGTTGATTTCAATTTCACTTGAGTGGAACTGGTTTTTTTGTCAAATGGCGTGTGACCAAAACAAACTGCAAACGTTGTCTTCTTTGTCGAATTGTCTGAAACAAACTGACAATTACCATCGCCCAAACGGGTTTAAATAGTAATAGCCAATCAGGATGTATGATGACGTCATAGAAATATAAAGCATTTCATTGGACGAGAATAAACACACCACTGGATATGAAATAACAAAGTGACTTATATTTAATATGAAAGGGAAAAAGACAAAAAAAATTATAATAAATAAATCCGAAAAACACACAGATTAATATATATATTGCAGTTAACGTTTGACATTAATTTAAGAATTAAAAAATTATCAACAAAATAAAATAGGAAAAAAATATAATGTCAATATAAGATGAACAAGCCCTAAATATTATTAACAATTCAGGAATAAAAAATTTATAATTAAAATCTAAAGTTTCAAATTAAAATATAAATGAACCTAATTAACCTGGATTACTTACCTATTATATATATATATATATATATATATATATATATATATATATATATATGTGTGTGTGTGTGTGTGTGTGTGTGTGCGCGTGTGTGTGTGTGTTTAGGCAGCAATCCTTCTTTCATGCACATTTCATTGAATACAATACAATGCTTTGATTTAGTTTTTTATACAATTTCTCATGCGATCGAAAAATTCATTTTCTTTCCAGATGTGAAATTATACAAAAACTTTTTTTTAATGTCTAACCGAAAGCGCTCAGATAAAAAGAACAATCGGAGAGTTTGTGTTTGTGTCTCCAGAGCCTACGTGGAATACGAAAACCTCTGGATATTTTGTCAAGCACGAAATAAAGATGAAGACCTTTAGAAGCTAGGAGTATGAACCGGAGGCTTAGATAGATAGATAGATAGATAGATAGATAGATAGATAGATAGATATGAATATAGATAGATAGATATGAATAGAGATAGATAGATAGATAGATAGATATGAATAGAGATAGATAGATAGATAGATAGATAGATAGATAGATAGATAGATAGATAGATATGAATAGAGATAGATAGATAGATAGATAGATAGATAGATAGATAGATAGATAGATAGATAGATAGATAGATAGAGTGCTGAAAAAAAGTCTTCGATTCAGAGTTTATGCTGTAAAAAAATTTGTTCACATCATTGATATTCTGGGTGGGTGGGGTCTTAGGCTACCCCTGAATTATACCTTAGTTGACGGCCTGTTTATACAACCAGCTCTAGCATATTTACTTCATAAACTTAGACAATAACACAGAAAGCAAATATGGAACGTATTTAGTCATAAAGATAATTTATTTCATACAATATGTTTAATTGTGGTACGTTAAAAATATAAAGAAACTTTATAATATAGACGAATTAAAAGCTTCTGTAATTTTACATTAGAATTTTGTCTCCCTGACGAAGTAAGTAAAATATACTCTGATTATATTTTGATTATATATATATATGTATATGTATGTCTGTCACTATTGGGACGATTCATTTCCTATACTTCAAGGACTTTTCCCATGATTATTATTATTTCAATAATAATAATAATTATAATAATAATAATATTATCTTGTCTTTGATTTCTTCTACGAATAAACCATGAAAAACATGGAATAGGGCTGACTTCAAGTAAAACGGGTTTGTTGTTCCGAAAAATCTAGCCAACAAACCATCTGGATAATTTAAACCCACGAGGGGTGGGAAAAGATGGTGTAAGAACATACAAGACGAGCAGAGGATTTTTTCTTATCTTTAATTTTATCCTGATTTTATTTGATTTTGTCGATTTGCTAATATTCAATTTAATAGTCGAATAGAATGAGTGGCTAAGGGTCAGAAGAACCTGAAAGGGTAGAGGTCGAAGATGAGATTGCTGGGATACCGGGTAAAAACCGGCCATAGAGATTTACTGTGGGGGACTCACATTTTTGGCCTTTGGGGTGGAACCCTGGGTATCTAAAAGACTGACTAGCGTCTATTGGGAAAGGGAAGTTCATATATGATCTGTCCGAGAAGAAAATTGTTTATTTGACATTAATTCCAACAGAGGAACCGGTCTTAAAATTTATATTGGATCACCTGGCGAGGGCTCCCCCGTTGAACTGGACAGAGTTAGAGGGGGCGATTGGTAGGCGGATATGCCAACGAAGGAACGGCAGTAGAGACTATTAGAAACCTCGTCAAGCTGGCCCAAGTGAAACGCGATCCTCCCAGATATTTGTGAGTGAGGGCCGGGAAATTAGTTGCCCTGGCTTTCCCTGAATAATTGTGCGAAAATGTCGCTATACAATCTCAGTTGACTGACCTGTATGTGAAAGAACTCCAAGACGAGCGCATAAGGCCTGATGTTATTAATGAGACCCCGGTCAATCTTTCGGGTTTTATCACTAATTATAGCGAGAAAATTAGGCAGAAGTTGAGAGGCAAAAGAACACAGGTGTAAATTCGGAAGATAGGCAGGCAAGGCGGGAGAAAGGAGACCACCCACCTGGGATAGAAAAATGGATCAGGAGGAGGTCGAACCAGAGGAATAGTTAGTGGTTCCAAATAGAAAGACATGGACACTGGGATGTGCTTTTTTCCAAACCCAACCCGGGCGAGTTAGGGCTGATATGTTAGACCTGTCGTTACGAAAGCCATAGGTCAGTAGGCTGACCAAGGAAATGGGAACTGCTCTCGGATTTCTGTGAACCAAGTTCCACCAGGTGTGATCGTTGTGGACATGAGGCGAAGTGGTGTGGGATTAAGTAGAAACTCCCGGAGCCCCTCGTTGTAAAGCCCGCCTCTGAGTAACAGAACCAGGGAGACGCCGGTGAGCTGCCCCAAAGAAAGAAGTAAAAGGGAGGTTGTCCCATATAAACAGGAGAAAGTTACAATGTTGGGATGGGGAGTGGTGGTATAAGAACATACAAATCAGTGGAGGATTTTACTAAGACAAGGCAAAGCTTCGATCAAAGTTGTTCATTCAACGGTCAGTTGCAGGGATCGAACATCGAACATCGAACGCACCGATGGGGAGGACGTCATATTGACAGCTACTTCCAAAGATTCAATAAAAAATGAGCATACGCCATGAAAACAAAAATGACTGAAACTTAATAAAAACAAAATTATTATTAAGAGGAAAGAACGAAGGATTTTTTTGATTATTAAATTATATTTTATAAACCTTTTAACAATCTCGGAATTTTGATTACAAATTTGGTTTTTCTTCCGTCAACGGGTGACTGAAATTTAATATGGGAAATTTCAGCGTCTTTTTTTGGTGAAAGACATGGATTTGAAAATTCCTACAAAATTTGGATAATTGTCGAATTTTAATGAATCTTTCAAAACTTATTCACAAACGAATTAAATTATTGAAGAAATGTGTCACTTTTAGAAAATCTTGGTAAAAAAAAATTTATATCAGGTACCCATGACATTTTTAATTTTATGAAATTCAATTTTGGAGTGTATAATAATTATATTAATTATAAGAACAAGTCTTTGGAAAAGTTAAATCATTTTTTTTAATAACAAGACCCGCAGTTACAGAAAATCAACTCTGAATCGTACAATAAAAAATAGACATTGTTTAATTCGAAAAGCTTTCAAATGCATTTATTAATTATATATTATGGATAATATTGTCTTAAGAAAAAACTTTTTTGATTAATATATATATATATATATATATCTTGAAGAACTCAGTCAAACCGTATTGTCCTTCTAATTAGTATTTTACCTCTTTACAACTACTAGAGGCTTTATTATCTCACCTCACAGGATCGTTTTCTCTCCAAATACCAAAAGAGACTGATTCTGTTTTGCACCCGAAAAAAATGGCAGGAGAAAGCAAACAATTTCGGGCGAATTTTTCGACATTTATCGAAAGGAAACCACAAGCATAAATGAAAAATCAAGTTTTACATTAATAATAGATTCATTGACGAGTTTCCGATAATTTTCATGACAAATCTCAACAAAAAAGAGAAAAACAAAAGATTTTAAATACGCCAAATAAAGTTTCACTTCAATGTGAATAACAGAAGAAAATTAATCAGTGTTATGTCCCTTGGACAGCTTAGGGTTAAGTTTCCTTTTCCGTTGCTTTCCTTCGGCCATCGAAAAAGGAAAAGATATGTATAGCTTTCAAAAGGGAGAGAGAGAGAAATAGAATGGGAGAGAGAGAGAGTGGGCAAAGAGAGAGAGAGAGAGAGAGAGAGAGAGAGAGAGAGAGAGAGAGGATGCCGAATTTATGGGGGCCTGTGAAAAAGAAAGTATTTTATTAATGGAAATTTCTTCATAATTTTTTAAAATGATGATGATGACGCTAGCACGTCGATATGTTTTCTTTTCATTTTCTTCTTCTTCATCATCATCAGCAACAATAATAATGATGATGATGATGATGATGATGATAATGACGGCGATGTTATGAGTACTTTTTTTTCTCTCTGTTGCTTTTGTCCCTTCAGGGCGTGATCTCTCGTCCGGAATAGTATGCCCCTCCCTTTAATTCCAAACTACCCTTCTATTCCGAACCTAAGAGTAAGCGGTTGTGGAGAGCCACAGACTCTTTCCTTATTGCAATATCTGTGAAATGTCATTGAATCTTTAGGGTATGGAGTGGTTTCCCAAATCCTTTTCCCTTGACTGTTTGCCATTCAAGGCTAGAGAAGCCAGTCTACACTGCTATTTATTTCAGTTGAATTCAAAATCTATTCTTTAAAATAAATCAAACATGAATTAATCCCAAACTAAAATAATATAAATAATTAGATGAAAAAAAAAAAAAAAAAAACAATTCAACAACCATATTGAGTGACTTTCATTTCTTCGACATTAAATGACATCCCTTAGCATCGGCCATAATTTACCTTGCCTTTCAGTTAACCTGATGTCTATTTATAAGCGATGTGCCCAATTGTCATCAACAACCTTCCCGATGTCATCCGTTTTCAAGCCGGTCTCTATGCTGATGTCACAATTAATTACTCTTGTCTTATTGGTAAGTCTGGTCACTTCGATAAAGGGAAATTGTCAACTTATCTCACAAAAGACCTAAAATCTTTTGTTAACTGCGCTTAGGTGTTACTGTAGATTCTATGCTAACAGTTCCTTTCATTGGTAACATTAGACAGCTACACATAAACAATACCAATATACTAGTAAAATCAAATAGTCAAAACAGACATATGATCCTTGAAACATGACTCTTACAATAAAAACTCCGAATATCTATGAATAAAACAATTATAATTTAAGAGGCTGTTTCCTCAAATGTATTTATCAACAGACACACAGACATCAGACCTCGCCTCCATCTTAACACTCTTTGCACACATCACAACACCCACTAGTTCTATGAAAGTAATCAAAAAGCAGATGACTGCTTATTGCAACTTATCAAAACTGGCAAACTGGACAGCTTCTATCCTTTGTGTTCAATCACTTCGCTATAATACCAGCCAGTTGGATACAGTTTAATATTTTGTTTAAATAGAAAGAAAATGCATTAATAAAACAGTAAATATGGCTACTACTCAAATCTATTTTGTCTATTTCCTTATTAAATTTAATCTCCCTTCAAGATATAAGGAGTTGTGACTCTCCACATCTTCTTCTTCGTTGATATTTGAACTGTGCATTACCACGACTTAATTAGAAATATAGTTGACTTTTCGAAAATTTCAATTCAGTCTTGACCTTCTATGAAAATGGTGACCAAACAAGTCGAGTTCGGCCTTCACAACTATTTAATCCATACTTGGAGGGCGATATTTTTCAGTGCGCTCACGTCGCTACTGAGCGTGACATAATGTTGAGTTTAAAGTGAGTTTATCGGCAACGTCGTGAAAAAATTGGTCACAACCTTCCCCACCCGAACACAACCACTTTTCGGGACATCTCAGCGCCATCCCGAAGGAGAGGTACTACCGCGATGGTTGGCTCCCTGGGACCTGAACTAATATTATTATTATTATTAAACTACTCGAGACGAAGCCCCATACCTAGAGTTGGGGGATTGGGGTGGGGATGGATTCATGCTTTTCCCCAAGGGCATTAATGTTTAATTTGTTCACTGTTCGTTCAATCTCACCCCCTCATTATTATAACTAACCCCCACCCACATCACAAATGAAAAAAAAAAAAGTTTGTTTCTTTATTGACTTCTTGATGTGAAATACATTTTTCTTGTTTTCAATTTCTTCTTTTGACTTTTCTCTCCAAAGACCGATTCTGAATGGCACCAACAAATGGCAGGAAAAAGCAGACAATTTCAGGCGAATTTTATCGACCAGAATTCATCGCCGTTTTGAAAAACACATCCAAATAAAAAGACAAATATCAATAAAAAAAATCAGGGCTTAGATTAAAAATAGATTCATTAACGAATCTCTGGTAAGTTTATTTATAGATATGGGTAGAAAGAGTAAACCAAAAGGAGTTAAAAAACCCACATAAAGGGTCAATTTAAGGGGGGTGAATAGAAAGAAGAATTTTCCTTGGACTGCATAGAGTTAAGTTTTTTATTTCCTTCTTTCGGGCATCGAAAAATGGAAGTCTGGGTTGGCTTTGAAAAACACAAGAAGTCGAGAGAGATGAAAAAAGTTTGGGTAGAGGTCGGGGTGGGGGTGTAGAAAAAATAAAGAAAAGATAAAAAAATAATTTAGGGGAGGAGGAAGTGAAGCTAAAATTTGGAGGGGGAGAGGGTCTGTGAGAATGAAAGTATTTTATCAGTGATATTATTTCATCTTTTTTTCTTAATTTTTATTAATGACGACGATGATGATGATGATATCGCTAGATTTGCTTTTCCTGTTGTTTTTATCTTAAATTTTAATAAAAATAATTTAATGATGATGATGATGATGAATGATCCAGTTGTTGTTGTTGTTGTTGTTACGAGTCCATTTTTTCCATTCTCTCTCTCTCTCTCTCTCTCTCTCTCTCCGTTGCCTTTGCCCCTTCCGGATATCATTTTCCGTCTGGAATTGACGAGCCGCTCCCTTTCATATCCAATCTACCCATCCAGTCTGGAACCAAGAGATAACGGTTTTAGAAATTCCTTTTGATCCGTCTCTTTTTTTCTTGTCTCCAGTTCCCCGCCAATGTCAGTCTTAAAAAAGAATCCTTCCTTTCTTTGAGGCATGAATATCCACATCCAATTCCTAAGTCGATCTTCGAATTTTGCCCAAAAATCCCCCAAAAAGAAATGAAATATTGACCCGTTATCGGAATCTCTCTTCAACAGATTTTATGGCCACGCCTAAAGCAACACCATAAACACCTATTTGGAATTTCCCTCAGGAATCTTCGCATCAAAAACATACCGATTCTTTCTTCTCTTTTACAAATTCTTCACATGCTCCCCCCCACACACACACTTTGCTGCTGCTACTACAATCATTTTTTATTGTCTTCAGTTCCTTGAAAATTCCAAGCTTAAAATTCATTTGAACAAAATTTCCTTCGGAGCAGCGAAGAATGAAAATCAGAATTCGGAAAATTAAAGTTTTTGATTTTTTTTCCGTGAAAGAGAAAGAAAGAAAATTTGAAGAAAAAGTAAAACAATGGAGAGAAAGAAGAGAAAAGGAAAAGAAAAAGAGAAAGAGAAAGAAAAAGAGAAAGAAAAAGAGAAAGAAAGGAAGAGAGAAAGAAAGAAAAAGAGAAAGAAAGAAAAAGAGAAAGAAAGAAAATATTTCTATAATTATTTAACTCATGTTATCCTACGAAAAAAATCAGTTTTTAAGGTAAATTTTTTTTTAAATTCATCAGTAAAAATAAATTTTATTTACATAAATTGAAAAATGTCTTTTTACATTACTGTCTGCCCGATTCGATAAGTGGTCTTCCTCATGCTGGTCAGTACTGGCGCCGGTCAACTGGTGGTTATCTGTTGACCGCTTCTTTTCTTCATCTGCTCTGTCCCACGTTGTGTTTGATCACAGTGTAGTGAAGATCGAATTTAGAGTTGAAAGAACCGTGCTATGAAAACCAAAGGACAAGACTACTTCCGATGGTGAAAGTACAAATCATAATAAATCATGAAGAAAGTCGCTGGGTTCATTTTCAATTGGTTTTATATAATTATTGTTCCACAAAATTAACCTTTCCCCTGGAATCTAGTGATAGAGGATCTTCTGCTTCTACAAGTGCAGCAGGCTAGCCATTACAACGCAGAATTATCTCGGTCGGGAATTCAAGCCATCAGTTCTCACGTTAGCAATACTCTTCGACAGCAAATCACGTGGCTTCTTCTGAAGTCTCACGACCCATCGCCGGGCTTGAACGCTCAAATGTGACTTCTCCAACTCACTGCTTCAAGTAGCCAATGGTTTATATGTATTTCACTCCATTCCGACCACACCTCCAAATTCATTAATATTTATCAATTTCATTATTTCCTCTAACCTCGGAATCATGACCTTGACCCTAACACAACGCGGTCTAATATCCAAAAACAATAAACTTTCTTCTTACATTACGCAACAATTATTGTTTAAGTTATAAATTTTTGTATATAAAAAATTATTCCACATCAGCAAAGAATTCACTCTGCTTTTAGAAATCCTTTATTTTGCCAAACAATAATTTAATGCCAATAAATTTGATTGCAAATCATCGATTTCTTCTGCTTGTTGATTTACCAAAACCTGTTCTTAAGAAATTCTTTTATCTATTTTCAAAAAAACATACCAATTTATTTACATTTCCAGTAGGAACAACATATAACCTATGAAAACCGGAAGTCTTCATCAAATCAAAATCATTTTGGCTATTAAATGATTTTCTGCGCAATCAATAAAATCATGCTCTATAATTATTTTCCCGACCTCATATCGCAACATCTCATTTCAAAATTAAATTTCGTTTCCATATTTTCAACCATTGATAGGCGGAGAAAAAGCTGAGAAAAAAAAAATACGAAGATATCTTGCAAAATCAATCGTTTTTTTCCCCCGCAAACATTAAAAAATTGTTTTATATGATAATTCGCCTTGACTCATATTACGAAATTGAACATTTTTCTGTAATTATTTACCTGAACTCAGTGAAAACTTTTAAAAATTTCAAAAGATTTTCCATCGAAAATTTATCCACATTAAAAAATTAAATAAAAGGAAAATTTTCAAAAAACACAAAAAACAAAATTTAATTGAAATTCATTTTATTTTTAATATTCTTGAAAAATATCAAAATTTGTTGTTTTCAGAAAAAGACGCAAAATTTATTTTTTTAATTAATTTTAAAAATTTTCAATAATTTTTTTTCGTCGTTTTTTAAAGAAACTGCAATACTCGCAACATTTTCAGATTCTTTCGAAAATTTGTACAGAACTGTTTCTGGCAAAACAGAAAAAAATCCTTCCAAGTCGGAAAAATGTCCAAATCTATCTCCACGAAAAACGAAAATGTGTTCTTTAGTTTCCACCTTTTCAAGAATTTGTCCATTTTGATCGAAGACAAAAAATTCCGACATTCCTTATCTTGTCCCCCGACAAATTCCCAGTTATTGGATCGGCACGAAGGAGGGGAAAAGAATCAGGATCCGACCCCGACGATTTTTCAAGTTCGATTGTTTTTCTAAAGAAGGAAATAAAAACAAAGAAAAAGAATTTCTTCAAAATCCAAAATTAAAATTTGTTCGTTCATTTGACACAGAATAAAATGGCTTTTTCTCTTTGCTTTATATATCCTTAGAAATAATTCTCTTCTGTTACATTTTTCTTACCTTAAGGGATCTTTATTGGATTATCCTTTAGATATAAGGATTATATTTTCCCTACAATATTATATATTAATAACAATATAACTTAATATAAATTCTGAGTTAATTTATTATGTAATAATACATAATTATATGTTTACATAAGCTATATTTCATATATTGGTTTATATATATATATTTATTCTGAAATATTGTTATGTCTAATTTTAAGTATTTAGAGAATTTTTAATATTATGGGGCCTTTTAGATTTAATATGTGGTGCATATGATAATATATAATATTGATATGTAGTATTGAATCGTATTTTACTAATATATATAAAATATTATGAGGTTTGATGAAGTGGCATTTAAATATTTATCTTGGTATAAATTTTTGCGGGGTTTATATATATATATATATATTATATATATATATATATATATATATATATATATATATTTTTTTTGTTTTAAATATTTTAATCTCTGTTACGGTTTTTTGTAATATTTTATATTTATTAAATTGTTAAATTGTTTCTATTAATTAATTATTTAATATATTTTTAGTCTTTTTTATATAGTATTTTCTATTGATTATAAAAGCACCTTTTCAGTCCCTTATTCTAAAGGCCTTTTTATTTTTGTTTATTTTTAAGGATTATTTTTAATATTATATATTACATTTTAAATATTTATTTTCTTGTGGATGGGTATTAATTAATATAAGTTTAATTTGATATATTTTGATTTGGATGAATTCATCCTAAGATAGTGTTTCCCCCTCCTTTATATTTATTTATTTTTATATTTCTCTTAATATTTTTCTGATATATTCGTTAATTTCATACCCATTAATTCTGAATTATCTCTCATTCATACTTTTTGCCTTTATCTCTTATTATTTTATATAATTTATTTTTTTCTTTCATTTCTAAAGGTTTTGTTTCTATCTACTTTATATTTACTACTGAGTATATTAAAAAGGGTCATCTCTCCTCTCCTTTGCTTCTTTCTCTTCTTTTCCCCTCTGACCACCACTCATATCAAGATTAACACCACTTCTTGTTTCTTTTGCTACCTTTCCTTCCTCTCTATTCTTCTTCTTCTTCTTCTTCTCTTCTTCTTCTCCTTTTTCTTTCTTTCTTTCCTCCTCTCTGTCTGGGAATTTTTTATTGCATTAATTTATCATCCATTGACGGTTTGAAAAATCTTATTAATTTAATTTTTCAAAGTTGAAAATGATCATTTACAATGGTATGTTAATCCCAATTGTATGAAATATATTTCTCTCTTTATAAAAACATTGAGTTCTACGTGTGAATCAGTTATAATATTTAATATTTAATAATTTATATTTTGTGTTAGTAGGATTCATTTCGATTATATACCAACAGATTACTACACACACACACTCTCTCTCTCTCTCTCTCTCACACACACACACACACACACACACACACACACACACACATATATATATATATATATATATATATATATATATATATATATATATATATATATATATATATATATATATATATATATATATATATATGTCCAGGTAAAATGATTAATTTAATTTCAAAAGCAGAATACTTCATCTTAAAAAAAAATAACAATAAAAATAAGCTTGTGTGCTTTACCGTGATAAACCAATCGAATGTGACCTATGCTAAATTCAAACACCGAAAAAACAATTTTTAATATAGGTCATAACACGAAGTTGTCTGCATATAAAACCTCGACAATTTCCTTATGGGCAGATACAAGTTGTTACATCATTTTGTAAGATGTATAGAAGTTTGACGTTCACCATTCCTTATAAGTAAAAACTAAAGACTTATGGAGATTATTTAACATACGTACGCAATACAGTTTATATTTTATCCAAGAATTCTATTAACAACCAAAAAATGACATTACTCGTTTAATACTTTCAACGAATTTCTTGTATTCTTGTTGTTATATAAAATTAATGTTATTTGTTAATATTACGTTGTCTTTTCTCACTGGATTTGATTCTTTCAATGAAAGTCGTTGGATTATTCTAAAAGGCCGAATTAAAAGCTGTCCCAGAAAAAATATTTGATGTTATTTTATCGAATCCCGAAACTCCGAATTTTGACATTTAATAAAAAGCCGAGTAAAAGGATTTCTACAATGGATATGAATTGTTTGTATCTTTAATATTATTTCTCTTATTGTGAAAAAAACAAAACACTTTACATGTCCTGGATTTCATGTTAGCCACTTAAGCAGATGTTCATTGTTAGAGAGAGAGAGAGAGAGAGAGAGAGAGGGACAGAGAGGGACAGAGAGGGAGGGAGATAGAGAGAGAGAGAGGTATGCAGACATACAGCCAACAAGTAGATACACATTGTATTTAAAGATATGGCGCACCTACATATTTCTGGTCTGCTTGGGTGTGCCTTTATGGATAGAGAGGCATTTTTTTCTCTGCTGCTCCTCTGAGTACAATTTTTGTCCCTGTCTTTACATGTCATTTATTTCTCTTCTCTTCATCTAATCGAGAAAATATATATATTGTTTATATAACCAATTACTCCATTTCTTTTTTCACATTCTGCCAGCGTTTACATAATGGAATCATTAAAGTGAAGAGACAATGGAGGTATTTCAATCATTTATCCTACCCGTGATATCCTGAGCAGGATTAATTACATCCTGCTTGAAAGTGCGTGTGTGTAATGGGGGGGTATCGTGCTTCAGATCGTATTCTGAATAAAACATATTAAGATAAAATGATAAAGAAATGCATTTCTCTTGGTAGGAAACATTTATACAGTCAAACAAGATACTTTCAAACAGATCAAATTTCGGCAAAACAAGCAATGCACAAAAATTAAAGTAAATATTGTAGCAAGCTGAAGATTTACTGGTCGAACCAGAGTAGAGATAATATTTTAAGACTCATGTATTCTTTTTTGGGGCTGACTTTTTTGTCGAGATGTAATATATATATATATATATATATATATATATATATATATATATATATATATATATATATATATATATATATACTATATTTATATACGGAATTATATTTCAAAAAAACTAAGAAGGATTTTATGCAATCTCTAATTTCTCCAATCCTAAGAATTTATTTTATCTGTTGAAGTCAATATAGAATGAAAAGCAAATAAATTTAAGTCATTTATTTTATAAAGAATCCAATTTTTTCTAGGGATAAAATCAGTCTACATAGATAGACTTGTAGAGAGAAGTTGGACAGATAGACACACTGAGAGACAGACAGACAGACAGACAGACAGGCTGATAGATAGATAGATAGATAGATAGATAGATAGATAGATAGATAGATAGATAGATAGATATACAAGGCTGAGGCACAGACTGATAGATAGACCGACAGGCTGATAGAAAAACAGACAAGTTGATAGATATACATACAGATAGACAGAGAGATAGACTGACAGACAGACATACAGCCTGATAAACAGATAGGTAGAGAGACAAACTGATAGAGAAATATCCGGGCTGATAAACAGACGGACAGACAGACAAGCTGATAGGTTGACTGATAGACAGGCCGATAGACAAAGCTGATTAATAGACTGACAGTTTGACAAACTGATAGACAGGATGAGGGACAAACAGACAGACAGGTTAATAAACAATGAGATTTATGCAATTTACGATATTGAAGTGATCTTTCCTGAATTATCTTAGGGTCAGGTTTGGATTTTCCCTCACTTCAAAAACAGCTCTGAAACAAGTCAGTTTTTATCAGACCTCGCAGACTCTCCATGTCTCACTTCATTGTATATAACGGTTATCTTTTTAATTTTTCAAACCATCTTCGGCTTGACTTAAATGCATTTTTATCTTCAGAAGATGTGCTTGGTATTTTTTCTAAGATCCACCTCCACTGCCCTTACCTTTGTACATATCATATCTTCAGACACAGAATCACTTCGGAGCTGCTTTACTCATTCATTCACACCAGCAACAGCTTTTCAACATATTCTTGGGTTTTTGGATGATGCTTAGTAATTATACTAACTCCCTTGGCTACAAGCTTCTCTTTTTAAATTTATTTCTATCTTCTTCTTTAGGATAATGCAAATTGTTGCAGCTGAACGTCCGTATAGATTGGCAAGCTCAGAAACACTGGTACCATCTTCATGCTTCTGAATCATCTCCTTCTTCATTTGTACGGATATTTTTTCTTCTTCTTAGTAGGAATCACCTTCTTGGCAACAAAAATGGAATCTCTTCTTACCTCGAGATATGCGATTAAAATATTTTTTTAAATGAGAATAATGACTAGGTACAAATGAACAGCGTGAAAAATAAACACTGGAGGATTGAGTTCAGATTTTGGCTTTTTGTTTTCCCTTGTGAAAGGCAAGAATCTCTTCTTCCTTTGAGATATGGGATTAAAAAGAATGATATGTTAGGCTTTGACGACTTCGTTGGCAACCAATCTAGAAGAAGGACAAATGTAAATTCAAAACTGTGCAAAAAGGAAACAGAGAAACAATTCCATTTCTAAAGAACAGACACGACAATGTGCAATTAAGACATTAAAAGTGAAGCTGTGAAGCGCTATAATCAGCCAAGTTCGAACCAGCATCGTTATACAAAATAATGATGATATAAATAATTCTGAATTGTTTGTAAAATGAATGAGAATCAAATGAAGCACCACCCGAAATTAGAACCCAATGAGGATACACCACCTGGAATCAGAACCCCAATGAGGATGCACCACCCGAAATCAGAACCCCAATGAAGATACACCACCTGGAATCAGAACCCCAATGAGGATGCACCACCCGAAATCAGAACCCCAATGAGGATGCACCACCCAAAATCAGAACCCCAATGAGGATTCACCACCCGAAATCAGATTTTGATAGGTTGTATTTACCAAAAGCCTTAGAAGATCGAAGTCTAATTCAACTTGAATTAACTCTAAAAACTGCAACTACCTAATTAGGAGCCTACCTCATAAAATCGAATCGGGACCCCCCCCTCTTACAAATAGTAAAACACCAAATCCATTCCATCAACAAAAAAGATGCTCTCTTAGAGAAACAATTTAATATAACTGGAATCCTACCAACAAAAATCGAATCAAATACAATCTATGCCAAAACAGAAGACAAAACAATTTGGCCAAATGATATTACAACAAAAAACTGGGAGGAAGAGGCGTTGGATTGCAAATACATAAAAAGAAAGAAAGAAAGAAAGAAAGAAAGAAACAGATGTGGATCAACAGAAAACACATCATTGGTTTAGGTGAACCCCGGGATGATAACTGAGACAGAAGATTTAATTATTGCAGCTCAGGACCACAGCCTCGCAATCAGATCCTATCACAATCACATAATCAAGGATGGAACTAATCTGAAATGAAGGATCTGCGGAAAATATGATGAAACAGTCTTCCATATTATCTCAGGATGTCCGGAACTGACAAGAAATGAATATATTCGGACATAACAAGGTAGCAACATATGTGCCCTGAAAGATATGCAAGAAGCAGAAAATCGAAATCACTGAAAGATGGTATGTCCACCAAGCAGACACAGTTGTCCCCCCACCCAATAACTATCCTCTGGGACATGCCAATGCAAACTGGCAGGGAAATAAAAGCCAATAGACCTGATATTATTATAAAAGACAAGAAATCTAGAAAGTTTATACTTATTGACATAACATCTGAGAGAAACATGTCCATAAAAATTATTAAGAAATTATCCAAATACAAGAACCTGGAGAGCGAGATTAATAGGATGTGTGGAATGAAGACTGAGACTGTCTTACCAATAGTAATTAGATCGCTGGGCCTCGCGAGAAAAGGAATGGACAATTTTACTAAGGGTGTCCCAGGTAATATAAACATACAAGTCGCCCAAAAAGTCGCCCTACTAGGAACATCCCATATATTAAGTAAAGTGCTGTCAATGAAATTCCCCTATAGAGCCAAAGGACGATAGTTTGGACTCAACTCTACAGGATAAAACAAACAGGAAACATAAACACAAACAATAATAATAATAATAATAGTAATAATAATAATAATAATAGTAATAATAATAATAATAATAATAATAATAATAATAATAAATATTAAAAAAATCTCAAATTGTTTGCAAAATGAGAAACAAATAATAATATTATTAATAATAATAATAACAATAAAAATAAAAAAATGGCGAGATTTAATAAAAAAAAAGCAGTGTATAAAAATATTCCACAATATTTCGACTGTATGTCAGTCTTCATCAAGTTATAATAAAAACAATTTTTACACAAGAAAAGTATAAATGAATTGCATCAAATTAACATAAAATTTATCAGGTTTTTCTGTTATTTCTGTACGTTTTATTTCCAGTCAAGTTTTATCTCTGTGAACCCGAGGCTCATTTATGCTGCTATGATGTGAATGACACCTATAAGTCAAATAAAAATTTATTTTATATTTAATTTGAATAAAATATTTATTTAATGTTTCATTTATTTTTACATATTTAAACTGTCTTCCTTTCTCATAATTATCAGTATTAGGCCTTATGTTTCCCTTCAAAGGCCTTATATATTTCCCTTCCAAGGCCTTATATGTTTCCCTTCAAAGGCCTTATATATTTCCCTTCCAAGGCCTTATATGTTTCCCTTCAAATGCCTTATATATTTCCCTTGAAAGGCCTTATATGTTTCCCTTCAAAGGCCTTATATGTTTCCTTTTAAAGGCCATATATGTATCCCTTCAAAGAGTTGGCCCAGGGCGTCACCAAACGTCCATAAACATCAGCACGTCACTCATTACACCAACCAATGTTACGATATTTAATACCAGAATTCATTTAATTCCTAAAAATCATTTTTAATATTTTTTTTCATAATTTTTATTATAATACATTTATTATAATTATTGAAAATCGAGGAAAAGTCAAAACAAACTTATGATCCTTGAAAGAAAAAAACTCTTACAATAAAAACTACAATGTCTCTAAATAAAAGTAATAATAATTTAAGATGCCGCCGCCTCCTCAAATGTATTTATTAACAGACACACAGACATCACGTACGTCGCCTCCATCATAAGACTCTTTGCACACATCACAACACTCAACAGTTCTATGAAACTCACCATTTCTTTCTACCTATCCTGATGATGACTTATCAAAGTTGAAACACTTGAACCATATTTCTCTTATTTTTCTTCCAATCTGAAATTTCTGACGGAATTTCTTCCTTGTCTTTGAAGGATTATTTGTCATTTGGAAAAGTCAATCATTAAAATTAATCAACACAAAATGTCTGTTGTCTTTAATAATATTTGACTTGAAGATTTGCTGTCTAAATCCACAATGTGTGTGTCTGTGTAAAATACAGGCACATTTCAAATACGTGTAGAAAACTTAAACATTCATTCATATATATATATATATATATATATATATATATATATATATATATATATATATATATATCCCGTATTAATGATGATATCACGTCTATATTTTCTTTTTCTGTTACTTTTTTCTTAATTTTTAATAAAATTATCTTTTTTTAAATGATGACGATCGATGACGTTGATTCTGTTGTTGTTGTTCCAAGTCCATTTTTTCTCTCCCTGTTGTTTTTGCCCCCCCCCCTCCGGACGGAAAGTGACGTCCGGAATTGACGGGTCACTCCATTTATGACCCTCACCTCTGACCAATTTTTAAGTCGAGCCTCGAGTTTCTTTCTTTAAAGGAAAAGTACGAAAAAAAAAAAAGAAATCTTTTTAATTATTTGACTCATTTCATATTGTTATCAGACGAAAAAAAAATCAGTTTTTAAGAAAAAGAAATTCATCTGTAAAAAGAAATTTTATTTTTCTGCAGAAATTAAAAAATGTCATTTTTCATTTTTACTTCCATTTGAAAATCCAATGAAATTCACTTCCACATTTTCTGTCAACCTTTGATGGTCGGAGAAAAAAAAATGATAACAAACGAAAATATTTTGTAAAATCTATCGTTTTTTCATAAAAATTATTACAATTTTATTTTTTTTAAATGATTCTTTGCCTCGATTCATATTTCGGAAAATGAAATATTTATTCATTATTTACCTAAACTCATATTGAGAAATCATTGAAAACATTTACAAAAATTTCCAAACGAAAATTTGTTCACATTAAAAAGAATTAAATAAAAAAAAGAGAAATTTTAATTCAAATGAATTTATTTGTAAAATACTCGAAGAAATTCAATTTTTTCATTTACAGAAAAAAAATTATTTTTTCAAATAATGTTGAAAATTTTCATTATATATTTTCCGTCGTTTTCAAAACAAACAAAGATTTTTTTTCGAGAAACAAAAATCTTCCTCAGATAAAAATCTGATGTTTTCGGAAATTTGTACACATGTTTTTTTTCTGGCAAAAGAGAAAAAATTTCTTGCAAGTTGCAAAAATAAATCTGTCCAAATTCATCTCCACAAAAATCGCAAATTTCTTTTTCAGTTTTCACTTTTTGAAGAATTTGACCATTTTTATTAAAGACAAAGATTTCGGCCATTCCTTCACATGTCCCCAACAAATTCCCGGATGTAGGATCAGCACAAAGGAAAGAGCGAGATTGAGAAGCCGAACCCAGAGATTTCTCAACTTTCACTGTTTTTATTTTCTTTCCCACTTTAGAAAAACAAACAATTTCTTCAAAATCCGAATCACAAACGAAAATTTGTTCGTCCATTTGACACAAAGAAAAAAGATTTTCTTTTGTGTTGATTATTTTTACTTTTTCTAAAAATGGTGGACTTTTCTTTCGCACCAAAAACAAAAGTCTTCCCCTCCCCGGCGACATAATCGGAAACAACCACGAAAGTCTCCCTCCCCTCGACCCAGGCAACCACAAAGAACCACAAACAACCAAAATGTCTTTTGAAAGACAACAAATATTCCAAGGTAAGAATATCTCTCCTTCGCCCATCAGAGGACATTGGCCGACGAACTCCCCAGTCTCGCCGAATTCCTTGATCGATTTATCGCGTCCATCAACAACAAACACGTGACTGTCTTCGTCGCTGATGGCAATCGAATGAATCGACCCCAGGTTCGAATCCTGAAGGCGGAATTCGCTTTGAAGTTCCAATTCCCTTGGAGGCCATCTCTCTACAGTGAAGTCGACCATTTCTTTTTGAAGTTGGTCCAATGATCTCTGGCACCATTCTGGAAAGGTCACCACAAAATGACCTTCCTCAACAGGAGCAAATGATTTGTGGTGCCACCATGAAAGCTTCGCTCTCAGCGGTTCTACACCACAAACAATGTCCTCGTCGACGTTGCCGTCGCCTAACAAATGGCGCAAATCGATGAGCCATTTTTCCGCCTCCTCCAAAAGCTTTTCTTTCTGTTCGAGGGATTGGCGCCATTTGCTCTGTTTTTCGGTCATCTTTCGTCTCATTTGTTCGCACAGTTCTTCGGCCTTCATCCGCGCCTTTTCCATAAACGCATCAAATTCCTGCCAGACTTTTGAGCAATTCAATTCACAATCTATTGATAATTGTTCAATCGATTTCTTTGTCCGTTCAATTCTTTGACGGAGTCGCTTTTCGAAATCTTTGACATCTTCCTGCAAGTCGAAGAGGCGCTTTTTCGCTTCTTTTATCTCATTCCTCAAAGACGAAGCCATTTTTTGATTTCGTTCAGGAAAAATAAAATCTGAAACTGCAAAGACAAAAATCTTTTTACAAAAATAAAAAAAAATGGTCAAAGTTCAAAACCATAAAAAGTCGATTTATAAAACCGAAAAGAAAATGACCCGAACTTTTTGGATTTTATAACAAAAACAAATCGATTTCCTGAAAAATTTTAGATTTCTTCTAAAATCACAAACAATTGAAGGCGGTGGGGGTAGTGGTAAGAGGAAGCTGAATGAAATCTGAGAGAGTGAGGAATGAGGGGAGTCATGGGAGTGAGAGAGAAAAATAAAATACATAGAGAGTGGGGGAAGGAAATATAGAGTGTGTCAGAGTGAGTGAAAAGTGAGAAAAACCGAAAGAAAGAAAAGAGAGAGTGGTTATCGTCTCAGAAATCAGAAAGGAAAGGAAAGAAAGGGTAAATAAAACTGAGAGGAAGAGAAAAGCTCCAATTTGCTGCCTTCACAATCATTTTCAACATTCAGATGTTAATTAAATTGCTTCAGTGTTCTTTTCACCGGACATGATTTAAGAAATTTCACAATGGCGGCTTTTATCGTCTGCTTATGAAACGATCCTTTTTTTTATGACAAAATTGAGTCCATTTAAATAAAATAGTCTACTCATTAGAATATTTTTTTTAAAAAATGAGGTCATTTTTTTGGTGGGCGGGGTCCTGTGAAATTTTTGTAGATTAGCATTTATTAGACTCTCAAGCGACTGCCAGGAGAAAAATTCTGTTTACAATATCGATAAAGTGTGAAATCGATCTCTGACTTTTACACATTTTTAAATGTTTATTTTATTACAAAAACTTTGTTTAAAGAAGAAAAAAAGTATAAATTTTTGTCAGAAAAAAGTTACATAAATTAATCAAAGTCTTCATCTGTTTATTCTTCATTTATGATAAAGAATTAATCCACATCTGTGAATTGCCCCCCCACCCCCCATAAAAAGTAGCGAAAAATATGCAGACATCTCTGATGAAGGCCGAGTTTCAAACATAACATTTGTAAATAACAATTAAGTTCAATAATTCTTCCAAAGTCAGGGATCGATTTTACACAATATTGATATTATGAACAAGACCCTCACATTATAAATGGAAAAGTAATGAATCATTATTCGATTCTGGAAAATGTCGTCGTCGCTTGAAGAAAATCCAATTAATTTTAATAGACAAAAAAATAATCCCCCCCCCAAAAAAAAAATGTTCACTATTTTATTACAAATGGACCAATATATTTAATTTAAGTAGTGCCAAGAAGTGAATTAAGATTTCGGAAATATTACAAATTGTCTACAATCGAAATAAAGAAGGAGGAAGAAAGCAAAGAAAACAAATTCGATGATTAAAGGAAAGAAATAAGCAGACGACATAAATAAATAGAAATAAACGTTATCTTTAATCTTTCTGATATCATTGGAAAGACTTTATCA
Source organism: Acanthosepion pharaonis (assembly GCA_903632075.3). Taxonomy (NCBI): domain Eukaryota; kingdom Metazoa; phylum Mollusca; class Cephalopoda; order Sepiida; family Sepiidae; genus Acanthosepion; species Acanthosepion pharaonis. The sequence continues at coordinate 918,070 of CAHIKZ030001293.1, read as the reverse complement.
GAAATATTAACTAAAAAAGAATTTATTTTAGCACAGAATCCGGATCAGACATCTTTTAAAATTATACGGAGAGTGAGAGAGAGAGAAAAAGAAGATAACAAGAAAAAGTTTGTCTCTAAATGAATTCGGTTAAAAAAAGAAAACAAGAGAAAAAAAAAAAAAAAAAAGCAGGAATTCTCGTTGTATTGATGAAAACATTTCGATTATTTGGAAATCGATATAAAAATTGTGACTTACATTTGATTTCGTTTCGATTTCACTTGAGGGAAATTAGTTTTTCTTCAAATTTCGGAGACCAAAAAAAAAACGACTTCTTCTTGGTGTTGTTTCTTGTGAACTGAGCAGGAAAGCGCTGTGACGTCACAGGAGTGTAAGGCATTTCATTGGACGAGAATAATCACACCACTTGACTAAAAGGCGTTTCTCAAGATAACAAGGGAGGTGGTAAGTGAAGTGGAGGAAGAAGGAATAAGCACTGTGACGTCACAAGAGTGTAAGGCATTTCATTAGACGAGAATAGATATTTATTCGTACGTTTGTACAAAATGTGGCACAAGGCCAAAAAAGCGGTTGGGGAAGGACGGTCTGTCTTAATTGTAATCTTAGCTAGTCACAGACACGGACCCAAACATACCAACAATAGTCCTATCACCAAAACGGCACATTCACTTCTACCTTTCTTACTACGTCCACCATAATACATCAAATTCTCCATGAAATTCTAACTAGTCCCCATATGTACATTTCAAAGTCTGTGTGTGTGGGGGGGGAACAACAATTTAAAAAGCCCCAATGATTATTTACAATATGAAATAATACTATTTACATGAAAACAAAACAAAATAGTGTTAGTAATAAAAAAAAAAACACAATCCCTAAATGTGGCAGAAACATCAGTTAACTGAACGAAATAATTGCGGGATTATAACATTATAAAAAAACAAACAAGCCCACAAACACGCACTCATTTAGACACAATGACAAATACGAAAACACACACACGAAACGAAAGTCATCCCAGAACAACCAGAGAACTGACATTACTGACCACCTAAGAAGGGAGGGGATGGGGAATTAAACAAAAGAAAAATGGGGACAGAAATAAAAGGGGACCAATGAGCAGACATACCCGAGCTAAGTTAACTAGAAACGGAAAACTAAAGATTCAAACTAAAAAACCTAAACTAGCCTAATATCGGAGCGGGTTGCCTCTGTTCAACCCAGAAAGGACAAAATTCCTGTAGCTAACCGACGTCTGAGTGTCACTCCAGGTCAGCCCCTTTCACTCTACACAATCGCGCAAGATTTACCCACCTTTTGCCGAATTCTGATGAAGAGAGTCGCCGCCTTTCCGTTCTAATCTTGATGCCTAAAGTACAAGATCAGTTAGTGAGAGGTGAACTTCTCACCTCCATAGAATCCCTTCTGACGTGTCGACCAAATCACGACTCTCATAACTCCTAGCAAGCAGTGGAACACATAAAGTTCAGCCTTCGTCAACGGCGGCGCCACATTGCTACAAACAGAAGAGGCCTCAAGGACAAAGAACTTTCCGTGCAACATGCGAACCATGAGGCCTTCAACAAACTTACACAACGGAGCTACCAACTTGCAATGAAAGAAAACGTGACCAAGGGTCTCGACATCCCCACTACAACGTCGGCAGTTTAGAGATTTCTCCAAGCCCGCTTCGCAAAGTTTTTTGGCGACCTAGAGGACCCCACGCATCACCAGCCAAGTGAGGGATGCCTCATCGTTATTGAGACATTTCAACCCGGGAGCCCAAGGCCAGATCGAGCGAGCCTCCTCCTTCATAAGACCGAGCTCGTCAATCAGATCATCATGAACGGCCCCCTGACTAACACTTGATATAATGCCCTACGAGAAAACGCCTGGACGTTGGTGAGGCCATCCGACGCCCGTAAGAGGCGTTTCAGAGCAAGACGACATTCACGGTAGAAGGAGCACTCGGCTCGGGGTAAACGGCGGGCCTCCTCGCACAAGTGCACACTTCTCAAGGATGGGAAATTTCTACGGGCGTCTTCTTTCTAGAAGGCGCCCCCCATCATCCGGTTCGCGACACAAACGATCTAGGAACCCGATGCGAAGCATATAGAGGCGGACCTCAATGCTAGGCATACCTAGACCGCCTTCAGATGGATGAAGGCAACAAATCTCCGGAGAGACTCTGGCAGACTTGCCTCCCCACAAGAAGGAGAACAAGAGCTTCACTAACGCCAGTGTCAGACGGAAGTGGAAGCACAGAGAGTCGGTAAAGGAAAATCGGGTAGATATGTGAAACACATACCTCCGCCCTCCTCTTTAAGGAAAGATTCCTCCGAGACCACAAATTAATTGCGATCTCGGCCTTTCCTTGTACCTCCGACCAATTCATTCCCAACTGGATATCTGGACCGAACCAGATGCCGAGTATCTTGACCGGTCCATCCGTCCAGTGGAAAGGTCCGGAAAGAGAAACTCTCTTCTACGCACCCAACCGCAAGCCAACAGACTTATCGCGGTTGATCTTGGCTCCTGTCACCATCTGATAACCACTGATTCCTTTGCTGACTTCGTTAATCTCGGCTCTGCTCGACACAAGAACCGAAACGTCGTCAGCATAGGCAGAATACCAGGCCGAGGTAGTAGCACCAGGTAGAGAAATTCTGCGCAGGTCCAGGTTCGCCTTTAACTTGCCAAGGAAAGATTCCAAAGCAAGAACGTAAAACATAGGCGAAAGCGACAACCCTGACGAATAGATCGAGACAATACGAAAGGTTCCGATCTTACCCCGTTCACTTCCACCAGCGCACCGGGAGTCGCATACAGAAGACGGATCCAGGAGCGAAAGTCCGGCCCGAAACTGACAGCCGAAAGAACAGCCTCCAGGAATCGATGGTCGGAGCCAATCAGACTAGACAGGACAAGCTGCAAACGGTTGGCTAAGATCTTTGCCAAAATCTTTAACTCTTTATTTAACATAGTTAAAGGGCGAAAATTACCTATCCCATCAACACCGTTTTTGTCCTTAGGCAGCAACTTGATCACACCCCTGGTGAAGCGTTGAGGTATAGATCCCTGCTTCATCCAGTTGTTGAAAATCAGTTCCAGCAAAGGAACAAAAACGGGCGCCTGCCTCAAGTAGACTTCATAGGGAAGACCATCTAATCCCGGATGTTTATCCAGGCCAACCTGTTTCAACGTTTCCCAGATTTCCGACTCTGTGATGGGACCCTCGCACCCAGCCGCTTCAACTGCCTCGAGGTAGGGAAAGTCGGCTAAATAGGCGTCGAACCGAGCAGGGCTTAGACCGGGCTCCCTAGTAAAAAGATCCCGAAAATAATCCCGAAAAGCCTCACATGTGCCCGAGTTTGTAGTCATGGTCCGCTTATCCGGCAATGTGACGCACGCAATATGCCGCCGTGATGCATTCCTACTTTCCTCTGCACGCAATTCTGCGGCCATATTCGTCGCCTCAGAAGACATTCTTTTTAACCTAGCCCTAACTACCAGAGCTTGATCTTTCTTGATAAGCATGGAGGCCAACTCTGCCTTAGCTAAGGCTACTTCCCCACTATCACGGGATTTAACTGCCCGATCTACTCTTTGCCCTAAAGCCGTTTGCACCGCTAATCTATCTAGATTGAGTCGACGGCTAAAATCGGCAGCAAACGTTCGAATTTTAGATTTTAATTTGTCCCACCAGGCATTTCCCACCACAGCCCCCGTCAGTTCCCTTTGTAACATTAGTAGCAGCTGGTCCCGGAATTCCTGCTCGCCAAATAACGAACAGTTGAATTTCCAGTAACCAGCTATCCTAACCTTAGGCTTATCTAAGTTTACACGGATCCGGACAAGCCTATGATCCGAATAAACTATATAATGGAAGTTTAGACACTCTGAGAGCCCTACATCCCCTCTAGTAACTAAAACTCTGCACTCCTACAGCCGAGCTGCCACTATTTGATTGGACGGTAATAATCACACCACTTGACTAAAGGGCGTTTCTTAAGATAACAAGGGAGATGGTAAGTGAAGGGGAGGAAGAAGGAATAAGCGCTGTGACGTCATGAGAGTTTAAGGCCTTTCAGTGGACGAGAATAATCACAGCCAACCCGGACTGAAAGGCGTTTCATCTTCAAGTGGACGTTTAAAAGAAAAAAAAATCATATTTCCATGGTAGCAGCATCAGATTTTTTCATATCATTGCAGCAACAACATCATCATCATCATGTTGTTGTAGTAGTAGTAGAGAGTAGTAGTTTAGTATTTTACTATATTCTTTTTATAAAGAACAGTTAAATGTAGTTTAGGGAATTTTTTTAACTTTGTTCCTTTTTTTTTTTTTTGATAAATATTAATAAATTCAATTTAATTCCATCAAATATCGTGTTATTCAAAAGAAAAATATGTTATTTTTGGATTCTTTTTATTGTAGTAAAAAGAAATTTATTAGAATTCATTCAATTTAACTAATTTAATTGAATTAAGTTTGAATTTATATAAAAGTTTATTTTATAATTTATTTCATAAAGTATATGTGGTTTTATTTGTTGGAATCGATTTAATTTTCTTTTTTGGAAATCGAAAGAAAAATTCAATAAATTATGTAAAAAACTCGAAGATAAATTCGGAAAGATTTGTTTAATGTAAAATTTACATTGTAAATAGATGACAAAAGTGAAATAAAATGAATCCAACTTGATTCATTGTAAATAGAATGAAAATGTCGATGAATACAAATGAAATTCGTACGTATATTCTCGTTTAAAAATTTTCAAATGAAAACTAACAAAATTGACGAATTTCTAACCTAAGTTCTTGGTACTTCTAAAAAATAAATAAATAAATTAAATATATATATATATATATATATATATATATATATATACAACATATAGTTTGATAGCATAGACATAACAATATATTAATGAGTAAAAAGATGATTTAATATCAAAATATAATCAAAGAGTATAGTTTACTTACTTTATGAGGGAGACAAAATCATAATGTAAAATTATAGATGCTTTTAATTTGTCTATTCTATAAAGTTTCTCCATATAATGAAAATGTCCTCACGAATTTACATATACTTTACAGGCCACACCTTACGAAGGCCTTTATCAATGTAAAATGTGTATGATTTTTTGTTTAAATTGCTCAGTTGGAAAATGTCATGATGCCATTTCTGACCTTAGGTAATCTGGTCAAAGGACCCGGAAAGATATGGAAAAATAATCTTACTCCTTCTGTTAGAAATAAACAATGAAAAAAAAAAAAGTTGTACACACACACACACACACACACACACACACACACACACACATATATATATATATAACATAATCAAATCACTTTGTCATACATCTTTTTACTTCACATTTTCCATTTCTCGATATATAAAAAAAAAAAAAAAAAAAAAAAATAATTATATATTTTTTATCCCATATATATATATATATATATATAAAATATATATATATATAAAAAGTATATATATATATATATAAACAATTTTTTTTTTTTTTTTTTTTTAAATGGACTCTCCCGACGTCAGTTTTGATCGTATGAAGAACTCTGATAGCTTATTGATTCAGTTATAGAAATTTTTGAAAGTGGTATATGGAGCAAGTGTGAAGATTGTAATGCTTTTAATTTTATTTGAGATGAGATCACTTTTGTTAGATTATATATATATATATATATATATATATATATATTATTTCAAAATATAGTCAAAGGGTATATTTTACTTACTTTGTCTGGGAGACAACATGGTATTGTAAAATTATACAAGCTTTTAATCCGTCTATGTTTTCTCCATATATTTTACGTACCGCAATTAAACAGTGTATATAATAAACTGCATAATGTATGTGTGTATGATGGCTTATATATGCCTTTCATTGTCTGTATATGATGTCTGTTTTTTTGTTTGTTTCTGTTTTTTAGGGTCGCCGACATCTATTACCTGTTTCGTTCGTGTTTATATATCTAAATATATCGACGTGTTTGTGTATTATAATCTGATTGTGTATGTATTTGTCTTTTAGAAGATTTTCTCCTCCCCCTGTCTATATCAACATTTCAAATGTATCGAAGTTGAACCAAGCTTTACATTCCCATTAGATTAACGCTTATTCTTTTGGCCTTTCAATTAAAACAAAATAAATAATAAAATATGTATTTTTTCCGCAGTTTCTTTTTGAAATAATTTTATATTTTAAACTTAATGCAGGTTAAATTTAAAATTGGTAATTTTTAATTTTCAATTTTATAGTAAAATTTAATATTAATTAGTTAGAATGATTTTAGTCTAACCCTAACTTTAAAGCATTAATTATAATAACCAAGGTTTGTCGTCAAGTTTTTTGAATTCTCATATATTTGTATTTTGATTGGTCATTGCAGTTTATATATCGGGACGTCACTATCAAGAATGAGATGGGCCAAGTGTTAATGTGGGAGGCTGTCAGTATCCTTACACTGACTATACTCAATCCAGTTTCTCAACCCTAATCGGTCTGATAATGGTTCTCTGTTTAACAGCTTTGAATGCCCGGGGCCTGAGGTCGGAGTTTCGAAGGGTGAGGCAGGAAACCCGGTTTTTAACACGCAACCGTGAAAACATTCTGTCTAAGAGGTTTGTCCTTTATTCAGCATGTTTTGATGGACGCTCGTGAGGTGTTTCCTGGCTAGTGAGAAAGTCTATGGGTGCGGCGTGTGCCCTTGTCTTCACGGATCCGAGAGGCAGGCTTTGCGTGCTGGATATTACCCTAAAGGAGAAGGCCCTTCATCTCATTGGGGTTTAGGCGCCCAATGACAATGCGAAGGTGGCCTGATTTGTTTCGGTGGATCTAGCCATTTTTGATGACATCTCGTTCGATAGTTCTAGCGGGTGATCAGAATGCCGTCCTTGATCTCGATATAGATCGTATAGGGCAAAAAACGGGTACTAACAACCCAGTTGTTTCATCTTGTCGATAAGTATCGAAATGAGCACCCCCGGAACGTAATATGGATTTGGACTAGGATTGGCAGCTCGGATAAGGTGGAACCTTCAAGCTACATCGACCGAGTTCTCGTTAAGAGAGTCGACGTAGGGCTTTTAGGTTGTCCAAATTTCCATTATATAGTTTACTCGGATCAAAGGCTTGTCCGGGTTCGTGTAAACTTAGATAAGCCTAAGGTTAAGATGGCTGGTTGCTGGAAATTGAACGCATCATTATTTGGTAAGCAAGATTTCCGGTACCAGCTTCTACTAATGCTACAGCGGGAATTGACGGAGGAGGGGGTGTCTGTGGTTTGGAATAAGTGGTGAGATTGTTTAATATCTAAACTTAGGTCTTTTGTTGCTGATTCTTGTCGCCGACTCAATCAAGCATGATTAGTAGAGCAAAAGTTGTGTAGAGAGAAATTAGATCGGGTGATCAAATCCAGTGATAGTTGGGGACGTAGCTAAGGCGTAGCTGGCCTCCTTGCTTATCAAGAAGGATCAAGCTCTCGTAGGTAAGGCTAGACTAAAAAGAATGTCTTGACAGGCAAGGAATATGGCCGCTGAATTGCGTGCAAAGGAATATCGAAGTGCATCCAGTCGGATATCGCGAGTATCACATTGCCGGACAAGTGGACTGTAACGAGAGACGTGGGCATTATTGAGGTTTTTCGTGATTACTTTCAGGAGCTTTTACCAGGGATCACGGTCTAAACCGTGCTAAGATAGATGCCTATTTGGCCGACTATCCTCGCCTCGAGGCTGCTGAAGCGGCTGGCTGTGAGGGTCCCACATTACAGAGTCTGAGATCTAGGATACACTGAAGCAGGTTATCCTGACCAATCTGCGATACACTGAAGCAGGTTAGCCTGACCAATACTCCGGGATTAGATGGTTTTCCTTACGAAATGTTTTTGAGGCAGTCGTACGTGTTTGTCCCCTTCCTGGCACTGATTTACAACAACTGGATGAAGCAGGGGTCTATACCTCAACGCTTCACTAGGGGTGTGACCAAGTTGGTTTACAAGAACAAAAACGGTGGGGAAGGGATAGGTAATTATCGGCCTTTGACGATGTTAAACACGAGTTGAAAATTTTAGCCAAGATCTTAGCCGGCCGTTTGCAGGTTGCCCTCCCTAGTCTGATTGGTCCTGAGCAAACTTGTGCTGTGAAGGGCAACCTTCATTTGGTACGCTTGATCATCGAGCAAATCGACAGTGATGCCGCGCTGATCAATTTAGATCAGTCCAAGGCTTTCGATAGGGTTGACCATCAATTTCTGAAGGCTGTCCTTTCGGTCGCCAAATTCAGGTTGTACTTTCGCACTTGGATCCGACATCCGTATGCCTCCCCCGGTGCGCTGGTAGAGGGAATGAGGTAAGATCGAAAACCTATCATTTTTTCTCGCTCCATTCGTCAAGGTTGTTCACTTTCGCCTTTGCGGAATTTCCCTACCTAGTGCTACCACCTCGGCCAGGTACTTCACCTATGCTGATGACGCTTTGGTTCTTGTGTCGAGCAGGGCCGAAATTAACGAAGGCAGCAGAGAAATCACAGGCTATGAGATGGTGACGGGGACCAAGATCAACCGCGATAAATCTGTTTCCTTGCGGTTGTGTTTGTGGGGGGAAGTTTCGCTTCCCGGATCTTTCCTCTGGACGGACGGGCCGGCGTCTGGTTCAGTTCCGATCTCCTGTTGGAAATGAACTGGTTGGAGATTCGTCTCTGGTACCGGAGGAATCTTTCCTTGAAGCGAAGGGCAGAAGTATGTGCCTCGTACATCTACCCGATTCTCTTTTACCGACTCTCCGTACTTTCACTCCCGTCTGACACTTTATTGGCATTCGTATGACTCTTGTTCTCCTTCTTGTGGGGAGGAAGTCCACCAAGGTGAACCGCGAGATCTGTTGCCTCTGGGGTGCCTTGCGTTGAGATTTGTCAACATACGCGTCGCATTTCTTACCTAAATCGGATGTGTATGACGAATTCTGAAAGGAATACTCCCGCAAGAACTTTCTATCCTTCAGAAGTGTACGCTCGTGCGACGAGGAGCCTGCAGATTACACAAACACGAGTGCTCCTTCCATTGCGAATGTCGGCTTGCACTCAAAGTTTTCTTAGGGACAACGGATGTCCTCTCCGATATCCAGCCGTTGTCCCGTAATGCATTATATCAGGTGTTAGGGTGAGGGCGTTCAGGATCATTTGATAGGCGAGATCGGTCTAATGAAACCAGACGCTCGCTGAATATGTCCTTGGGCTTCCGGGTTGAAATGTCTCACTAATACTGAGGGATCACTCACCCGGCTGGTAGTTCAAGGAGGCTTCTGGGTCGGCAAAAGACATTGTTCAGCGGGTTTGGTAAAATCTCCAAACTGCGTTCGCTGACATCATGGTTCGTATTCTGCACGGAAAGTTTTTTGTCCTCGAGGCCAGCTCCATCTGTAGCAATATCGTAACACCGTTGACTAAGGCTGAGCACTATGAGTTCTTTTGCTTACTGGGTGTTATGCGAGTCGTGATATGTACAACGCGATAGAAGGGAATTCCATGGGGACGAGAAGTTTACCTCTTCCCAACTGATCCTGTCCCATAAGCATCTGCTTAAAAGTCAAGATTAGGACGGAAAGGAAACTTCTCCATCCATTGGAATTTGGCGAAAGGTTGGTGATAATTTTTCTTTATCATTGTAAATATTCATTGGGGTTTATAAATTTTAAAAAGTTGTTTCTGTATTCCCCACCCCCACAGACAAAAATTGTACATATAGGGTTTAGTTAGGATTTCATAGATTCTCTGGGGGTATTGTGGTGGTTGTAGTAAGAATGGTAAGTAAGAATGTATTGTTTTGGTGGAAGGGTTATTGTAGTATGTCTGGGTCAGTGTTTGTGGCGAGATAAGTTTAATTATAAGAGAAGCAAAGACCAGCCCTCCCCATTCTCATTTTAGGCCTTGTGCCACATTTGTGCATAAATACATTTGCAAGAAATATTTTCACTTGTGATTCACCTTGATTCATTTCTAGCTCACCATTAGCAATTGATTACTTTCTCCACGCCGCTGGCAAATCTTGTATGCCTTTCCTGTAATAAATATTATCGTTCATTTCCAACCTTCGTATAGGTTATTCTTATTCACTAACCTTTCCTACGTTACAACAGATACACCCAATTTAAAATATTGCTGCTGCACAATCTTTCGATTTACTCTTTATAAATAACTGCAAAAGAAAATTTGTAAAGGAAATTTTAATCTCTCTTGCTATTCTACAGAGTAGCCGTCCTTAAAATAAAAATGGTTATCTTCCTTTGATTTGTTTTTAATTTTAATCCAAGTATTCTTTTTTGGGATAAGTTATAATTTTGTCCCGCTCATTTAGAAACATCTTGACAGTAGTAAAAGCAGGAAAATCTGTCGCTGGCTAAATACGGGATTTTGACAAATAAATTTCATCCATTCTGCAAACATGTGTTTTTATTAGTTGACAATGAATGATTATAGACTCAATTAAAACCATCAGTGGATCCCTGGGTAATAATGTGATAAGTGAATAAATATAGTAGTGAAATGTGCTGTAAGATTAATTTACTTCAATATTTTCTGTAGAATTTCAAAATGTTGAGTATTTGACAGAGTTTGTAGACATACAGTCAAGTCTTAAATGGTGTACAATTATAGATAAACTGGATCCATAGAAATGTTTTGGATATTAACAAATGCAAGATTTATTCGGGGTGGAAGTTCCCAGATGAAGACTTAAAAGTGTATTATTAATCCTGTAAATAAAATGTAAATTATATTATTTCAATTTGGGCATACATATTTATGGGTGGAATTTAAAAATCGCCAGATGATCGAAACATCTGCTGATCTCTCGGTTCAACTAGATCGAACAGATCGATGGGGAAATAAGTGGCTTTTAACTTTCAATATATAAAAAATCAAGCTATTATCATTTCGCCATCATTAATCAATGCCTGAGTTTTCTGTAGACATGATGAATGGCTCCATTCTCATTGAAGCTCCATGGATCTCAGATTCTCTCCAGAACTCAAACAGAACTCGTATGGTCCCTTAGTAAAGATTTTGGAAGAATGATCTTTTCATTCTGTCTCTCCAGGAATTACCAGACTCCTCCTGCCATGCTTTATCTTTAAAAGTGTTAGATTAGACCAGAAACTAATTATTGATGCTATATCTGGCTTGGAGCTGCTAAATCCCTACTTCTCTGCCTTAATTCTCTTTTTTTAAATTGAATTTATCCCAAACAAGGCAGTAAAGCCACTAAGACACAATGGTTTACCGGATATAAAAGAATTAGAAAAAAAGGAACATTATTAAGGAGAGAAAACAATAGAAGAGTAATCAGGAAGTCAGTAAATATCGATTGACATTGCATTTAAATTTTTGAAGATCAAAGTTGACCGGAAAGCATAGAACAGGAAAAAAGTGCGAGAAAAGAAACTCTTAGCATAGAACTTACGGTTGGATCTAGCCAATTCAACTGAATTCAAAATTACATACCTGTTCCTACTCTGTCGTTTTTTCCATGGCCAATGTTTAGATGAGCGCTCCATTCTTTAGTTAAACCAGCTCAAATATTTACAGCTAGGACATGCCATGCTAGTTTCACAGAATCAAATCATCCTCATTTCTGTCATATTCCAACTGTAAGGAAGAAGTTTCATGCCGACATCTTGTTCCCATCATCTTGTTTCCATCATCTTTTAAACACATTTTATTCATCATTTCCCTTTAACAGTAATCCGCTACCTTGAGTGGGTCCTGATCATTGTACTGGAGGAAGATTAGGATTAAAAACCTTCCTCACCAAAAAAAATGTCTATTTGGACACCATGCACATGAAAAGAATTCTCTTTGGAAAATACACGTTGATTCTGGTTTCTCTTCCATCCGTCATTGAGGCTCAGTAATTAGGCGACGAAATCTGCGACAACAAAATGCTTTTCTCTCTCAATTTCTACGATGCCGACTTATCATTATTGACATCTTTGTTGTTATAATCCCGACATTTTGTAACAATATCCTTGTGGATAAATCGTTGCTTCATGAATCTGTTGTCACAGAAAATGTGAGGTCAATCGTTGGATTAAATATTGATGGCTTAGACTCAGTGGACATCGCAAGAAATAATTGATTAGTATTAAAACAGAAAAGGAGAAAATATCCCGAGACATAAACAACAGATTAAGAAGAAAATAAATAAAGTGATTTTTGGAAATTTCCTCCTGTTCAGGTTTATCCTGAGGACCTCCTGGCTGACTCCATAAATGATTGCAGTCAAGTAAGAGAATTAATACAATTTTTGGATGAGTGAAACATATTTTTTTATAATTCTCTGGCGTTTTGCTGGTCATTGGTGAGCTTCAATGTTTATATTTTCAATCAACCAATTTTGAAGAAATCTTTACAAAAAGCCCAACAAATCATTTCAGGCGTCTTGGTACTTTTTTTTTCAATTTAGTAGGTAACAACATGAAAAAAAACGAACATTACATGTCGGGATACAAAATGCGAATCTCTCCATTTGGTTGAGATGTGCTGACGTGATGCCCTAAATATATTTTTTTTTTCATTAATTTTATTTAATTATGATTCTATTTAATTATTTTATTTATTATATTGTCTGTATTATTATTATTTTTATTATTATTATTTGAAACCGTCAGGTCTGATGAAGCGAAACCGAATTTTATTAGTCTCGCGAAATATAAAATATCACCATGGCTTTTTGAAGTCTCCGATTTGTTAATTAATTCTTACTTGCTCTGTTTACTACATTGAGCTCTCGGGATTTACATCCTCCCTGGAATTATCCATACGGATTACCAAGTAACTTTATCATTATATATATATATATATATATATATATATATATATATGTTCCAGTCGGAAACAAATATCTTCTCACTGCAAATTATCGAAGCTCTCAAACTGGACAGCTTCCATTCTTAGTGTTCAATCTCCTCGACATAATACCAACCGATTTGATGCAATTAAATATTTTGTTTATAAAATGCGTACAACCAAGATGGATTTTTTTTCTGAAATGAAAACAAAATTCGCTTTTAAAATTTTGCCACAAATCAAGCAAAAGATTTAATTGAATTTTAGGAAATATTTTTGGGAGGTACGTTTCACCCCACTTCTTATGTCTGGTGTGTACTTTGTAATTTCTTTGTGGGTCGGTCCAGTTTTTGTTGTTAGACAAGGAAGAATCCTCAAAAATATTATTTCAGTCAAAAATTTATTCAATATCAAATGTCAACATACGGGACTTTGTCCCGCATTTTTCCAAAATGAATTCAATAAAAACTCAAAACATGTTTTTGAGAATTGCTGCTTGCATAATTTAATAAAACAAGTTATTTTCTTTCAGATTGGACAACGATTAATTTAGTTTTGGTATGGATGTACAAAAAGGGCATAATTCTTATATCACGCATAGACTGACTATTATTCAAAATCGGAAGGGTATTATTCAATTCCATATTGTTATATCTCGTGCAAGATATAATAAACAAAATAAACCCGAGTGTTGGTTTTTCAATAATAGTTTTATAATCGGATGTAGGTATGTCAAAATACAGAGACAGAGTCAGGAGTATGCTAACCTCAATAGGTGTTAACAAACGAAGACTTCTTCACTGTCCGCTGTGGTCGTACTTTATCGGCAACCAGTCCGTCCATTATCGTGAATGGGGAAGTTGGGTTATCTCATCACAACACATATCTTCCGTTCAGGCATTTTTTGTATAATGAATTCAATTTTCCGTTCCATAGTTAAGGTTGTTTTGTTTATTTGCGTGTCTCTGTTTTCTTGCATTTATTTACAGATTCTACTCTACAATAAAAACCAATTCTGACTTCAGTCATTAAACAGAAATTGTACTTTGAAATTTTCATTATTTTAAAAGAAATCATTCTTTTATTTTTTTCCTGCATAATTTCTCCGACTCAACACCAAGAAAAATTTCACAATTGCAACGAAATTAATTCATTTGCAGAAAATAATATTTTATATTGTCAATTTTCTAAAATTTACATTTGGAATAAATTCTTTTCTTTTCACGTTAATTGAACACAAATTACATTTACGTTGTATTTTTCTTTAGGGAGCGACTTAATGCTTTCAAATTTATCCATTATCCTAATTTTAATAAAAGTGTATAGAATAAAAAAAACATATTTTCAAACTATTGGTTAAAGAAAATTTATTTTAAAAAATAAAAAGAAACTATTATGTCACTGCTGGTCTGCCGTATTTCTTTAAGTTTTATTTTTACTTTTATGCGCACCTTTTTGGGTGTAATTGGAATTAATTTATATTGTACCCTTTGACCCCGACAGGCAGCCGTGCGTAAATAAAACGTTATTTTCATTCTATTTTAAGTAAAAGTAAACATTAGATTAAGAAAATCCAATTAATTAATCCTTAAATTTACTAACAGACTTCGAAAAACATCCAAACTTGTAAAAATGCCTAAAAAGTTTATTTATATACGGAAATTAATTTTTCCTTTTATTCGGATTAACTTTTTAGGCGATTATCTTTGAAATGGAAGAAAAATTTAAGTTCAAAGAAGACATTTAAAGTATTTAAAATGCGTTTTACATTTTTTTATTTAGAAAGTCTAATATTATAATTAAAAAAGAATTTACAAATAAATTTTCCCGGTTTCAATTCCATCTTTCGGCTTTTCTCTCCAAATACTAAAAGAAATTGATTCTGTTTTGTATCCAAAAATAAGAAAAAAAAAAAGCAAAAGATTTCGGGCAAATTTTTTTCGGCCACATTTATCAGAATGAAAACACAAATATCAATAAATAATCAAATGTTCGATTAATAATCGATTTATTAACGAATTTCCGATAATTTTTTTCATAGATTTGAATAGAATAAGAAAAACAAAAGGCGTTAAACCCCCAAATAAAGAATCAATTCAAGGGGAATAAGAAAAAAAAATAATCAGAGTTATTTCCCTTGGATTGTTTAAAATTCAGTTTCTATTTTGTTGCTTTCCTCTTGATATCGTAAAAGAGAGCGGGAACGATACAGAGTAAGAGAGAGAGAGAGAGAGAGAGAGAGAGAGGGGGGAGGGAGAGAGAAAAAGTAGAGGGAGAGAAAAACATCAAGAAAAGATAAAAACAATGAAGGGGGAGAAAAGAGAAGCTGACATTATGGGAGGAGGAGGAGCCTGGGAAAAAGAAGTATTGTATTCTTAAATCTATTTCATGGAAATTACTTTATGATTGTTAAAGATGATGACGATGATCATGATGACGATGACGATGATGATCATGATGATCATGATGACGTTATTTTTTCTCTTCCTTTCTTCTTCTTCTACTAAAACAACAACAACCAAAATAACAACAACGACAACAATGAGTCCTTCTTTTATTTCCCACCCCCCACCTCTCTGTTGCTTTTCTCCCCTTCAGGAGATAATCTCCCGTTCGGAGTAGAACGTTTGGTCCCTTTAATTCCATCCTACCCTTTTAATTCCGAACCTAAGAGTAAGCAGTTATGGCTCTCCACAAACTCCTTTTTCTTTGTTGCAATATATGTGAAATGTCATTTAATCTTTGTATGGAGTGGATTCCCAAAGATTTTTCCCTTGTTGTCATTCAAGGCTAGACAGGTCAGTCTACTCTACTATGTAATTCTTTCTACATCCCAAACTGACAACAAATGAAAAAATCTTGTAAAATCCATTGTTTTTTTTTTTCATAGAATTATTAAACATTTTTTAAAAGATTTATTTGCCTCGACTCATATTACGAAAAATAAACATTCTTCTGTCTTATTTACCTGAACTCATATTGGAAAATCATTAAAAACATTTATAAAAATTTAGAAACGAAAATTTATTCACATCAAAAAGAAGAAAAACGAAAAACAATTTTAATTAAAATTAATTTTATTTTTTAAATTTTCAATGAAATAAATTAAAAAAAAAAAAGAATTTTAATTAAAATAAATTTTGTTTGTAAAATTCACGAAAAAAGTTTTTTTTTTTTTATTAATTTTGAATATTTTCATTAAATTTTTTCCGTCTTTTTCAAAACAAACAAACAATTTTTTTCCAGACAGAAAAAATTCCTTCCTTGTTGCAAAAATAAAACTGACCAAATTCGTCGGCACAAAAATCGAAAATTTCTTTTTCAGTTTCGATGATTTGAAGAATTTGGCCATTTTTATTCCAAACGAAGAATTCCAACATTCCTTGTTTTGTCCCCGACAAATTCCCCGTCGTCGGATCGGCACGAAGGAGGGGGAGAAAACCCGACCCCAGCGATTTTTTAAGTTGGATTCTTTTGATTTCATTTCCTTCTTTTGAATAACAAAAAAATTTTTTAAAATTTCGAATCACAAACGAAAATTTTTTCGTTCGTTTGACACAAAGAAAAAAATCGATTTTCTTTTGTTTTCATTTTTTTTTCTTTTTCTAAAAATGGCGGATTTTTTCTTCGCGCCAAAAACAAAAGTTCTCCCCCCCACTATCCCGACCCACAAACAACGAAATTGTCTTGAGAAAGATAACAAATGTCCAGGGGTAAGAATCCTTCGTCCCTACGGGGGCATTGGTCGATGAATTCCCCAGTCTCGCCGAATTCACTGATCGAAACGTCATCCTCATCGACAAAATCCACGCCAGGTTCGAACCCCGAAAGCGGAATTCGCTTTCAAGTTCCAATTCCCTTTGGGGCCATGTCTTTACCGTCTTAAAGTCGACGATTTCTTTTTCTTTCCTTACCCTGGGCATCAATATGACCCCCATCCAACCACGAAGAAAGAAAGAAAGAAGAAAATATTTTTAATTATTTGACTCATCTCATATTGTTTATCAGAAGAAAAATAAGGAAAAATTTCAGAAATTTCCTCGATAAAAAAAATAAAAAAATAAAAAAAAATCGATCAATCGATTTTTTTTTTAATTTTAAATTCCATTTAAAAATTCAATTCCACGTTTTTTGTCAACTTTCGATGGTCGGAGAAACAAAAAAACAAATGACAATAAATGAAAAAATCTTGTAAAATCCATCGTTTTTGGGGGGTTTTTCTCATAGAATTAATAAACATTTTTTCTTTTTTACTATTTATTTGCCTCGACTCATATTACGAAAAATGAAAAATTTTTCTGTTTTATTTATGAACACATATTGGGAAATCATTAAAAACATTTACAAAAATTTAGAAACGAAAATTTATTCACATCAAAAAGAATAAAATCAAAAAAACAATTTTAATTAAAATTAATTTTATGTTTTTAAATTTTCAATTTTCAAATAAAAAAAAAAAATTTTAATTAAAATAAATTTTATTTGTAAAATTCAAGGAAAAATTAACGTTTTTTTTTTTATTAATTTTGAAAATTTTCATTAAATTTTCTCCGTCGATTTTAAAAAAAACAAACAATTTTTTTCCAGAAACAAAAATCTTCGGATTATTTTCAGATTCTTTCGGAAATTTGTACAGAATTTTTTCTGGTAAGACAGAAAAAATTCCTTCCTTGTTGCAAAAATAAAACTGACCAAATTCATCAGCACAAAAATCGAAAATTTCTTTTTCAGTTTCGATGATTTGAAGAATTTGGCCATTTTCATTCCAAACGAAGAAATTCGACATTCGAAACCTTGTCCCCCACAAATTCCTGGTCGTCGGATCTGCACGAAGGAGGGGGAGAAAACCCGACCCCAGCGATTTTTCAAGTTGGATTCTTTTGATTTCATTTCCTTCTTTAGAAAAACAAAAAATGTCTTTAAAATTCCGATCACAAACGAAAATTTTTTCGTTCGTTTGACACAAAGAATAAAATTCATTTTTTTTTGTTTTGATTCTTTTTTCTTTTTCTAAAAATGGCGGATTTTTTTTTCGCGCCAAAAACAAAAGTTCTCCCCCCGACCCACAAACAACGAAATTGTCTTGAGAAAGACAACAAATGTCCAAAGGTGAGAATCCTTCGTCCCCCAAGAGACATCGGCCGACGATTTTCCCAGTCTCGCCGAATTCCTTGATCGATTTGTCGCCCCAATCGACAACAAACACGTGACCGTCTTCGTCGCTGGCGGAAATCGACAAAATCCACCGCAGGTTCGAATGCTGCAGGCGGCATTCGCTTTCAAGTTCCAATTCCCTTTGGGGCCATGTCTTTGCCGTCTTAAAGTCGACGATTTCTTCTTGAAGCTGGTTCAATGATCGTTGGCACCATTCTGGAAAGGTCACCAGAAAATGACCTTCCTCCACAGGAAAGAACGATTCATGGAGCCGCCCTGAAAGCTCCGCTCCCAGCGACCGTATACCAGAAACAACGTCTACGTCGTCATTGCTGGCAACTAACAAATGGCGCAAATCCATGAGCCATTTTCCCGCCTCCTTCGAGAGATTTTCTTTCTCTTCGAGGATTTGGTGCCATTTCCTTTCTTCTTCAGTCGTCTTTTCTCTCATTTGGTTGCACAACTCTGCGGCCTTCATCCTCGTCTTTTCCAGAAATTCATCCAATTCCTGCCAGACTTTTGAGCAATTCAATTCACAATCGATTGATAATTGTTCAATCGATTTCTTCGTCCGTTCAATCCCTCGACGGAGCCGCTTTTCGAATTCTTCGACATCTTCCTGCAAATCGACGAGATGCTTTTTCGATTCTTTTATGTCATTCCTAAAAGACGAAGCCATTTTTAGATTTCGTTCAGGAAAAATGAAATCTGAAAATTCGAAAGAAAAAAAAATCTTTTTTAGAAAATAAAAAAAAGGTCAAAGTTCAAAACCATAAAAAGTCGATTTCTAAAACCTAAAATAAAATGACCCGAAATTTTTAGATTTTACAAGAAAAACAAATCGATTTCCTGAAAAATTTCAGTTTTCTTCTAAAATCACAAATAAATAAAGGAGGGAGGGGGATAAGAGAATGAAATATGAGAGAGTGGGGAACGGGGAATAGTGAGAGTGAGAGAGAAAAAGTAAAATATAGAGAGAGAGAGGGAGAAGGAAATATAGTGTGTCAGAGTGAATGAAAAGTGAGAGAAATCGAAGGAAACAAAGGAGAGAGTGGTTATCGATGCAGAAGTCAGAGGAGAGAGAGAGAGAGAGAGAGAGAGAGAAGACCAATACGAGAAAAGGGAAGGAAAGAAAGGGTAAAAGTAACAGAGAGAGAAAAGCTCCAATTTGCTGTCTTCACAATGACTTTTAACATTCAGATGTTAATTAAATTGCTTCACTCTTTCTTTCACTGGACATGATTTAAGAAATTTCAAAATGGCGGCTTTTTATCGTCTGCTTACGAAACGATTCATTTTTTTTATGAAAAAATTGAATCCATTTAAAATAAACTGGTCCACTCATTAAAATATTTTTTTAAATGGTTTCTTTTTTGGGGTCCTGAGAAATATTTTTGCCGATTAACATTTATTAGACTTTCAAGCCATGACGATTGACAGAAATGAAAATGTTTTTTTTTTTTTACATAAAGGGGGTTCTGTTTATAATATCGTTAAAATATAAAATCGATCCTGATTTTTAAAAAAAGTTTATTTTCTTATGAAAAACTTCGTTTAAAGAAGAAAAAAATAAACACAACTTTTTTTAAGAACAAAAAAGTCATATAAATTAAACAAAATCTCATTCGTTTATTTTTCATTTAAGATAAAAAAAATCATCATTTTAATAAAAATGAACCAATATATTTAAATAGTGTCAAGAAATGAATTAAGTTTTCGGAAATATTACAAACTGTCTAAAAACGAAGTAAAGAAGGAGGAAGGAAGCAAAGAAAACAAATTCGATGATTGAAAGAAAAGAAATAAGCAGACGACATAAATAAAAGTCATCTTTAATCTTTCAGATATCATTAGAAAAACTTTATTAGAAATATTTACTAAAAACGAATTTAATTTACCACAGAATCCGGATAAGACATTTTTTTTATAAAATTGTATGAATAGAAAAAAATAAAAGGTAATAAGAAAAAGTTTGTCTCTAAATATGAATGCGATTAAAGAAATAATAAAAACTAAAAGCAAGAATTCTCGTTGTTTTGATGAAAACATTTGGGAAATTTCGATTATTTGAAAATCGATATGAAAATTCTGATTTAAATTTGATTTCGTTTCGATTTCACTTGAATGAAATGAGTTTTTCTTGAAATTTGGGAAACAAAAAAAATGACGTTTCTTTCTTGGTTGTGTTTCTCGCAAAGTGAATTGAGCGGGAAAGCGTTGTGACGTCATAGGAGATTAAGGCATTTCATTGGACGAGAATATTCACACCACTTGACTAAAGGGCGTTTCCTAAGATAATGAGGGAGGGAAAGAATGTGAAGAGAGGGAAAAAGGAATTAGAGAGAGAGAGAGAACATGCACAAAAACATGTACTGATAGACACAAATAAACAAACACACGTGTCTTATGTGTGTATGTATGTGGTCTTGTATATATGTGTGTGTGTGTATGTATGCAGTCTTGTATATATATATGTGTGTGTGTGTGTGTATGTGGTCTTGTATATGTGTGTGTATGTATGTGGTCTTGTATATAGATGTGTGTATGTGAGATCGCAAAACGTTTTGTAAAAATTTCATTATCATAATATTTGCATTTTATATTATCTGTCTATCCATCTATCTACCTATCTGTCTGTCTATATCAATCTATCTATCTATTTCCGCTTCTGCTCATATCTATCTATCTATTTTAGTCTGCACATAATCTGTCTGCCTATTTCCGCACATATCTCTCTATCTATATATATCTGTCCATCTATGTATGTATGTATGTATGTATCTATCTATCTATCTATCTATCTATCTATCTATCTATGTATGTATGTATCTATCTATCTGTCTACGTATCAATCTATTTATCCATTTGTCTATCTATCTATCTATCTGTCTACGCTCATTCAATCTTTTTATCCATTTGTTCTATATCTATCTATCTATCCATTCCCTGTCTCATCTCATTCATTATCTATCTATCCCTCTATCTACTCATCTATCTATCTATCTATCTATCTATCTATCTATCTATCTATTTCCATCTATCTATCTATTTCTCTATCTATCTATCTATTCCATCTCAGTCATGATCATTATCTATCTATCTATCTATCTATCTATCTATCTATCTATCTATCTATCTATCTATCTATTTCAGACTTGACCTCATCTATATATATTTGTATGTATCTATCTATTTTAGTCTGCACATTATCTCTGTGTGGATGTATGTATGTATGTATCTATCTATTTCAGCTTCTGCTTATAGCTCTCTATCTATATATATCTATCTATCTCAATCCTTTCTATATCTATCTATCTATCTCTCTATCTATCCATTCCAGCCTCAGCTCATTACCTATCTATCAATCTATCTATTACAGCCTCTCCTCATGTCTATTTGTCTATCTATCTATCTATCTTGCAGGTAAAATCATCAAAATTTACATCTCTTTCTAATCATTTTCACCTTCAATCCTCAACTATACAAATATATATTGTCTATCTTTTTATATAAATTGATTTTTTGTGTTTAACTTTCATTTCATTAACATTCAAAATTCATGGAAATAATTTTTTAACAAATAACGACAACTTTTCTTTTCCAGTCGAATTTCAAATCTATATTCAGATATCATTGACATAATAATTAAATATTAATTAGCAACGATAATTTAATATTTAATTAATAGAATTTGAAATCTACAATTTATATAATAGGCATAAAAATCTAAGTTAACATTAACTTTTATTTCAAATGTAAAAACTGAAATTAATTTTAAATGTAATTTTATGAATGCGGAGAAAATAAAATGAAATTCGATTTTTTCCATCAAATTTTGAGAAATGAAAATTTAGTTCATGTTTTTTCTCCGCTCGTCAAGGACAAAAAAAATGAAAGTAGAATTTATTTTCAAAAACCTACGACCTCACCCAAATTTCCATGACTCATATCAAAATCTAGAGCAGGTTTTTCATCAAGCCTACGTCGTAAACGAAGCTGACACAAGGTCATCGATTAAAGTGGGCTTACCCGCAATACCGTGGAATAATTGTGCAAGTCATCCCCTTAGCACTTCCCCTTTTGGAAGGGGAGGTACGACCTGGGAGTGCCCCCCCTCTGGAGCCTGTGTAATATTAGTTTGAAATTTTCCCCTTCTTTTTATTCAAACAATCCAGCAAAATCCATTAAAATCATAATTTTATTTGCTAATAAAATTAAAAATATCTTTATTTTAAAAGGCGATCAAAAATTCTGTAAAATTTCTATTTATTAAACTCTCCCTGTAAAAGATGACCTAAAATAAACAATTTCATAATTTGAAAAAAAAAAAACAAAACACACACACACACACACACACACACACACACACACACACACACACACACACACACACACACACACACACAGAGACATGTACAAACTCAAATAAATTTTATATATCAGTCTGTCTATTTATCTAATCCAGCTTTTTTCACTCAAATGAACAACAACAACAACGCTTCTACGATTATTATTATTGTTGTTGTTGTTGTTTGCCATTGAATTTGTTGTTCACTAATAATATGTAAAGCCATAAACATAGAGAGAGTAAGTGAAGGAGAGGGAGGGAGGAATAAGCGATGTGATGTCATGCGAGTTTAAGGCATTTCATTGGACGAGAATAATCCCACCACTAGACCGGAGGGCGTTACATGAGATAAAAAGGGGGTGGGAAGTATGCAATGGGAGGAATGGGCAAGAAGAGAGAATATGTGAGAGAAATCGAAAGAAACAAAGGAGGGAGTGGTTATCATTGCAGGTGAGAGGGAGAAAAAAGGACGAGAAAGAAAGGGTAAAAGAAACAGAGAGACTGAAAAAAAGAGAAAAAGGAGGCTCCAATTCGCTCTCTTCACAATCACTTTTAACATTCAGATGTTAATTGGTTTAATGTCCATTTCACCGGGCAACACTTTAAGAAATTTGAAGATGGCGGCCTTTTATCGTCTGTTTACGAAACGATTCTATTTTTTTTAATTTTTTTTTACGACAAAAAAATTGAACAAATCTACTTAAATAAACTGATCCACTCATTAAAATAGATAATGAATTTGCCTAGATCGGTACATAAATAGATAGACAATAAAGAAAGAGGATATATATATATATATATATTATTATAAAATGCAGATTGTGTATGTGTGTGTGTGTGTGTGTGTGTGTGTGTGTGTGTGTAACGTTTATATATTGGATCGGATTTCTTACATTTTTTAGCCGATTTCAACAAAATTTCACAGGACTACATAAAATTACCTTGTGGTGGTTCTAACAGCGCCAAAAATGGGAAGACCACGATTGTTTTTTTTAAGACGCATCGTGAGAATGAAAGGGGACAACTCACATCGTGTTAAAAAACCCACGTTGTGTGTGTGTGTGTGTGTGTGTGTGTGTGTGTGTGTGTGTGTGTGTGTGTGTGTGTGTGTGTTTCCTTTATATATGGGATCGGATTTCTTACATTTTTCAGCCGATAAAACAAACATTCACTTTTTTTTTTTTGGCAGGTAGTGTTTCTTATTGTCTTTGCACACTTTTTTCTTTATTTTTACATTCAGAATTACAAGACAATTGTTTATAATAGAATTCTATTCAATCGGTAGACTCATAACTATTGAAAACAATGTTTTTGTTTGAGTTTGACCAATTCGTAAAAAAAAAAAAAAATAATTAAAACATGCGTGTCCGTCAACCTTAAACAATAATCTAACGATCTCTACTGATTGTACGAATCGAAACATCGGATAATTCTTTATCTTTAGGGAAACATAATTCCACGTACTTTAGGGCCGTTTTTTCAATTCCCTTTGCAATTTGTTACAATGCAGATCAATAAGGCATTGATTCTATTTGAAATTAATTCAAAATTTAAAAGAAAGTATTAAGAAATAATTTAAAAAATGCCGACTTAAGAAATCTGATCGACAAAAAAAAAAACCACAATATTTCGAAGATGATAATTAGTAAGGAAAGAACACAGTACTTACCTTTGTAATAAATTAATAAACCCAAATAAAGTTAATATTTTTTGTATTAGAAACAACGAGTGGAAAATATATTCAAATCAGAATTCTATTTATGAATCACCACAAGCAAAATATGCAATTTTTTTACTGTATTCAATAAGTAAAAATCATAAATTATAAAACTAAAAGATTACAGAAAAGCTACCTACATTTTTCAACCGATTTCAACAAAACTTCACTTTTTTTTGGCATGTAGTGTTTCTTATTGTCTTGCACACTTTTTTTCTTTATTTTTACATTCAGAATGCTTTAAAAATTCCATTTACAAGACAATTGTTTATAATAAAATTCTATTCAATCGATAGACTCATAACGATCGAAAACAATGTTTTTGTTTGAGTTTGGGTTTGACCAATTCGTAAAAAAAAAAAAAAAAAAAAAAAACTAAGACATGAGTGTCCGTCAAACTTAAACAATAATCTTTGTCAATTTTATTTTTCAGTCTTTATGATGGTCGATACTTGATCTATCTTTTACTGTTATATCCCCGGGCAACGCCGGGCTCTACTGCTAGTACATATATATATATATATATATATATATATATATATATATATATATATATATATATAGATTTAGAGAGAGAGAGAGAGAGAGAGAGAGAGAGATATGAAAAGGACTGGGATAGATAGATAGATAGATAGATAGATAGATAGATAGATAGATAGATAGATATGTAAAGGACTGAAATATAGATAGACAAAACAATCATTATTTTTTCATATTCAGCAAACACTTGCGTCGAAGTGGCTTTCTTGCCTTGCTTTGGGTGAAATGGTAACTTTTAAGAAATTTAAATGATTTGAAAATCAATAAAATTCATACTTACAGTTGATTTCAATTTCACTTGAGTGGAACTGGTTTTTTGTCAAATGGCGTTTGACCAAAACAAACTGCAAACGTTGTCTTCTTCGTTGAATTGTTTGAAACAAACTGACTATTGCCATCGCCCAAAAGGGTTTAAATAGGAACAACCAATCAGAATGTAGGATGACGTCATAAAAATATAAGGCATTTCATTGGACAAGAATAAACACATCACTGAACATGAAATAAAACGACTTTTGTTTAATATGAAAGGGAAAAAGACAAAAAAAAAATTATAATAAATAAATCCGAATAAAATCGTATTTAATTCCATAAATTATCATTTTATGGAAATAAAAGCAAAATGTCGAATAAAATTAGACTCTTTATTATTGATATCAAATTCATATTTTTTTTATTTCTTATAAAATGCAAAACGTATTTTGAATTTCATGATTTTGAAACAAAGATAAAGTGAAACTAAACTTGTTAATTCCGAGAAATGTGAAAGAAACAAATTATGATTCAGTGGGAATTTCCGATGATCTTGAACCGCGATCAAATGTCAAAAGACTGAGATAAGATAGATAGATAAATATATATATATATATATATAACTTTTTTAAATGTCTAACCGAAAGCGCTCAGATAAAAAGAACAATCGGACAGTGTGTGTTTGTGTTTGTGTCTC
>CAHIKZ030001293.1:875000-890000 GCA_903632075.3 Acanthosepion pharaonis | reverse complement strand
AAAAGCTAAAATCCACTTCTCCCTATCTCCCAGTAAATAGCAGAACAAACCAGGTTCTATAGCCTTGGATGGCAATTGGTCTAGCGCAGAAAGAAATGGTTATCTACTGCAGGAAAATATCTGCCTCGTCAGTCATGTATCGAAAGATACATGATCGCCTAAGCTTGTATCACGTATGGCATATGAATGCTATATGAATGCTATTTGTAAGTACATTTCTTTTGTATTTCTTTAAAGCATGGACTGCCATGAATCCTTTCAATGAGTTTATATTGGAATCTTTTCCAATCAATCCGAGGCCTCCAAAGACAACGGGGATTACTGATGTTCTTATTTACTACATTTTTGAGATTTCGATTTCAAGGTCCTTGTATTTTGAGAGTTTTTTTTAAGATCTTCAAAGATACATTGCAGTCATCAGGGAGTGCCATATCAATAAGGAGGCACTTTTTGTGTTTTTGGTCCCTGATAATAATGTCTGGGCGATTAGCTTTGATTCTTCTGTCTGAGTGTATTGAAATGTCCCAGAAAACAGGTTACAGGTCCTACCTGCGTAACCATCACCAGCTTTGGCTATTATTATTATTATTATTATTATTATTATTATTATTTCCTTTGGTTTCTGGTGGGTACACATTTTTTTCCGGGTCCCAACCAGAGACCTAAGGTCAGAAATGCCGTCATAACATTTTCCACTGACCAAATAAAAAAAAAAAAAAATCATAATTTACATAGATAAAGCCCTTCGTAAGGTGTGGGCTGTAATTCTTTAAGGCATGGGTTTCCAGGAATCTCTTCAATGAGTCTAGTGGAATCTTTTCCAAAAAGTCCAATGGCTCTAACTTCAACATGAATTCTTAATGTTGCCATCTGACCCATTTTTGAGATTTCGTGGAAGTTGCAGATTTTCTAGTGCAGATATTGGCCCATTCTGTCATGCCGGGTTTTATATTCAGTGGGTGCCAATATCGTGCAACCTGATACAAGGTTATTATTATTATTATTATTATTATTATTATTATTATTATTATTCTGTTTCTATTAAAACAATTATAAAATCTTTTCTGTCAAGCAAGAATGATTTCTCTTAATATTGAAAGAAATTTAATTTTGTGACTCATTTTCCTACTTATTTCTTCTGACATTCATATCATGCACCACATTCAGTAAAACTCTACCTTGAGAGGCTCTTGAAACTTGCAATCCATGAACTTTAATAAAAGTTATAAATAAAATAACGACTTATAATCGATTAATATATGATACAAAAGCATAACTACACTCATAAAACACACACACACATACACATATATATATTGATAATATTAGTGGTCAATATATATTAATATATATATATATATATATATATATATATATATATATATAAATATTACGCTTTTTTAAACAATATATATATATATATATATATATATATATATATATATATATATATATATATTACGCCCTTTGCTTTAAACAATTGCTCTAGCCGTTACCATAGTAATTTCGATTTCAAAAATGAATATGCTTATAAAACGCGTAAATTTTAGAAATAAGTTATTCCAAAATAAATTTCACTTGAAGATGGAACAGAGCGTAGTACTTTAAAGTTTTCAGCTCTTGTTTTGAAACATGAGAACTCTTATGTAGCGTGTTGGAATCATAGTTTTAAAAAATAATTATATTTATGCTCTACTTTTGTATCGAGCACTATTTTCTAAAAATAATAACAAAAATAATAAAGAACTTTGGATTATTTACCTAACGAGTTCTTTTCTATTTTCTATATATTTTCACACACACACACACACACACACACACACACACACACACACACACACACATATATATATATATATATACATTTCCAAGAGGATTAAATCCAGTTAAAGCTCTATGTACAAGACAGAGTAAGAATATAATATAAAAGGCTCAACCACTAATATTCCATGGTTATAATTCATTACATTGGAATCGTAATCACGATCCAATTAAGAAAACAGAAAATATAAAAAAGAAAATTTAACTCCGGGTATATTATACCCGGAGTTCTATTTTCTATTTTCTTTTTGAATTTGTAAATTTAATGAATTGAATCGTGATTACGATTCCAATATAATAAATTATAACCATGGAAAAATATTTAAAAAATGTTGTTACGTATTATAACTTAAAAAAAGATCTTTTGGGTTGTAGTCAAAAGATGTTACCTTGATAATTGTCAGTGGAAATTTATCTGAAAAGAATCGTCATCTTTAATGATATAATTACGGAAACAATTTATTAAAATTCGATAATTAGACAATTTTTGTGAATTTTAAATTCGACTGGAAAAGAAAAGTTGTCGTTATTTGTTAAGAAACCATTTCGATGTGTTTTTTTTTAAATTCATGAAATCGAAATTACACACAAAAAATCAATTTATATAAAACAGATAGACAATGACTATTTTTATAGTTGAGCATTGACAATCGAATGTGGGTAGAAAAAATGTAAATGCTAATGATTTTGCATACAAGATATATAGATAGGTAGATAGATAATGTGAAGACGTAGATAGATAAATAGATAGATAGATACGTAATATAAAATGTAAATATGAAGTAATTTTTCACAAAATGTTTTGCAAAATCACACACACATCCAAACCTACACGCATTCATACAATGAGACCCAGACACACACAGACTTACACACGCATCCAACGCACATACCCACAAAATAGTTTCATTATTAAAATTTTGTTTCAAGCTAATTATTAGTATTATTATAATATTATTATTATTATTAGTAGTAGTAGTAGTAGCCTAAGCGTTTCATCGTGAGTAAAAGTCTTTCACTTTTAAAACAATAATTTCTATTATTAATGTTCACCAAAGATCAAGTGACAGCATGTTTCTTTAATATCCATCAATCCTGATATTATTATTTATTGTTGTTGTTGTTGTTGTCGTTGTTGTTGTCTTTGTTGTTATAGTTTTCTTTCGATTTGTTCTTCGATAAAATTATTTATCAATACTTTGACCTCAAATCATGAATGAAAGGAGCTGTATTCATAGATAGATAGATAGATAGATAGATATGAACAGACATAGATAGATAGATAGATAGATAGATAGATATGAAGTGACTGAGATAGATAGATAGATAGATAGATAGATATGAAGTGACTGAGATAGATAGATAGATAGATAGATAGATAGATAGATAGATAGATATAGATAGATAAAATTTATTTTTTCTTCTTTAAATTCTCCAAATCAGACAAAAACAAGAATTTTATGAAAACAGAAAACATTTCGTGAAAAGACTTTTTAAAAGTTCGAGGCAAAAACTTGAAAATACTTCAAATTGAAAATGTCTCAGAAAATGGCGTACATATCAATAGAAAGAAAATCTTTTCATGGTAGATTGAAATTTGCTTCTTTTGTGTTTTATATTGAATCATGTAAATGTTTCTAAGGATAAAATATCATGGGATGGGCTGGAAACTTGAAATGATATGCGAAAGGGTCGTTGCAACCCGATGAACACCAGGTATGTGTGCGTTGATGAAACGAATAAAAACTGTGGAAATAAAAGAATGCTTGATATATATATATATATATATATATATATATATATATATATATATATATATATATATATGTGTGTGTGTGTGTGTGTGTGTGTGTGTGTGTTTTTTTCATAATTGGACTCCTAATATCAGTAAAATAACATGATTATGATGATGATTAACAAGGACTTACTGACCGTTGCTCTACGGCAGGACACTCATTTCAATCTGTATATATCATTTTACATATATGACATGAAACGATAGGCAAAATAGAAAGACCTTCGAATTAATGTCGACAGTCAAAAGTTAAATCATTTGAAAATGATTTTTCTGATTATTAATCAAAATGTGTCAAAATGATCAAGGGAAGGGTTTATCTAAAGTCTGCCGCAAGCAAAAACTATTTGTTGCACCAAAACAAAATCATGCAATATTTAACTGTTGTCAATTTCTAATCAAAACCAATTTCTTTTTAGTTTAGGATTTTCTTTCTCCGCCTCCCCCCCACTTATTATTATTTTATTTTTTCGTGGAGATTCGATAATTTTCTGAAATTGTCATTCATTATTCGTTGGCCAAATGAATTTTACTTTTTTTTTTATTTCAAATCATTTTAAGACTGAATTTGTCAAATTAACTAGAGACAATGAATTTTAAAAAACTGAGCAAGAGAGGGAGGGATTTGCAAAGAGGGAAGGAGAGACAAACTGAATGAGAGGAGGAGAGACGGAGGGGAAGGAGAGACGGTGGGTGAGGAGGAGGGAGAGAGAAGAGACAGAGACAGAGAAAGAGAGAAGGAAGAAGAATTGGTAAAATAGGTAGAAAAAAAAGAATTGGTACTTTTGTTTCTGAAGATTCCAGACGGAAATTCCAAGTCGATTTTACGGTGTTGCTTTAGGTACAGCCATAGAACCTATTGAAGAAAGAGAGATTCCAACAATTCATTATTTCATTTCCTCTTTGGGATTTTAGAAGGAAGCTTAAAGATCGATTTAAGAATTGTCATTCAAACAAGCCAATTGCTCACTGTAGCTTATCCAGTACTTTGGAATGAATTGGCAGTCTTCCATCAGATGAGAATGATACAAAATCTCTTGTTCATATAAATTCACGGCTTCATTATTCAAAATATTCTTTCTGAAGTTCTGTGTCCTGTTGTCTGAGAACCATCAACAACATATTTCTATGTAAATGCTTTCAGGGGGGCAAACAGTTTTTGGAACTCTCTTCAAACAATAAATCCCCGAAGAGAATTGTTGGCATATCTTTTTTATGATCAAAGATTAGAGATAAAAAAAGATGAGTAAAACTACACAATGCAAGTTTAAGGAAAGAACGAATTAGCAAAGAAAAAAGTATTTAAATGAAATTCACAGAGAAAAAAAAATATGAAAGCCATCTTAAGATTAGAATAATTTTGGGTTTGCAGGAAGCAAAGTCAAAGATATTATGAAATTTACTAGCGTAGTGGTGCCTATTACAATATCAAAGTATTTATGTACGTGTTTACTAAAATAATGTCGGAGTTAGCTCCTTAACCCTTCACCAGGGATCTCTCTCCCCTGGCTATAAATACAGTGTTTCCCAAGTTCTGGGAACACGCTAAGAACAATACACGTACGTACGAACACTCACCACAACACACACACACATAATAAACACCACACAGACTCTGTCCATGTAAGTGTCTACTCAATGTAACTTGTACTTGTCGTTAATACATATATTTGTTTACATATATTTATCGGTCTTGTTTTCTTTGGACTTAATTAAAGCCCAACTTTCTCATGTAGTTGGACCGGCTAGCAGGAAATTCTACCCACATGTCTTCTTCTACAATACATACTCATCACCCCCCCCCACGGTCCTCTACAATACCAACAATTCTCTTCTTTTTTAGTTTTCATTCACTTGTACATACTGAATATGAGATTATTTGTTTAAAAATAACTTTGTCTAAAATCATTCTAAAAAGTTATGGGCAATATTTTAATCCAGCAAATTCAATCAATATATATATATATATACATATATATTTAATAGGAATTAAAATCCGAAATAACATTATTTTTTTTTTTCAAATTAAAAAGAATTTCGAATATAATTTCAAGAGGGTAGAAAAGACAAAATGAAACTCGTTTTTGCCAGTCAAATTCCGAGAAATCAAAATTTAGGTCAATTGTTCCGCGGCTAAAACAAGAAAAACAATTTCTTTCACTGTTCAGTTAAGAACAATATCTTTGTAAATATTTTTTATCGAAGGACGAATCAAAAGAAGAAATAATAACAATAACAATAATAATAATAACAATAACAACAACAACAACAACAAAAAAAAATAATAATAATTTCGAGAAATAAAACTTTAGGTCAATTCTTCGTCGAATTGATTCCAAAAAAGAAATTATGATTGAGGCTGAAAATAACAAAATGATTATCGAATTAAATTCTATAAATTTTAACTAAATTTTGGTATCATCAAGAAAAAAGGAATGCCTCAGGTTTTAAATGAATTTTAAAAAATGAAAAATCTTTCTTGAAGCTTTTATTTTAATTTCAAACTGATGAATTAAATTTAAAATTTACTATAAACAAAACACTTTGTTGTACAAATAAATTTATTTATTCTGTCCATTTTATCTTTTATGCAAAATTCTCTGATACACACACATACACACATATATTATATATATATCTGTGTATGTGTGTGTGCATAAAAACGCATATTATACGAAGATAGACTACTACTCAGAAACTTATAGTAACTTTCACTGTTGATTTGAGAAAAAAGTCAGTGTACTGTAAATAATTTTATCAAGAATCAAAATAAAACAACAACAACAATAATAACTATTGTTCTTGTATCATTATTATTATTATTAGAGTAGTAATCATATCAGGAGTTCTGGATATTAAAGGGACTGAGTGTCATTTGATTCATGGTTAAAGTCAACAGAAATTAGTGTTTTAAAACTGAACGTCTTTCACTTATTTTGTAGTAGTACTACTACTACCACTACAAAAACTAAGACTAATACTAGTTCTTGTGGGAATCTAGACATAATTTTCATTAAAATCAGGTAAAGAGAAGCAATATTGTCGATGGTCATAAAAAAGAAAACAAATTTACTGAGAGAATCGAGTTAAAAACAATTTGAAATTCAAATTTGATTCTAATTAAAGAACGTTCTGCGAAGAAAAATTTAATGAAACTATTTTGCTTATCATGTATGTATGTATGTATGTGTGCGTGTGGTCTTTTGTGTGTGTGCGTGGTTCGTCAAAACATTTTAAGAAAAATTACTTCATATTTACTTTCTATATATGTATCTATCTGTTTGTCAATCTATCTACGTAAATATTCAGATAAAAATAAAATATATCTATAAGATGAAAATATGAATAAAGACAAAACAATTTTTCTTTACAAATTCCTTTTTCTTTATTCATATATATATATATATATATATATATATATATATAAGCATTCATCTATTTCTGCAAGCTTGTGTGGTTTGAAAACATTTTGAGAAAAAACTTCATGTTTACTTTTTATCTATCTATCTATCTATCTATCTATCTATCTACCTATCTATCTACATAAATACTCAGATAAAAATAAAATATTAATATTATTTTTGTCCTGTTCTTTTCTTTCGCCTTTTATTGTTCATTTCAAAATTTCTCAATTCATTTTGTTGATCAGTTCTACCAATTACATTTAACCATGACCTCTCCATTGTCTCTTTGTGAATCTACAACTTCATACTTAAAATACATATCTTTTCATTTATTCATGTCCTCTTCATTTATTTATAAACTCTTCCTGACCAGAAAAGAAGTCATTATGTACATTTGCCTTAGCTTTTTAGGAAGTTAATTGCAGCGCGAATTTTAGCTTTTCAATTTACCAGGTAACATGAAAATCATTGTAAAAATAAACCTGAACAAAACCTGTAGGGATACAAAATGTGAATATCTCCATTTGGTAGAAATTAAGTTACGTGATGTCACCCCATATATATATATATATATATATATATATGAGTGGGGAACCAAAAGTAACCGGAATTTTGTTATGTAATTTTATTCATTTATTGTTGCACGTTTATATTCTTATCACCTTCAAAGTATTTTCCATTTGAAACAATGCACCGATCCAGACGTATTTTCCACTGTTCAAAGCAATCCTGGAACTCTTGTGAAGTTATATTTTTTAACTAGCAGTAGAGCCAGGCGTTGCCCGGGGATGTAACAGTAAGAGATAAATCAAGTATCGACCATCATAAAGACTGAAAAATAAAATTGACAAAGATTATTGTTTAAGGTTGACGGACATGCATGTCTTAATTAGTTTCTTTTTTTTTTTTTTTACGAATTGGTCAAACCCAAATTCAAAGAAAATCATTGTTTTCAATCGTGATGAGTCTACCGATTGAATAGAATTTTATTATAAACAATTGTCTTATAAATGGAATTTTTAAAGCATTTTCAATGTAAAAATAAAGCAAAAAGTATGCAAGACAATAAGAAACACTACCTGCCAAAAAAAAAAGTGAAGTTTTGTTGTAATCGGTGAAAAATGTAGGAAATCCGATCCCATATATAAACGAACACACACACAAACATCCTGGGTTTTATAATAAGTATAACTCGATATGAGTTGTCCCCCCTTTCATTCTCGTGATGCCTCTTAATTGTGTTTTCAAATTGATTTCATGCAAAAACAATTGTGTTTTTCAATTTTTGGCGCTGTCAGAACCACCGCAAGGTAATTTTACGTAGTCGTGTGAAGTTTTGTTGAAATCGGTTGAAAAATGTAGGAAATCCGATCCAATATATAAACGTACAGACACACACACACACAACCTGGGTTTTATAATAAGTATGATGACTCCGTCGTTTTCTTCTTAACCTCTTCCGCATCTGCAAAACGTTTTCGTTTGAGTACTTTCTTCATTCGGGGGGGGGGTACAAAAAAGTCGCATGGGGGCGAGATCGGGTGAATAGGTAGGTTGTGGGGGGAGTGGGGCCATGCCATTCTTGGTTAGAAACTATTAGAAACTGTCTCAAACTCAAGGCGGGTGTGCATTGCCGTAATGCAGCCATTACCCTCCACTTTGCCACGTTTTTGTCTCGCAAACGCTTCAGGACTTCCAAGTAAAAAGCCTGGTTAACAGTTTGACCAGTAGGAAGAAATTCTTTGTGGAGAATTCCTTTCACATGAAAGAAACAAATCAGCATCGAATTGACAATGGACTTCACCTGACGCGCTTTTGGTGGGGTGTGGGGGGGGTCGTGGTGACATTGGATGCTTCCACTAACTTGATTGCTACTTCGTTTCTGGGTCGCAACCATAGCAGCAGATTTCGTCACCAGGAATGACCTTCGAAAAAAAAGTCTGGATCAACTTGCAACTGTTCTTTTCAGTTTACAACGAGCATCCTTTCAGTCATGATGAAAATAGACGAAAAGGCGGGAAGCACTTCGAAACAAATGTGAACCACGGAGTTGTACGTCTTCCCACAATGACACCAGTTAGTAGCACACTGATGCCTGAGGGTTGCCTCAAGTGGCATCTAGCGATGGAAGCCTGAATTACCAAGGGCTTGTCACACAGAAAATGATTCCGGTTACTTTTGTGTGTGCCCCCCGACCCTCTCGTGTGTGTGTGTATCAATTCAAGTCGGAAACAAATGTCTTCTCACTGCAAATTATCGAAGCTCTCAAACTGGACAGTTTCCATTCTTAGTGTTCAATCTCCTCGACATAATACCAGCCGATTTAATGCAATTTAATATTTTGTTTATAAAATGCGTACAACCAAAAATAAATGTTTTTTTTTTCTGAAATGAAAGCAAAATTCGCTTTTAAAATTTTGCCACAAATCAGGCAAAAGATTTAATTAAAGTTTAGGAAATATTTTTGGGAGGTATGTTTTATCCCACTTCATATGTCTGGTGTGTACTTTGTCATTTCTTTATCGATCGGTCCTTTTTTTGTTGTTAGACAAGGAAAAATCCTCAAAAATATTATTTCAGTCAAAAATTTATTCAATATCAAATGTCAACATTTAGAACTTTGTCCCGCATTTTTCAAAAATGAATTCAATAAAACTCAAAATATTTTTTGAGAATTGCTGTTTGCATAATTTAATAAAACAAGTTATTTTCTTTCAGATTTGACAACGATTAATTTAGTTTTGGTAAGGATGTACAAAAGAGCATAATTCTTATATCACGCATAGACTGACTATTATTCAAAATCGGAAGGGTATTATTCACTTCCATATCTTCCGTTCAGTCAGATTTGTGTAATGAATTCAATTTTCCGATCCATAATTAAGGCTGTTTGTTTATTTGCGTGTCTCTGTTTTCTTGCATTTATTTACAGATTCTTCTCTACAACAAAAACCAATTCTGACTTCAGTCATTAAACAGAAATTGTACATTTAAGTTTTCATTATTTTAAAAGAAACCATTCTTTTATTTTTTTTCCTGCATAATTTCTCCGACTCAACACCAAGAAATATTTCACAATTGCAACGAAACTAATTCATTTGCAGAAAATAATATTTTATATTGTCATTTTTCTAAAATTTACATTTAGAATAAATTCTTTTCTTTTCACGTTAATTGAACGCAAACTACATTTACGTTATATTTTTCTTTAGGGAGCGACTTACTGCTTTCAAATTTATTCATTATCCTAATTTTAATAAAAAATTGTATAGAAAAAAATTATATTTTTAAATTATTGGTTAAAAAATTATTATTTTAAAAAATAATAAGAAACTATTATGTCATTTCTTGTCTGCTGTATATCTTTAGGTTATATTTTTTACTTTTACGCGCGCCTTTTTGGGTGTAATTGGAATTAATTTATATTGTACGCTTTGACCCCGGCAGGCAGCCGTGCGTAAATAAAACGTTATTTTCATTCTATTTTAAGGGAAAGTAATTATTAGATTAAGAAAATCCAATTAATTAATACTTAAATTTACTAAAAGACTTCGAAAAACATCCAAACTTGTAAAAATGCCTAAAAAGTTTATTTATATACGGAAATTAATTTTTCCTTTTATTCGGATTAACTTTTTAGGCGATTATCTTTGAAATGGAAGAAAAAATTAAATTCAAAGGAGACATTTAAAGTATTTAAAATGTGTTTTACACTTTTTTTTTTATTTAGAAAGTCTAATAATATAATTTTTTAAAAATTCCACTTTTGGGGGCTATTTACAAAGAAATTTTCCCGGTCTCAATTCTTTCTTTCGACTTTTCTCTCCAAATACCAAAAGAAATTGATTCTGTTCTGTATCAAAAAATAACAAAAAAAGCAAACAATTTCGGGTCAATATTTTGGCACCATTTATCGGAAGGAAAACACAAATATCAATAAATAATCAAATGTTCGAATTATAATCGATTTATTAACGAATTTCTGATAATTTTATTGATAGATTTGAATAGAATAAGAAAAAGAAAAGGCGTTAAACCCCGGAATAAAGAATCAATTCAAGGGGGAAAAAGAAAAAAAATTAATCAGAGTTATTTCCCTTGGATTGTTTAGAATTCAGTTTCCATTTTGTTGCTTTCCTCTTGATATCGTAAAAGAGAGAGGGAACGATACAGAGAGAGAGAGAGAGAAAGAGAGAGAGGGAGAGAGAAAAAGTAGAGGGAGTAAAAAAAAATCAAGAAAAGATAAAAACAATGAAGGGGGAGAAAAGAGAAGCTGACATTATGGGAGGGGGAGGAGCCTGGGAAAAAGAAAGTATTGTATTCTTAAATCTATTTCATGGAAATTACTTTATAATTGTTAAAGATGATGACGATGATCATGATGACGATGACGATGATGATCATGATGATCATGATGACGTTATTTTTTCTCTTCCTTTCTTCTTCTTCTACTAAAACAACAACAACCAAAATAACAACAACATCGACGACGACGGAGACAATGTTATGAGTCCTTCTTTTCTCCCCCCCCACCTCTCTGTTGCTTTTCTCCCCTTCAGGACATAATCTCCCGTTCGGAGTAGAACGATTGGTCCCTTTAATTCCATCCTACCCTTTTATTCCGAACCTAAGAGTAAGCGGTTATGGCTCTCCACAGACTCCTTTTTCTTTTATGCAATATATGTGAAATGTCATTTAATCTTTAGTGTATTGAGTGGATTCCCAAAGCCTTTTCCCTTGTCTTGTTGCCATTCAAGGCTAGACAGGTCAGTCTACTGTACTATGTAATTCTTTCTACCTCCACTGATGATGACTTATAAAAGTTGAAACACTTGAACCATATTTCTCTTCCAATCTCAACTTTGGTTAATTTCTCACGGAATTTCTTCCTTGTCTTTGAAGGATTATTTGCCATATATATATATATATATATATATATATATATGACTGTTTATTGCAACTGGTCAAATCTGGCTAAACTGGAAATCTTCGGTCGTTTGTGTTCAACCACCTCGCTATAATACCAGCCAAATCGATTCAGTTTCATATTTTGTTTAATAGAAAGAAAATGTATTAATAAAACAATAAATATGGCTAAGACTCAGATCTATTTTTATCTATTTCCTTATTCAATTTCATCTCTCTTCAAGATATAATGGGTTTATGGCTCTCCACAGCTTCCTCTCATTTGATTGACTTAAAGTTTTCTCTTGGATTGCTTGGCTTTTCTTTTTCTTTTGTTTGCAGTAATCAAAAAATGACAGAATTGGTTGGCATTGAAAAACATAAACAAATATAGAGAGGGGGGAAAAGTCGGGGGTGGAGAAATAAGGGAGAGGGAGGAATGAAATTTAGAAGCGGGAGGAGGAGGAGAATCTGTGAAAAAGGAAGGATTTTATTCTTATGAATGATGATGATGATGATGATGATGATGATGATGATAGTTATTGTTGTTTTTAATCTCACCCACCCACCGGACGTCATTTCCCGTCCGGTAAAGACGGGCCACACCCTTTCCAATCGATCTCCTCTTCCAGTTGGGACCCAAAAGATATCCTTTTTTTTTTTAAAAAAAAATAATCTTTCCTTACCCTGGGGCATCAATATGACCCCCTCACCCAACCCCGATGAAAAAAAAAAAGAAATTATTTGACTCAACTCATATTGTTAGCAGACGAAAAAAAAATCGATCAATTTTAATCGATTTTCTTTTTTTTAATATTTAATTCCATTTTAAAATTCAATTCAATTCAATTCCACATTTTTTGTCAACTTTTGATGGTCGGAGAAACAAAAAAAAAAAAATGTCAACAAATGAAAAAATCTTGTAAAATCCATTGTTTTTTTTTCATAGAATTATTAAACATTTTTTAAAAGATTTATTTGCCTCGACTCATATTACGAAAAATAAACATTTTTCTGTCTTATTTACCTGAACTCATATTGGGAAATCATTAAAAACATTTATAAAAATTTAGAAACGAAAATTTATTCACATCAAAAAGAAGAAAAACAAAACACAATTTTAATTAAAATTAATTTCATTTTTTAAAATTTTCAATGAAATAAAAAAAAAAGAATTTTAATTAAAATAAATTTTATTTGTAAAATTCAGGAAAAATATTCAATTTTTTTTTTTTTTTTAATTAATTTTGAAAATTTTCGTTAAATTTTCTCCGTCGTTTTTAAAAAAAACAAACAATTTTTTTCCAGAAACAAAAATCTTCGGATAATTTGCAGGTTTTTTCGGAAATTTGTACAGAATTTTTTCTGGTAAGACAGAAAAAATTCCTTCCTCGTTGCAAAAATAAAAAAACCCAAATTCGTCGGCATAAAAATCGAGAATTTCTTTTTCAGTTTCGACGATTTGAAGAATTTGGCCATTTTCATTCCAAACGAAGAATTCCGACTTGCCTCGTCTTGTCCCCCACAAATTCCCGGTCGAGGGATCGGCACGAAGGAGGGGGGAATAACCCGACCCCAGCATTTTCGCAAGTTGGATTCTTTTGATTTCATTTCCTTCTTTAGAATAACAAAGAATTTCTTCAAAATTCGAATCACAAACGAAAATTTTTTCGTTCGTTTGACACAAAGAATAAAATCGATTTTCTTTTGTTTCGATTCTTTTTTTTTTTTCGAAAAATGGCGGATTTTTTCTTCGCGCCAAAAACAAAAGTCCTCCCCGCCCACTCCCCTCACCCCACCCCCACCCACAAACAACGAAATTGTCTTGTGAAAGACAACAAATGTCCAGGGGTAATAATCCTTCGTCCGTCAGTGGACATCGGCCGACGAATTCCCCAGTCCCACCGAATTCCTTGATCGAATAGTCGCCCCGATCGACAACAAACACGTGACCGTCTTCTTCGCTGGCGGCAATCGACCGAATCCACGCTAGGTTCGAACCCCGAAGGCGGAATTCGCTTTCAAGTTCCAATTCCCTTGGATGCCATGTCTTTACCGTCTTAAAGTCGACGATTTCTTTTTGAAGCTGGTTTAATGATCGTTGGCACCATTCTGGAAATGTCACATCAAAATGACCTTCCTCAACAGGAAAGAACGATTCATGGAGCCGCCCTGAAATCTCCGCTCCCAGCGACCGGACACCAGAAATAACGTCCTCGTCATCGTTGCTGGCGGCAAACAAATGGCGCAAATCCAGGAGCCATTTTCCCGCCTCCTCCAAGAGATTTTCTTTCTCTTCGAGAATTTGGCGCCATTTCCTTTCTTCTTCGCTCGTCTTTTCTCTCATTTGGTTGCACAACTCTGCGGCCTTCATCCACGTCTTTTCCAGAAATTCATCGAATTCCTGCCAGACTTTGGAGCAATTCACGTCGCAATCGATTGATAATTGTTCAATCGATTTCTTCGTCTGTTCAATCCCTCGACGGAGCCGCTTTTCGAATTCTTCGACATCTTCCTGCAAATCGACGAGGTGCTTTTTCGATTCTTTTATTTCATTCCTCAAAGACGAAGCCATTTTTTTGATTTCGTTCAGAAAAAAATTGAAATCTGAAAATACGAAAGAAAAAAAAATTTTTTTAGAAAATGAAAAAAAAGATCAAAGTTCAAAATCATAAATAAAGGCGGGGAGAGGGATTAAGAGAAAAGAGAAGGAAATATGAGAGAGTGGGGAACGGGGAATAGTGAGAGTGAGAGAGAAAAATAAAATAGATAGAGAGAGTGGGAGAAGGAAATATAGAGTGTGTCAGAGTGAGTGAAAATGTGAGAGAAATCGAAAGAAACAAAGGAGAGAGTGGTTATCGATGCAGAAGTGAGAGGAGAGAGAGAGAGAAGACCAATACGAGAAAAGGGAAAGAAAGAAAGGGTAAAAGTAACAGAGAGAAAAGCTCCAATTTGTTGTCTTCACAATCACTTTTAACATTCAGATGTTAAATAAATTGCTTCACTCTTTCTTTCACTGGACACGATTTAAGAAATTTCAAAAGATAACAAGGGAGGGAAAGTATGGAGGGGTAA